>JAWRVF010000219.1:0-456564 GCA_036785485.1 Physcomitrellopsis africana | reverse complement strand
TAGAAGCAGTAGAAAAGAAAATTGGTACGGGTAGCTATTCTGCACCTAATAAGGGCGATGAAAATATACACATTGACAGTGATGAGGTTGTTGTGATCACACCGAACAACCCTTACGATACTGTACAGAAGGTAAATGTTGATGATTTGCAGTCTATAATAAATGGTGGTACTATATACGTGTGCTCTTCGATTGATGAACTTAAGCGTGATCTCTACATGGCACGGGAGATAGAAAACGTAGACGTTGAAGAGGAGCATACTATCGAGGCAACCGAAGAAGCTTGAACATAATACATTGTGTTGTTAAAAAAAAAATATTTTTTTTTGTTTGATATGGATTTCTTACACTATTAAAGGCAGTAATACTGTATTCTTTTTTTTTTTTGATCAAATGATATACCACTGCTAGCGCCGTATTATAGCTATACCTTGTCAGGTAAGTTGCAGGCGTTACAACAATAAGTCATGGATTTCAAAAATATTAAAGAAGCAGTCATGCAAGAGTTTCAGCAGAACCTTATAGATGCTCTGGTTATAATAAAGCAAAAAATCTTTGATGATCTTGTTGAGTATCTCAACGGCAATAATCATGTTCCTCAGAAGGCGATAACTCCATCAGTGTTAGCTTTCACTACTCAATGTAAAGCAGTACTTGCTACGGGAGCAAACAAAGGATATGAGTGTCCAAATAGAGCAAAAGACAGTACTATGTTTTGTGGTCGTCACAAGAGAGCGGTGTCATGTTGTAAATTAAAACATAGTGTGAAAGATATAAAGGAATGTGTTAAAATAAAAAGATTAAGATTAGAAGAAGAGAGGATGAAAAAGAAAAAGGGTTGTGGTTATAACCACATTATCTTGAAGGTTATAATATTTATCACAAGCTCAGGGATGATAGGTAGGCCAAACTACTAATTTCCTGCTGAAATTCCCACTAGCAGTACCAAGTCAAGAAGCCAAGGAATTCTACAGTGAAGTCAAGTGGATTCGAACCCACGTCAACTCCAAAGTAGCTAAGAACTTAACCACACAAGCTTCTTTGACTTGGCAGTGAAGGATGTAGTTCTTTCTCTTTTATCTCTAATCTAATCTTAATTTTTTGTTTTTACTTGTTAGATTTTTTCTATTTTATCTTAGATCTACTTTACCTTTATTCTCTTCTATTTTAGATGTAAACTTAAATGTTGTGGGCTGAAATTAGAAGAGAAGTGGGTAGAAAAAAATGATAGTAAGAAGGTAGAATAGAAATTTACCTCAAAAAGTGAGATTCCTTCAAATTAATCCAAAAGAAAGGATTGAAGAGGTGGAAAGACATGGCTGTGGTGTCTCTTTGACCAAGGGAAGAAGGAAGACCAGGCCGGGAGGACAAGAAGGGGGTCGTGAAGAAGAAGGAGAGGTTCTTTTTGGAGAGATAGGGTTTTTCCTTTTGATAGGCAGTAGACGTTTTTGTATGTAGAAGAAGCTTAGAGAGGATTTTAAGTGCGATTTTTTGTGGGTTTGTAGTAGACAAGATAAGGAACATATAGAAACAATTTTCATGTCTTTTGGTTAAGTATCAAGGGAGATATGAGTCGTCAAAGTTGCAGGTGTTTAAGACTAGGGCAGTGAGGTTTACTAAATTTCGGGCCTCGGCTCTTGAGAACCATTTTGACTTTAGTGCCAAATTTTGTTGGGATTTTGTTTCTTATAGAGTTTACTACTTTGAATCAAAATCTTAAGTCAATATGATCTTTGAGCAAAGAGTTATGAGTGAAATTGTAACCGGATGTAGGTGAATAGAGAAATAGAGTGAAAGCAGAATTGGGGTTTGTATGGGCAGAGTGTGTGTGGGTTTTTTTGGGTATGAATGGAGTTAGGGAGTGAATTTGAGTGTGAAATTTGATAGACGTGATCTAAGCAAGTTAAGAAAGAGATGAGAGTAAGTTTGATACTCATTTATCTTATAAAAAAAAATGTTATGCTCTTTCAAAGTGATAGGGGTCTATCTCTAAGTCAGTGAAGTTTGGGGGAGCATATCTTTGTGATCAAAGTAGCATTTTGAGTAAAATTTATTGGGATTTGTAGATATATGAGTCTATTAAGTTGTGTAAAAAATTGATTGCTATTGGAGTTATGGTTAAAGAATTATGAGGAAATTTGTAGTCGGATCCAGAGTTGGTAGAAGACAGAATTAAAGGAGAAGGGTAGAGTCTATAACTCTATTTCCAAGAGGAGTTTTGGAGCAAAAATTGGAGGATGTTTACAACATAAAGCAAGCAACAAGCCTACCAAATTTCAATACTTGGGTTTTTGATAATGAGGAGCAATGAAGGTGTGAAGCAAAGGGGGTCCAGAATCAAAGGCAGCATGGAGGGGTTTCTTTGACAACATGGTTCTCTCTAACTACATAAGCTATAATCAAAGGGATTATGGGGTTTGCTTCCTTACTTCCTTAAGTACTTTGTGTTCAAATTTTGCTTCAATTGATATGATATCCTAGGATTTATGGGCAAATTTGAAGGCGGGTTTTTTAAGGCAGAATATGGCAAGGTTAATAAAGTATGTTTTTATGTAATTTCTTCAATTTTATGAACTTTATGAATCTCATCTCGACTCAAGAAACAGAGGTTAAAAAGACCCAAGAGCCCTGAGGCTTAAGACTCTCACGGTATCATATGCATAAAGAGCCGAAAATGGAAAGAATTTTCTAAGTCATAACCACATAATAGATATGGATTTAAAAGGTATTCCTATCGAAGTTTGTGAGCATTGAATTACCTTAGAGGAAGATGCTACACCCGTTTGTCAAAGACAACACCGTCTTAATCCAAAATATTCTCTCATAGTCAAGGAGGAAGTAGATAAATTTTTAGACGTGGGCTTTATATATCCAATCCCATATAGTGAATGAGTTTCACCAATTGTAATAGTGCCGAAGAAAAATGGAAAAATCCGTATCTGTCAAGACTTCCGTAAATTAGTTGCGGTTACTAAAAAAGATTATTTTCTTTTACCTTTTACGGATAGCATACTGGACGCAGTAGCTGGGCATGAATGTTATTCCTTTTTGGACGGATTTTCGGGTTATAATCAAATAAAAATTACAAAAAAGGACCAGTTGAAGACTACTTTTATTACAGATTGGGGCACATTTGCTTATAAAGTAATGCCATTTGGGTTATGTAATGCCCTGGCTACATTTCAAAGGGTAATAACGTAAGCGTTTCAGGATTATTTACGATTGTCGATGGAGATATTTTTAGATGATTTTTGCACATTCAGTACAACAGCAAATTATTTGGAACGTCTTGATAACTGTTTGGACCAATGTGATAAATATGAGATATCTTTGAATTCTGAGAAGTGTCAATTTGGCGTACCATCGGGAAAGCTTTTGGGACATATTGTTTTCGTGGCCGGTATCGCTACTGACCAAAATAAAGTTATTCGTATATTGGCTTTACCAAAGCCAAAAATAGTGTCTGGTGTTTGTTATTTTGTAGGCCATGTCAGCTATTATAGGCGATTCATTCATTTATTTGCAGAAATATGTCAATCGTTAACGAATCTCTCAAAGAAATTGCCACCGGATGGATCTAGTCCAATTTGGACTGAGGAATGTACAGTTGCGTTTGAGGAGTTAAAACGAAAATTGGTGTCAGCACCAGTACTTGTTGCACCTTCTTGGACAAAACTCTTTCATGTTTATGTTGATGCCTCGAATGTTGCTATTGGATCCATATTAAGCCAAAAAAATGAAAAGGATTTGGATCATCCCATCTATTATGTTAGTCGACAATTTGTTGGTGCGGAACAAAATTATACTACAACTGAACGGGAAGCCTTGGACATGATCTATTTTGTCCAAAAATTTTGACATTATTTGCTTGGTTACCCATTTGTATTTCATGTTAATCATGATGCTCTTAAATATATGATTAATAAACCTCAATTGAGTGGACGAATTGCTCGATGGATGTTACTCCTTCAAGAATTTAATTTTACTATTAATATTTGACTTGAAAAGAAACATGCCAATGCAGATCATTTATCTTGATTGTCCAATATATTCGATAATGAACCTATCAATGATGCATTTCCTGATGCGGAATTATTTGTCGTCGACGTGATCATCCCAAAATATAATGAATTGATCCAATATCTGACATTTCAGACATTTCCACCTACATATAGTGAGAAACTTAAGAAACGCTTGATTTTGAAAAAGTGCGCCATATACGATGATTGGAGACGCCTTGTATAAGCAAGGGAGAGATGGAATTCTACGCCGTTATATTTTTCAAAGTGAAGTACGTACCATATTGGAAGGATGTCATTTGGATAGTTGTGGAGGATATTTTGCCGGTGACAACACTGCCTACAAACCTTTAATGGCTAGATATTGGTGGCCAACAATGTTCTCAGATGCATACCAATATGTCCGAAGTTTTGATCCTTGTCAGCGTATTGGTAGACCTATAGGAACTTTTGCCATGCCGTTGGTACCAATTTTAGCACAAGCACCATTTGAGAAATGGAGTATTGATTTTGTAGGACCAATCACACCAACATCACGTAATGGACAGAAAAGATATATTTTGGTAGCGACGGATTACGTGACAAAATGGGCGGAGGCGATGGCAACAAAAACTAATAATGCTGATATTGTAGCCACATTTTTATATGAGAACATTATTACTCAATTTGGATGTCCCAAAAAATTGGTTAGTGATCGTAGAACCCATTTTATTAATTCTACAATTGCGGCTTTGACAGGTAAATACAAGATCAAGCATCGGAAAACAACTCCATAGGCAGACTGAAAAGACCAACGATATTTTGTGTAAAATTTTAATTAAAACAGTGTTTGATGTAGGAATGGACTGAGATACAAAATTGTTTGTAGGCTTGTGGATGTATCGTACTACATATAAAGTGACTACCAATTCCACACCATTTCAATTGGTGTACGAGTAAGAGGCAATATTACCAATTGAATTGGAAGTTCAGAGTTTACGAATCGCATTGGATGAACGTCTCGGTGACAAAGAATCCCTCCAACATCGGTTAGCATAATTGAAAAAATTGGATGAAGTTAGGGCTACAGCTCTTTTAACTATGGAAGCTATACAGCACCGCCGAAAGAGTTATTATGATAGTAAATTACATCCTAAATCTTTTATACCCAATGATCTGGTGCTTCTTTATGATAGTCGCTTTCACCATTTTCCGGAGAAATTCCAAGTCCGTTGGCATGGACCTTATCGAGTAATTGAAGCCTTTTCTAATGGTTCAGTTTAATTGGAAGATTTTATGGGTATTCAATTTAT
The DNA here is from genome assembly GCA_036785485.1 of Physcomitrellopsis africana. Classification (NCBI taxonomy): domain Eukaryota; kingdom Viridiplantae; phylum Streptophyta; class Bryopsida; order Funariales; family Funariaceae; genus Physcomitrellopsis; species Physcomitrellopsis africana. Next base: position 451,253 of record JAWRVF010000219.1, on the reverse strand, counting down.
CACCCGAGTTAACGGCAACCGTTTACGTCTTTATTTTACATAAAATCGGGATGGATTTTCAAAATTGGAGGGAAGAGGGTGTACTTGTTTATGATAGCTCACCTTTAATGAAGGTGCATGATGGCTAAAAAGATGGCTGATGGTTAATTTTGAGTCCTAATATGGACTAGTCATGCAAATTGGAAGTGACAATCTGGTACATTGGATTAAAGATTGTTGCTTTAGACCCCGAATAAAAGGTTAGGAGCGGGGCACTCAGTGGGAGTTTTGATTAGCATTCTGTTTTGAGTTTGGTCGTCCAAGTGTATGCTTATTGGAGTGTAGAGTTCTTTACACTCAGAGAGTAATGATTAGTCCGAGCGAGGAGTACGTAGTCAGCATTATATAATGTCAATGGAAAGGTCGAAGAGAGCTGCGGACATAGAGGAGAATGTCCGAAATGTGCAAAGCAAGAGTAACTTACAATCGCCGTCCTTAGTAGTGGTCACCAACATGGAGCCCATTAAATTGGAAATCTGTTGGTCCTTACAAAGACAGAGAGATTTCAAAAATGCACAGATGTACATGTTTTTGCGAGGATCAGATAATTTGTCTCCAACTGATGTAGAATTAGTTGCAGAGTATATAAGAAATTACGACCTAGAGGATGGTTCAAGTGGAATAAAAGGAAGAATAATTGGGATTGATGAGAGTACCTTAAAAAAAGTATTATATTTACTTATAGGTGAGTTAGCGGTAGGCGTCGAAGTATCCAGTGACTTCAGACCGGGAAGTTACTTCAAAGGGGACATGGCATCCTTTGAAAAAAATCAAGGCTGGAAAGTGGCAGAGGCACTTACTCCAAAGCTTGCGGAGTGGATGCGGTTCATTCAGAAGCGGCTAGGCTTGAACCAGCATACCACGTACATGTCCAAGCGCTTGTTGTTTGCTGCGATTGGAACATTGGAAGGCATGGTCTTTAATTGGATAGCCTTTGTAGCAACCCGTATCCATGCAGAAATGGGAGCCAAGCAAAAAATGGGTAAATTTGCTTCTTTGCTATGCTCTAACTATGTGCACTCCGTGATTGCGCACACGTTAAGTCAACCATCAGAGGAGAAGAGCGCGCCTTCCCCAATGCTGCAATAGGGTATGCGGAGTTTATCAGTTGGCCCAGGGGTAGTGGTCCACAAAATTGAGGAATCCAGTAAATCGCGGGAACGGAAGGCTATCCCGGAGACTACACCAGGGCGAGCTTCAATTTGTGCAGTGATAGAGAGGGTAGTTGACGCTCCAATTTTGAACACTGGGCTACTGGTAGAAGGGAACCTCACGGAAGTAATATTGGGACAAATTTCCCAATTGCAGCTTACCGTGAGCCAGCTAGAAAAGAATCTAAGACAACAATTGGAGTCTAGCCGGAAGGAGATAATGAAAAAAGGCCGCCAAATTGTAGAACAGGGATACCTGATTAGGGCAAAGACAGAGTCCAAGTTGGCATTGGAGCGGAAAGTAGCGGAGGAAAAGAAAAATTGGGCGAATGAAAAAGATCGCATACAAAGAATCTTGAATGGTCAAAAGTAAGAATTAATAGAGAACCACAGAATATGGGATTTGGAACGAGAAGCGCTGAAGTGTCAGTTGCAAGTGGAACATGATAAAGTAGTGAAATTGGAACAAGAAAAGGTGGAATTGGGAGACCAATATTAAATTGGACTGGAGAAGCTGCAGATAGAAATTGGTGCCTTGCAAAGTGAAGTGAGAAAATTGGAAGGCAATTTGGCCAATGTCGTTTGGCCACAGGAATCTGCTCCCCCAGTTTCGAGTATTAGTGAGTTGGAGGAGAAGATGAAGCAACAAGGATACCAATTAGAGGTGAAAGATGCCAGAATTCTACAATTGGAGGCTCAAGTTCGGGAATTGGGAGCGGATAATGAAGATTTATCAGTGCAGTTGAAGATTAATCATGTAGATTTATCGGAGGAGGATGAGGATGTGCCATTAGAGCCAGACGTAGAAGAACCTCCTACGAATCCAGGAGTATCTCAATCTCAGGAGCCAGCCTCATAACAAAGTTTTATCAATTTTATATTTGCGAGGACGTTGCATAGTTAGGAGTGGGACTATGTAGAATGGGTAGGAATTTTAGGATTTATAATACATAATTTGTAGGGTTAAGAGTAGGCAAGAAGTCGATGAATGGCCAATTGAGAAGGCAGTATGGATGAGAAAGTTAAAAAAAGTGGTCATCGTCGATTGTGTAGCGGTTAATACCGATTGGGATAAGTATAAATTGATTCGGACAGTAGGAGTAGGGGCCAGCGTGTGGTAGTGCTGAGCCGGGGTAAGTTTAGTGCTACCTCTTGTTAATTTTTTAAGAAAAGGATATTAGATAAGTGTTGAATATTATAAAGTGCAGTTCTGTAATGAAGTAATGAAGGAAAGAATTGATTTATAATGAAAGATTGAGGATGTACTGATATGCTGGAATATCAGTAGAAAAATATAAGTGGAAAACTGGAAGTGGAGAATTGGAGAGGTTTTGTGAAGAATGAATATGAATGTGAGAAAACTATAATACATTGAGTATTGAATCAAGGGTGATCCATGAGAGGAAGTCCGTGGAGTTTGAATTATGCAAAGTGATTTATTAGGAGTGATAGTCAATTTTGGAATATTCTTGTGTTTGGAGTATAGGATAATTATACTGTGTTTTGAGATATTACAGTATTACATATTGTTGTCATAAAGAAGGAGAGAAGAAGAGATAGAGAATACTTGAGTTGGATTATTGCTTATGATATTTTTATTGTTAACAGAGTTATTGGTAGTATGAGGGAGATATTGTAACAAAATTGGGATGTTTTAGTGTAATCCAAAGGCAGTTAGTTGTACGACTCTAACGGTTTAACTCAATGCAAATAGTCTTTCCTTATAATCAAATCCCCCTTTATAGATTTACTCTGGGCAATATTGGTAGAGTAAGTGAGACAAATGAGAACAACACAAAGTGTTGACACGCATCACACCTTCTAATATATGTATGTGCATCTTGAAATAAAGTTGGCCATTAGTACTTTATCCTTAACACCTTTTGTCCTATGAATTGTCTCAAAAAATGCCCTCCGCATGTGTTGTCGTGACACATTGCTAAGGTTTTTGGAATTTCTTCTTTCATAACACATCTTCGTAGTATACCATTAACTCTTCTCCTATACAATCTATATTCCACTACCACAAAGTGTCTGCTATTAATCCTGATCTTCCTTCTTTTTTCTTTGGATAATTCTAAGGATAATTGCTAAGTGGTCAAAAACTCAATGATATTGGTATGCCAAGTAGGCTTTATTGTCACTACAAAAAGGTTCTCATCCACAAGTCCATCATCAATTTGGTTGGTCTTTATATTTCTCGACAACTTAGATAAGTGATCTGCTTCCTTGTGAGTACAGCCTGATTTGTACTCCATTGTATAATCAAATTCTTGTAATAATAATATCCACCTTGCTAATCCCCCACTCAATTTCAGTTTATTAACCAAGTATTTAATTGCCATGTGGTCCACAAAAAATACTACCTTATTGCTTAATAAATAATGTCGATATTTTTTGACTAAAAATATCATAGCTAAACAATTTTTTTCAGTTGTTGAATAATTCTTCTCAGCTATATTAAGTTGTCTGCTTGCATATGCAATAGGATAATCTCCGCCCTTTCTATTTTTTTCAATCTTCTGGCAAAGAACACTATCTACTACCACTGCAATTGCATCTTAATATATATGGAAAGATAGGTTCCATTGTAGAGGTTTTAATACTAGATACAAACTTAGTCTGATCTTCAATATGTTTAATGCTCCCTGACAATCATCAGTCCAAATGAACTTGGTGTTCTTTCGTTGTAGTGAAGTTATAAGTAGTGTAATTGTTGTATAATCCAGAATTAATTTCATGTACCATCCTACATGCCCCAATAGCCATTGTACTTCTTTCACATTATTTGAAATTTTAATGGTATTGATGATCTTAATTTTTTTTGGTTCAGGTTCTCTACCACTTTTACTCACTCTATAGCCTAATAATACACCTCGATGCATAGCCAGATATATCTTCTTTGGATTTAAGGCCATTCCCACCTTTCCACATCTCTCCAATGCTTCCTTCACCTTCATCAGATGGTCTTTATTTTGTGACTGTATACTAAAGTCATCAATAAATACTATCATGGATTTATATAACAAATCTGAGAAACTATACATCACTAATCGTTGAAAGGTTGCTAATGCATTACATAATCCAAATGGCATCACATACCACACAAAAATTCTCCATGAGGTCGTAAATACTATCTTATGCTTATCCTTTGCTACAATAGATATTTGATTATATCTTATATAACCATCCATTAAAGTATAACGCTCATGTCCTTCTACTTCTTCTAAGATACTAGTTATGAAGGGTAAAGGGAAGTGGTCCTTCTGAGTCCTTACATTTAATTTTTGATAATCCACACATATGCAGAGTTTACCATTCTTCTTCTTTACCAACACCATCAATGACATCCAATCAGTGATTTCCACTAGTTTTATGAATTTTGCTTGTAATAATCTCTCCAACTCTGCCTTCACTACCAATTGAAGTTGTGGGTTCATTCTTCTATCTTTTTGTCTAATTGGTATTGTATCAAGTAGTAGAAGAATGCGATGTTGTACAATGGTTGGAGATATGCCTTTCAATTCTTTATACGACCATGTAAAAACATCCCGGTACTCTTGCATTAATTCATTGTATGCATTTATTTCCTCACCACTCAATTGACTCCTTATTTGCATTTGTTTTGACTCCTCTCCTTCCACCTGTATAGTTACAAATTTCCAATCTTTTTTTACCACATGTGACTGCTGAAGGTTATTTTGATATCACTTCGAGAGCACATTTGGATAATTGGCTACATCCTCTTCTACTATGATTCATGTAGAAGTCATTTTATAATGTAACATTCTCTTTAGAGGCTCATCTTGTTTGAGTGCTTTTAATCCTTGGAATTCTTCCACCTCTATCCAATACATTCCATTGTCTACTTTGAGAATCAATGCTAATCCATCTTCATCCTTAATACCTTCAATAAAATTTATCCCTTCTTCTTCATCAGCTACTAAATTTAGATATGTCTATAGCCAAGCCTCATATTCACTAGTATCCTTTCAATTATAAAGATTTGAGCCTAAACATTCTAATTCTTGTATGTCCAATTTTAAGGTAGTATTGCCTGTCAATACCTCCCCAACTTGTTGCTTGCCTTTCTCTGCCTTAAAAAATTTAATTCTATCATCATTTGATGATTTTTGGTGGTTGTCTATTTCCATAATAGGTCTAATGGATACTCGAGTATGATTTTTCTTAGGTCCATAAACAATAGTAGGTCACTCACCTCCCCAATTTACTATGGCATTGGCCCTTCTTAACCACAGACGATCTAATAATAACAAAAATGACTCCTTGGCTGTCTGCATGTGAATCACTTAAAAAGTCAATATATATTCCTTTCCTCCTGTAACCATCCTGTAGTGCTGAATTTGACCTATAGGCTTTGCTAGACTCTAGTTAGCCATGTTTATCATGAATGGTGAAGGCCCAGTCAAACTCAATCCAAGCTTTTCCATTGTTTGTAATGGCATGATATTTAAACCACTCCCTCTATCCACCAATACATTGGGTATGATCTTGTCGGCAATTATTACTTCTATTTCCACTACCTTCACATCCAATAATCTTTCAAAAGATTGTACCTGTGCCAAAGTCTTCTTGCTCATTCTTTTCTTTTTTTTTATTATAGATAATCCTTCTTTCAATGATTTTTTTACTGCTAGAGATATTTCTAAAAGCTGTGCGATTGTAATGTCTGCCTTATATTTTTTTTAAATCCTCCCATAGATCATATATTATCCCCTTTGAATCCCTATGATTACCCTCTAGTGATCTAAACTCCTCTAAGGGTATACTTGGTCCTTCCCATTCATCTTTTTTCACCTCTTCTTCATTTTTTTCCTCTCCCTCCAAAGATATTTCTATATCAAGCAGATTCCAATGTAATAGCTCACCACCTAATTTTATAACCTTTTTGACTTCTTTGGCAACTTTATTTAATTCTGAAAAACGTAGAGGGTCTTTACTCAAGTTGCTCTCTGATTCTAAAATAGGCGGTTGTAAAATTGCTTTTGCACGGATTATCACTGCTAGAGATGAAACTTGAGAATTTATCCCTTGTCCTTTCTTCCTCATCTTGTGAGTAATTAAATTTATAGCTAAAAATTCTTCCTCTATGACCACTGTCGATTGGTTGGGCAATTTTGTCCTACATCCAAACTGTTGGCCCTCTGACCAATATTGTCCAGGTACATGCCACCTTCTACAAAATTGATGATATTCTTTCTGTGGTCTATTTCCTCCTAGTCCTTGTGGCCCACTTTGATAACCACCTTATCTAAAATTTGCATTTGATTGTCTCCCATACCTAAGAGGTTCTTGAAAATTCTAATAATCCTACCTACGAGCAACCGGTGGTAGTCCAGCTTTGTAAAAGTGAGAAAAATGGCCATTTTGCCTGCAATTTGTATACCATATTTTTGAAGTGTGGCTTCCGGATTCTATCTAAGGTGGTGGTAGATTAGGGTCTTGGTTCCTCACCACATATGCCATTTGTTCAGTCAAAGTTTGCATCTGCTTTAAAATGGCTTCTTGAAAACCTTCTTGGTTTGCCCGTATTTTTTTTTCCATGTCTTCCATCTTCTTTTCCAAGTTTGAAGTAACTAAAGCAGATAGAGGTGCTGGTTCTTGTATTGCTAGTGGCATTGGTGACTAGCTTAATTTGGCTATTAAAAGGTTGGAGTTAGAACCTTGATGATCCCCTTCCAATTCGAACATACGCGACCTAATAAGAATAAATTGTAGAATCACCCCATCTTCTCTCCTCCATAGCTACTCATATTTCTTTTCTATGGCATCTACTTCCCTTCTTGCTCTCTTGACTTCCTCTAAAGTCTTAGGATTTTGTTCCAATACACTTTTAATTGTACATCCTTCAAAAAAATCCTTGAATAAAGAATTGCTTTAAGGTGTCATTGTTGAGCATATTCTCCATAAATCGGGTACAAATCAATTCAAATCTTTGTATACAAGAAGAAATATCTTCTTCTCGTCCTTGCTTCACTGTTGATACCACCCTCAATGTTATATTATGTCCTACTTCTAACCGGAAATGATTTAGAAACTCCCCTTGTAGTTGTGACCATTCTACAAAATATCCTTCTAGATGATTATGATACCATTTGTATACCACTCTGTGTAACGTAGTAGGAAATCAAACCAAATAGTAACCTGGATTGATAAATAATGAAGTGGTTAAAATTTCAATATACCGCTCCATGAGCAAGGATGGATCTTCATCTTTTGTGCCATAAAACTTTAGTAGATGTATAGGAATATTTGTTGCAGCTAAGTCTCTCGGCACCACAATGGATAAGCCTCGTGGCATCACCAATGGATCAATTTGTGGTCTTTGAGCCATTTTTTGAAGAACTGTATCTATCCTAGGTTCCATATCAACTGATTTTTCTAAATTTTGTCCGTTATCCATTTTCTCAAAGATTGAAAATGAATCTAACTCTAATGCTCTACTGGATCTTTTCAATGGTGGTTCTTTACCTCCTTGTCCTTGATTACTTTCTTCAATCACCACTTCAAGTTCAACTATCATTGCAGTAATCACCTCTTGGAATTCTACATAGATTTCTTTTTCTACTATCATGCTTGGTTCTCCTAAAGTTTTTTTTGCCACACCTTGTCTTTTCAACTTTTTCTTCAAGTCTCGTTTCTCAATGTTGTTTCCAACTAGGATCAACTTTGATTTCTTTGATTGGATTCAAGCATTCATCTAATCGTTTCTAACAAGCCTCACAACATTCTCTGCATATTACAATCCATCTTTTCTTCCCTTTTTAATTTTTACTTCTTTAAATAAAAGATTAAAGAGGTTACTTAACAGAAACCTGCAAGCCCATTTTGATTTTCAATCTCCGACAAGGAGAGTAAACAACAAAAGACAATGTCCAATTTGGATTAGAGTATCACCTCTGTGCCTTCCTCATTCTATTGCCATACAAAACAAACTTCATTTGGGACTGACCTTGATTGAATGTCAAAATGAAATCCGAGGAATCACCCTACCATTCCAAATTGACAACCAATTAGGAAATTATCCACTGTGTGAGCAACGACAAGAAGCACGTTACAAAATTGTTCCTTTTTATTTTTTCAATCAATTAGATAGATATACGTATCTCTATGCAATCTCCATATCTTTACATGTTAATATTTCACTCACAATGTCTATATAAGCTTTTTATTCTAATCCCTTATTAATGCATAGGTCAAGATATTTCAAGGTGGTAAAGAGTTCTATCTAATCATCTAAATTAAGTTTTTAATAACTCACCTTCTCCCACTTCTTCTAGCATGATTCCAACTAATGCTTCACTTTTGCACCAACTCTACTCAATGAGTGTCTTCTCTCGCTCCATCTAATTTAAAAATCACATACAAAGCACTTCCACAGAACTTCGTACAAAATTAAATATGAACAACTAATCCTAAGTATCAACCTCAAAGTGGGCTCCCGACAAATGTACCATTTATGTAAACCAAGTTCATCCATTCTTAATTACGTTTAATAGTCAGGTGGATTTACTTCATTTACATGTAGGTAAAATAATTCTTAATAGTTATATTCACATATTTATTTGTATTAATATATATATATATATATATATATATATAAATTCAAATCATCACACACAAATTATCTTACTAAATTCCAAGCAATGGACTTTTACTTTGTATTAATTGTCAAAATATTTGATTACTAGGTCAGCCCTCATTAAAGGCTAAAACAGCACTCTTAGACCCTTTAACTCTAACTTTATCATATATATTCTATTACTACATCTTAAGAGCTTTCCATAGACATAAAATTCCGCCTTGCTCTAGCCACCACCATTGACAAGCTCACCAAAATTTGTAGCTAAACTTTAAAAATTTATAAGTCATTCAATTTTTCCCAAGACGTCAAATCAAATCTAGTCGTCGCTATCCAAATCCATACCTCAAAATCTTCTTTACCTTTGAAAATTCATAACTTCTTGTACATACTACCAAATCACAAACAAAAAATGGCTTTGGAAAGCTAGAAGAGAGATCTATAAGGAAAAAATACTGAATCTTATATTTAGTATTAAAAATATAGCCTATTGGCCGACAACAACTGAGGAGGTCTCACACCTCAACTCCAACACACACAAAAAATCTTTCCAACTATATCCTAAGAGACTAAAAGAGGGGGGAAACATCCACACATATCCCATATATCTACACATGCCTCCTTCAAAGAGAGAGCTTCCAGAGCAAGAAGGAGAGAGAGAGAGAGTGAGAAGAGAGAAGGGCGGCCATCCAAAGCCATCCCTTCAAACCCTAGCTACCAAGTTGCCCAGGACATGGCAACTAGCCCTAAAGAGCCTCCTTCACTTTTATCTCCCTCTAACTTAATAATTAATAATATTTCTAATTATTTCTAACTCCAAAAATTATCTACAAATGGTCTCTTTGACTTCCGCTTGGTAATTCTTCTTCTTCTTTTTTTTTTTTTTTTTTTTTTTTTTACACAATTTTATAAAAGCTTTTACAAGATTGGCTCCATAGCCTTCTACAAACCTACCAACTAATTTCATAAAAAACTCACACAATCCTTCCATACTTTATTAATTTTAACTCTTAATGGTAAAAATCCATATTCTCTAATAAAATAATTCTAATTTACTATTTTTCTTAAAAATTCTTGCATTTCTATATTTTTTCTTTTAACATCTAAATGAAACTATTTCTAGCAACATATTTTGTAACTACAATTTTCTAAACTAATATTGATTTAAATTTTTACTATTTAATAAAAATAAGATCAACAAACATGTAAGATATGAAAATTAGCTTATACATGCATATCTTTGGCAAGCATCACAAGCTCTTGCAAATGACTCTGAATCAATAAACATTATAGGCCAAAAATAACCTATTCTAAAGATTTTTTGAGCTATTAATCAACCAAAAAAGTGTCCACCACAAGCACTTGAGTGACAAGCTTCTAACACAAGTGGTACTTTCTCATAAGTAAGACAACATCTTAAAATTCCGTCAATCGTTCAACGATATAATTTCTTGGCTATAAGGAAAAAATAAATACTATTTATTCTAATCTTCTATTTTTTATTTTTTAATAAGGTATTGAATAATTTTTGACTATTCAAAAAATTGGGAATATATTTATATCAAATAGGGGCTATTATAATATAGAATAAATAGGTATTAGGAAGTTCATCATCTATATCATGGATCCTTATAGGTGTAGATAATTGTGAAAGATGATTGGCTTGTTTGTCTTATTTTCCTAATTTGTATTATATTGTATAATCAAATTTTACTAAAAATAACATCCATCTTGCTAATCTATCAATTAAGTCTGATTTATTTATAATATATTTAAAAGCCATATGGTCTACAAAGAAGATGACTTTGTTCATCAAAAAGTAGTGCCAAAATTTTTTGACAATAAAAACCATAGCTAAGCATTCTTGTTTTATAGCTGTATAATTCTGTTTAGTACTTGTCAATTGCTTACTAATAAAGGCAATAGGATGGATCACACCTTTATCATTTGGTTGATATAAGGTACTACATACTGCAAATTTAGAGGCATCATAATAGACATAGAAAGATTGATCTCAATTTGTCGATAATAGACAAAGATAAGATAGTAATTTGGCTTTAATTGCATCAAAATCAATTTGGCATTCGGAAGTCCATTCAAATTCGGTGGATTTTTTCAATAAATTTGTCAACAATAAAGCATAAGTAGAATATGACTCAATCAAGTTGCAATACCAATCCATGTGCCCCAAAATCTTTTGAATATCCTTTACACTTATTAGAGCCAGTAGATTTATAATAATTTATATTTTTTCAAGATTAGATTCTTTTTCTTTTTTTGAAATGACATAATCCAATAAAACTCCTTTCTTTAGTACTAAGTAAATTTTCTTTAGATTAAGAGAAATTCCTACTTTTCTACAATGTTGGAAGTACAATTGAAGACTTTCAAGGTGATCATTCTTTGATGATTGACAACTAAAATCATCAATAAAAATTGACATGTTTTTTTTAAGAAGGTCTGAAAATGCATAGGTCATGACTCTTTGAAAAGCTGAAGGAGTATTGCATAATCCATAAGGCATCATTACATATATAAAGGTTCCTCAAGGTGATATAAATGCAATCTTGTGCCAATCTTCAAGAGCTATTGATACTTGATTATAACTAGAGTAGCCATCCATAAATCTGTATAAGCCATGCCCTGCTACATCATCTATTATAAAAATAATAAAAGATAATAAAAAATAATCTTTTTGAGTATACTTGTTCAAATCTTGATAGTCTACGCAAACCCTAAGTTTATTTCCTTCTTTCTTCTTTATCAAGACAATATGAGACAATCAATTGATAATTTCTATAGGTCTTATAAATCTTGCTTGAAGAAGCCTTTCGAACTCTCTTTCATAATAAGTTACATCCTAGGATTGAATCTTCTATGTTTTTATCTAACAAGTGTGGTATTTAGAAGAAGTGAGATAGTATGTTGACAAATACTAGGAAGAATATCTTTTAAGTTTTTATAAGATCAAACAAATATATTGCAATATTCCATTATCAAGGATTTATATTTTTTTAATTCTTTCTCATCTAATTGGGATCCAAACTTGATATATCTAAGTTTTTCTTCATTGTAGTTAACTAGAATTTTCATCCAATCTTGTTCTGTCACATGTATTGGATTGGTAGGTCCATGATACCAATCTTTAGGCACTAGTGGATAAGTAGGTACTTTATATCTAACCTCAATGCCTTGGGATATATTTCTGAATTGTAAGGGAAGAGGCATGATGGTTTCTTCTTTTATAATAACATCAAGGTCTTTAATTTGGATTCCATTGATTTCTAAGCTAAAGGCTTCATTTATATAAATATCATCAACCAAAGTTGTAAAATTGAGGCAATTGTCTTCAAGCTCCAACCAATCAATTATATCTATAAATTGGATGTGGATGTCTTCTTCTTTGTAAAGATTTTTTTCTAATCATTTGGAAAAATCACCCTCATCTTCATATTCATATAATATATGGCCAATACATTTTATTGGTGCTATAGTTGATGTTGAATTAAATTAGATAAAACTACTTTGCTTGGCTTCTTTAGATGTTGGTTTTTTTCTAATGGAATTAGGACTTGGAGTCTAAAGTGACTAGATACTATGGTTGTTTTACAATTATCTAAAGATCCAAAAGTAAAATAAGGCTTAGAAGCCCCCCAATTTGTTATTCATTTAGATTGCCTCAACTATCATTTTCCTAACAAGAGAAGTTAACTATTTGTTTCTTCATATAAACATATCATATAAAATGATATTACATTATCTATACCTTCTACTCATATACGGAGGTCTTTGATCTAGAAGTTGAGAAGATCTTTGATCACCTAATTTGACCTTTATAACTACCTTGTAAGTGATTTTTAATCCCAATTTGTTTATAGTGGATTTAGGCATAATATTGATGTTACTTCCATCATCTACTATGACCTTAGAAATTATTTTATCTACAATTTCTACATCTATCTCAACAAGTCAATATTCTCTATTGTCATTTTCTTCTCCTAAGATGATATTTTCTTCTAGATCATCAACTTTAATTCGAGCTATTCTTTTTATGTTCTTAATTTTTTTTCGTAATATTATTCCTTCCTTGAGGTCTTTTTTGATATTTGGTACTACTTGAATCAATTGTCTAAAAGAAATATTGGCTCTAGCTCTACAAAGATCTTGCCATATGTTGTAAGATTCTGCACGATTGAAGGTTCTATTAATTGTTGGTTGTTTAAAAAAAGTTGCTAGAAGTCCAAGGTCCTTCCTTGCTTACAAATTGGTATTCTTGTGCATCAGGTCAAACAACAAAAGAAGATTATTTGTCTTATAATTCTTTAGCTACTTCTTAAATAGTTTTTGATAATTCCACAAATTTGGGTGATTCTTTTGAAGTATCTATAGATACCTCATCTTCTTCAAGTTATGCTAAATCTATTAATTTTTTGATATTCATACTTCTAATTATAACCAAAGAAGGTAAATATGCATTGTCCTTGAAGATCTTTTTGTTGTCTAGTTGCACTAAGTGGGAATGAAGAAATGGTAAATTTGATGTAGAAGATACATCAAATTGAGCTACTATGTATCTAACATCTTGAGGAGTTTGTGGCTGTTGGTTATGGTTTTGGTTTTGATTTTGGATATATACTACAAATTCTTACAATGTTTTATGATTGGTTTGATATATTATTGAAAGGTGATGATTTTGACCATTGCTTGAAGGGTCATAATACATATTTGATGGACTTTTTGTAACAATAGGATTTGAAAATCTAATTCCTTGCATATTTCTTCCAACTTATTTACTATAGTTCCTTGAAAAAGAAGTTGAGGAAATAACTTGGTTGAATCTTTTATAATGATCCATAAGATGAGAACCTCTACAATTAGAATATATAATTCTATTTTTAATCCAACATTGACCTACTCAATGTAGCTTTCTACAAGTAGGATAAGGTATCATATTATTTTTTTGGATTGAAGGAAAATTAGAACCTACTTATTTCAATTGATGAGGAGGCTTATACAATTGGAATTGATTTTTTTTCCTAAGTTGTTGTTGTAGGAATTGTAGACAAAATTTTGCCATATAGTTCACTTGTCTATAATTTGTACATCACAATCCAGAGGTATAAATTTTTGATTCATGATATTTAGACTCTATAGTTGGAATTTGATTTTTAACAAGATAAGACATTTTTTCATTAATGGCCTTCATAGTATTCATCATCTTATTTTTGAATACTTCATTGGCTTGCCATACTTCACTTTTAAATTCTTCAAATCTATTATCATGAAAGATTTTAGGTTGAGCATGATCATGTGGAGGTTATATAGCTAAAGGTGTTGGATTGCTAATTGGCAGAGGAAATATAGAAGGTTGTTAAGCTAGAGGTTGATAGAATTCTATAAGTCGATGTTGGAAAGATATAAAGGCGGATATTGATTCTTCTGTCCTTCTAAATATAAAATCACTTTCTTTATCAATAGCCTCCACTTTTAAAGCAACTTAAATGGCTCTTTCTAAATCTTTAGGTCTTTTGTTTAAGATATCCTGAATTGTAGAAGATATGGAAAAACCTTAGTTAAAGTAGTGCCTTATGGTATCCTCATTTAACAGATTACCAACATATCAAGTATATACTATCTAGAATCGCCTTATATAGGAGATAATATTTTCTGAAGGACCTTGTCTAATTTTTGTCAAGGCTAAAAGGCCTTATTGTTGACCAATCAAAGGCCTATATTGACAAAAGAATGCTGCAAGGAGTTATTCCTATTTGGTGAATGCCCCTCTATATGAGATCTATACCAAGTATATGTAAAATCTATTAAGATTGTTGAAAATCATATTAAATAGTAACCATGATTGATTATTAAACTAATGATAAGTACCTCTACAAACTTTTTTATATGGGCTATTGGATCTTCATTGATAGAACCACTAAATCTTAGAAGGTTAGGTGGAATTGATGCCCCTTATAATCTTGAAGGTATTGCAATTGATAATCCCCTACGTTGTCGTGTTGTAAATCAAAACATAGTGTGAAAAATATAAAAGAATTCATTAAAATAAAAAGATTAAGATTAGAAGAAAGGTTGATAGAAAATTAGTAGTAAGAAGATAGAATAGAAATTTACCTTGAAAAGTGAAATTTCTTCAAGTTAGTAAAAAGGAAAAGGTTGAGGAAGTGGAAAAGACATGGGCTAAGAGGTCTATTTGACCAAGAGGATAAAGAAGACCAGGAGGGAGATGACAAGGAAGGGTCGTGAAGAAGAAGGAGGAGAGTTTTTTTAGAAGGCATAGGATTTTTTTGATAGGTAGTATACATTTTTATATATGGAGGAAGCTTAGAGAGGATTTTAGGTGCGAATTTTTGTCAGTTTGTAGTAGACAAGATAAGGAACTCATAGAGACAATTCTTATGTCTTTTGATTAAGTATCAAGGGAGATATGAGTAGTGAAAGTTGCAAGTGTTTAAGACTAGGGCAGTGAGGGTTACTAAATTTCGGGCCTTGGTTCTTGGAAACCACTTAGACTTTAGTAGCGAAATTTGTTGGGTTTTTGTTCCTTATAGAGTCAACTACTTCATGTCGAAATCTCAAGTCAATATGACCTCTGAGCAAAGAGTTATGAGTGAAATTGTAACCAGTTTGAATGAAAAAAGAAATAGAGTGAAGGTAGGGTTGAGGGTTTGTATGGGCAGTGTATGTGTGTGGGTTTTTTTGGATATAAAGGGATTTAGGAGACGAATTTGAGTGTGAAGTTTGATAGACATGATCTATGTAAGTTAAGGAAGAGATGAGTGCAAGTTTGATATTCATTAGTCTTATAAATAAAATGTTATGTTCTTTCAAAGTGACAGGGGTCTATCTCCAAATTAGTGAAGTTTGAGGGAGCATATCTTTGTGATCAGAGTAGTATTTTGAGTAAAATTTGTTTAGATTTGTAGATATATGAGTCTATTAAGTTGTGTAAAAAACTGATTGCTATTGGAGTTATATTCGAGGAGTTATGAGGAAAGTTGTGGTCAGATCTAGAATTGTTAGAAGGCAAAATTAAAGAAGAAGGATGGAACCTATAACTCAAGTTTGGAGAAGACTTTTGGAGCAATATTTGGAGGGTGTTTACAACATGATACAAGCTATAAGCCTACCAAATTTCAGCACTTAGATCTTCTTTAATGAAGAGCAATGAAGGTGTGAAGCAAAGGGGGTCTAGAATCAAAGGCAGCATGGAGGGATTACTTTGACAACATGGTTCTCTCTAACCACATGAGCTATAATCAAAAGGATTATGGGGTTTGCTTCCTTACTTCCTTAAGTACTTTGTGTCTAAATTCTATCTTCTTCCATATTCTATCATAAATTTCTTTTAATATGTGATTTTCTAAAATTATATGCTCAATATGTATTTTGGATTATAAAACATGTCTAGATCATAAAACAAGGCCAATAAGAGGATGAACTACCTTTGACTTAATCCTAGGCGGCATACAATTAAGTATGTAGTTTTTAAATAATTCCCTTACGATAAAAGACCTAATAGGTGGTTTAAAGCAAAATAAGTAGATTTTAAATTATTTTATTTTGTGAATTAACATAAAATCCTTTCTCTTCTTATCTATTTGTAAGGTACATGGTTTAATTATATACCAAGATAAAATCTTGTGCTGATCTCAAATTAGTGGTATCATCCAATAATTAAATTTTTCTCACAAGTGATGCACAAGGTCCAACTAAATATCACATTAAGATCTTGTGTCAATCTTAATATAGCGGAGTCAACCATTGGTTGGATTTAATTCTAATTTAGAGATTGGAAAACAAAGTCAATAATAGTACAAGTAATTTAAAAATTTTAACATATGATTACCACAAAAATCAGATGGATTGGATAAAAGGCAACCTATAGGACAATTTGCAACAATTAACTATGCCTCATAGAGATCATCACTTGCCACAAGTATAGGTTCAATGCCAAAAAGAAGTCATGCCGGCCATCAATCCGACTTCACTTTTCCACAAAATGTCTAAAAATTGAAGCACCTTTGACAAACACAACCAGGTTCTCTTAACAAAAGAAGTAGATTGGAAAAATTCTTGGTGCATATAATTATTTTTTTAATATTCAATTATACTACAAGGTGATAGAATGGTTAAGATGTTACTTATAGGACAATAAGTCCTACCATGCTCCTTCCTAAATATACTTAAAATTTCAAATAAAAAAAATGACCTAAGATTTGGAATCCACCAAGTTTCTTCTAGCCATTGTCGTGAAGTAAATACATCCATATATAGAAACCTAACTTAACTATCTTTTCTTCAAAATTTTATTAAGTTCTTTCTTTCTTCTTACCAATCTAAGTTTTTATATAGTTTAGGAAAAATTTCTCACTTTCTTTCTTTTTCTTTGGTTAAAATTTTACCTTATCTTTAATCTTAACTTTAACTTTGATTTAGCCTTGAAACTTTCTTTTATTTCTTTTATCTTTTTTCCAATCTTAGATTTTAGTAGATTCAGGGTTATATTTGTAGATATAAGGAGTTTTGACTTTGAGGTTGAATTTAGGATTTACCAAGGATAAATAGTAGATTTGGATGTCAATAGTCGGCTACCATTAATAGTGCTGACTTGGAGGATTAGATTTGGGGTTTTTATAACTTTAAACTATTAATTGTTGACTTGGACTTTGAAGACCTTGGCTGTGACTTCTTTGACGAGCTTGGAGGAGAAGAAGATGGGGTTTTTTGGCAAATGCAGAGAAGTATTCAAAGAGAGCTTCTTCTTGGCATGAGTTTAGGTAGTAGAAACGCATGATTCGGAGCTTAGATGAGAGAGATATGCTTGTTTGAACTTAGACTACTAATATGACACCTATTGTCACTTTTCAGGGTATATTAGAAGTTTTAAGATACTAGAAAGAAATCGGAAAGTTGGGTTACAAACTAGACTTCAAGCTACACATTTTACATCCAAGAATTGATAGAAATGAGTTTAGAATGAGTGAGATATGGCTAGTTAAACCCAGCAAATTAAACTAGGGTTTTGAAGAAGTTAGATAAATAGAAGGATTTGCTTTAAGCTAGAACTTGAGTTTCAAGAAGAATTTGAAGCTCATTTTTTGTGTACATATTACTTATACTATAAAGAGTCTATGTCTAAAATCTCATATCAATTGAGACTTTGATTAGGGAGTAATGGCAAATTTGTTCTCAAGTGTCTAGGGTTTTGACTTTTAAAAGTATCTTCCAAGGATTTGGTGATATCTAACGATCAGCAATGAATTCATAGCTAAAAATTTATGTGATGAGGATCAAAGATATGAGTTATGTTTTTCCAAATTTTGAGCTTATTTGAACAGCTGGATCTTAAATTATGAATTTTCAAGTTTCAGGTTGAGATTTGACTTCTAAAAGTATCTTCCAAGGATTTGGTGATATCTAATGATCAACAATGAATTCACGGCTCAAAATTTATGTGACAAAGATCAAAGATATGAGATATGTTTTTCCAAATTTTGAGCTTATTTGAACAATTGGATCTTAAATTATGAATTTTCAAGTTTCTGGTTTAGTTTTATTTATATAATTACTTGCTAATATTTTGATGATATCTGGTGATCGGTAATGAATTCATGGTTGAGAATTTTTGTGAAGATGACTAAAGAAGTGAACTCTATGCTTCCAAAATTTGAACTTATATAAATGACTGGATTTTGATTTATAAATTTTCAAGCTTCTAGTTTGTTGATTTATTATACGCATGGTATTGTGACTATAAAAGAAATATTTAAAAAAAAGTTTGTGCAAATTGGATCCAACTTGATTGTAAAGAAGGACTTTGCGTCTACCTGAAGCGGACTTTCGCCACTACACCGTGCTCTTTCTTTGCTTTTGTCTAAAATTTCAAATAAATTGAAAAGCTAAGATTTGAAACCCACCAAATTTCTTATAGCCATGCTCCTTCCTTGCTTTTGTCTAAAATTTTAAATAATTGAAAAGCTAAGGTTTGAAACTTACCAAGATAGTCTTAGATTTGAAGTTGTACTTGAACTCCACTCTTTATGCTTCCAAAGTGACAACCAATCTAAAGAGAACCACCAAATAATACTATATTAATATTAAATTAATCAAATATTATTTAAAGTTAGAAGTAAAAATATTATATAAAAATAGATAAAAATATATTAAACTTTTATCAATATATAAAATTTATTATGTATATAAGATAAAATAAAAGATAAACAATATTAATAAACAAAAGTAATAATAATCATTAAAGAAGAAAGATAAAGATGAAAAGATAAGTGAAAACAAAATAAAATAAAATAAATATAATAAATATAAGAATAGAAAAGAAAAGAAAAATAAAATATAATAAAATAAGATATAATAAAATAAAAGTTAAAATAAAAATTAATAGAATATTAAAATATTAATAATATAATTATTTCAAATAATAAAGTAAATATTTTAGATTAATGATATTATTTTATTTTATTATTATTATTATTATTATTATTATTTAATATTTTTTATTTTTTTAGTATTTTTTATTTTTTTATTTTTGTTTTCCTACCTATTTTCTTTTTTTTTACATTTTTTATTTTTTATATTTATTTTTATTATAATTTAATATAATTATGATAAGACTTAAAACACAACAATCAAAAGTATAACATAAAATCAACAATGTAAATGATTGAAGAGATAGAAATCACTAACCTTAATTGTATTCTACTTAAGGTAGAAACCTCTCTCCACTCCAAAAATTGCCACAAATTCAATTCTGGTTCAATAGCATTGAAAATTGCACCACTACAACCTTAACTTTGAATTTCTTGTACACAAAAAATTGCACTATTAAATAGTCACCATGCACTAAGTAATGCATTTCCAAACATGAAGTACATGAAACTGCCAAGGCAGAGAACCACTTCCTAGTCTAAAATTCACTACAAATTCAAATCAAGTCCAAATTGAACGTGAAATAGCTTATTGGAAAGCCAACATCAAGATACACCAGTAAAAAAAGTCTCAACTTAACATATGCAATAATTAAAAACTGATTGATGAAAACCCGAGAGCAAATCAACATTCAACTCAATAATGAAATTTTTTGACTACCTTATGAATTGAGAACTTGAAAAACTTTTTATGCACCAATAACAAAGAGATGTAGAAAATTTACCCATGATGAAGATTAAATTTGAACTTCTCATTAAAGAAGACCAAGAAAAATGTGAATTACAACATAGTAACTCCACATTCACACACACAATTAGAAGCACCACCTCCCAACAAAAGCACCATTTATGTGAGGGTAAAATTCACTCCTCAACCCAAAATATAAGGTGGCCTCAATTAAGAGTTACTTATAAATTGTGGTGTGAAGTATAAGGAGCAATAAATAACAATGAAGAAGAAGAACTACACAAAACAAGTAAAATATATGCAATTAAGTAATTGCACACTACAAAACTAGTCATAATTTGTTCACTAGATTTTTATCTAGTAAAAAATAAAAATAAAAAGCAAAAATTATATTTTTAAGTAGGTAATTGTTTTATCTTTCTAATGATGTAAAAAATATGTAAATCTAAGTTACTATGAATAAGTTATGATGATTCAAAGTTAGAAGATAAATAATGAAAAAATTAAGTGGAAAATTTTTACCTCAAGGATAACTTGTTTAAAAGGTCATGAATTCAAACCTCACCAAGGCTCACAAGTAGTATATATGGGTGTCCTAAAGAGGCCATGAGGCCTTAGTCTTATCCTCCTACCTACATCCAAGGTGCCACAACCCATGTGGCACTTGTGCACCTCCCTTCCTATAAGGACTACACTAGCTATTGGTCCTCCTATTTTATACTAGTAGAACTAATAATTTTGCATTTTTAACTACACCATGGTGTTCAAAAACACCCTATTAGCCTAGGAACCTTACATGGGCTTCAAATCTTGCTCCATTTCTTCATAATGGTTCCCAAGGTGGTAAAACTCATTTTTACCAAAGTCTTCAAAATTGCTCTAAAAAATCTAAATAAATTCTAAATAAATTTTGAAAATATCTATAATATTTTTAAGATGATAATATCAATTTAAGACTATTTTATCCTACTTTAAAAAAAATTATAATAATAAAATCAATTTGAATCAACTCAAAATCCTATTTTTTACAAAAATAATTAAAAAGACATGAGATTTCTTTCTCATGATTCTTCTATCTACTAAGTAACATTTATAAGTTTTTAATAAATGATACATATAGATAGAAGGCCAATATAGACATTGGTCTCAATAACTAACTCTTAATACTTAATAATAAGTAAAAATACTAAACCAACTAAAATAATTGCCTCGAAGACTTACTAAGATCTCAATTTTGTAACTTTCTTTCTAATAAGATTTTTATATTTATAATTATTTCTAAATGCTAATAAATACTTAAATAGTCAAAAAGACTCTCTAATCATAGTATTTGTATAACTAAATGACTTAAGATTATATTTTTAACCAATCCACCAATTAAGATCCATTGGTGAGACTCATGAGAGGTCAAGACATTAGTATGATCAAATCTTCCGAGTCCAAGTTAGATGCTATTATAACTATTCTTACTACGTTATTTGCTAGGACTGCGGAGATTGAAGGAATTGTTACAAAACTTCATAATGATGCAATATCTAAAGTACCACAAACTAAACTATACCCATCTTCAACTTCTGTACTTAAGAATGCACTACTATCTATGTTATGTTAAAAAAATCCACATATTCAGTAATATAAAGAGCCTTAAGTTAGCCTTTTGGAAAAATATGATAATACGCATTCAAAGTTTTGAGGATTTATCAACCAAATTTGATTGATAATGGTTCTATAACCTGATACTTATTTAATAAAAGAATCATGGATTAGATTGGTTAGCGCCTTGTTTATGAAGCAAGTATTATCATATTTTATTTTCTTATTTGAAAAGAGATTATTAATTTTGAATAACTTTCAAGTTTTCATAGAAGCATTTGTAGAAGCATTTGGAGAATATGACAAGACTTATTAGGCAATAGCCAAGATCCAAGTATTACAACAAGAGGCGTCCTTTGCATTAATCATGCATTTGATTTTAAGCAACTATCATGCAACATCAATTGAGACAAAGAAGCCTTAATGTATCAATTCTATTGAAAATTAAAAATCATGTGAAGGATTTTTTATTATTAGTTCCAGATCCACAATCGCTTAATAAAGCCATTAGCCAAGTCATAAAATGTGATAATCAATTATTCCAATGTTGTCAAGATAAATGTTCATAGACTTTAGCAAGATAATACATAATCCGACATACTCCTCCTATATTGGCAAGTATTTTGAATTCACATTTAAAAATAAAAGATATATAATTTGATGTAATATGTTTTAAATCTTTTAATCTACAAGAAAAGAAACATCAAATAAAAAAAAGGTCTATGCTTGTATTATGACAAGAAAGGCTATAAGGTTGGCAATTGTTTGAAGAAACAAAATCGACACATCTCCAAAATCAAAAATACAATCATTTAAGAAAACAAAGTTGTTCAGCCATAATAGAAACCATGTGGCTAAATAATTCAACATTGCAAAATTATTTAGGTTCCTCTCTTTTTGCTCAACCTACTCATTATTTTATAATTCTTTTCTATTTTGGCCTACAAAAGCTTCAAATAATTCTCTTGTTGGATTTGGGAGTATTTGCTTGTTTTGTAGATGAGATATTTGCTAAGCTTCATTAAATTCTTGTAGTACAAAAATCCAAACCTGTTCATGTAGATGTAATAGATAGATGACCTTTATCATCTAGTAATATCATCCATGAAACCATATCTATAGAAATATCCTTTAAAGATCATAAAAAATAAATTTTATTTAATATTATTAGAATTCCTTCAAATTTTGTTATTCTTGGATTTTCTTGGTTGAAAAAGTATAATCCATCTATAGATTAGAGGTTGCAAAGAATAATATTTTTGATAGAAATTGTGTAAGAAAACTTTGTAAAAAGTCACAAGTTGGTAAGCTTTTATTTATTAAAATAAGGATTTTTCTAAAATTGGCCAAAGAATGTATACCATTTGTAATTTATATGATTCTAACTAAAAAAGATATAACTTCATTGGTAAATATTTCAAAACAATATAGCAAATTTTAAAATATTTTTAGAAGAAAAATGTTGATATATTATTGGAGCACTAACCATATAATTGTGCTATAGATCTTTAGAAAAGAACAAAACCACATTTTGGTCCATTTTATAATCTTTTTTAAAACAAGCTTTTTACATTGAAGGATTATATTGATGAGAATCTTGCAAGGAACTTCATTAGACATTCAAAGTCTCTAATATGTATACTTATATTCTTTGTGAAGAAGAGAGATAGTTCTTTGCATATGTGCATTGATTATTAGAAATTTAATAAGATAATGGTGAAGAATCATTATCCACTACCATTAGTTTCAAGACTTTTAGAACAACTTGGCCGAGCCAAGATTTATATTAAGATAGATCTTTATAGAGTATACAATTTGGTACAAATCAAGGAAAGAGACAAATGAAAGATTATCTTTTGGATAAGATATGAATATTTTGAATATAATGTCATATCTTTTGGACTAACAAATGCACCCACTATCTTTTAGCATTTAATGAATGATATCTTTCAAGAGTATTTAGACAAGTTCAAGGTGATCTATCTTGATGATATCTTGATCTATTCAAAAAATCTGGAAGAACATGAAGGGCATGTCAAGTTGGTATTATAAAAGCTACAAGATATAAGTTTGTATGCCAAGCTAGAAAAATATATATTTCATGAATCAAAGATGGAGTTTTTGGGATACATTGTATCTATTGAGAACTTGATGATGGATCTCAAGAAAGTGGAGGCGATTATGCAATAGGACATTTCAAAGATTGTAAGAGACATATAATATTTTCTTAGATTTGTCAATTTCTATTGAATCTTCATCAAAAATTATTCTTATATTGCCACCCCTCTAACTCAATTGATATACAAAAATAAGTTGGAATAGGGCTTCAAGCAGAAAAGATATTCTAAGACCTCAAAATGGCATTTACTATAGCTTCAATTTTTGGTGCATCCAAACTTTATAAAAGCATTCCACACAGAAATTGATGCTTTGGATTTTGCATAAAGGGTCATACTTTCACAAATAGATATAAACAATAAATTCCATCCTATTTTATTTTATTTTCAAAAAAAATTTATTGCCAAAATTAATTATAAAATCCACAATAAAAAAACTTCTTATTATTATGGATTCTTTTCAAGAATGGTATTATTTTTTTAAATGAGCAATGCATCTCGTGATCGTATATACAAATTATAAAAACTTGAAATATTTTATATCAACTCATATTCTTTTTATTACCAAGCTTAATGGAATATATCATAATTTTAATTTAAGTTTGTCATCACTTATTGACCTTGGAAGCAACAAGAATTATTTGATGGTTTATTAAAGATATCATATCTTGTATTAAAAATAAGAGAGGCAACATTTAATCAATAATATATAACTTTATTGAAGCCATAGTAATTTTGCTTTTATGCCACTATTACATTGGCATCTATTGATTTTAGTTTCATCAATGAAATATATGCTGCAACTACTAATGATGCTTTGGCCTTTGATATCAAGCATCGTCTCAAAAAAAATGTTGACAAGTTTAATCTTGAGAAAGACCTTCTATACTTTGAAGAATATTTGTATATTCTAGAAGGACCAATTTAATTATATATTTTTCAATCTTGCCATGACTTTTCAAGTCCAAATCACTTTAGATTTAATAACGCCTTGAAACTTATTTTCTAAGATTTTTGATGGCTTCAAATATAAAAGGCAATGAAGGACTTTATGCTCTCTTGTGACATCTATTCAAGGTCCAAGAATCTTTGATATCACCTTTATGAACTCTTACAGCCCTTGCCTATTCTAAGAGGGTCATATTTTTTTTTATCTTAATGGATTTTAGCATAGATCTACCACCATCTAATTTTTTAGACAACATCCTTATGGTAGTTGATCAATTCACAAAGATGGCTTATTTCATTTCTTACAAGAAGATTGTATCTAGTAAAGAAATGGCAAGGCATTTTCTTGACCATATATATTAATATTATAGCCTTTTGAATGATATTATATCTGATTGAGGATCCCAATTCATATCTAAGTTTTGAAAATGTCTTTTTGAAATATTGAAGGTAGATTTTAAACTTTCTTTGACTTTCTATTCTCAAATTGATAGCAAAATAGAACGAGTTTATAAAGTTTTGGAGCAATATTTATGATGCAGTATCAACTATCAATAAGGTAATTGGATCTTGTATCTATCATTAATAAAATTTATATATAATAATATTATTTATGCCTCAACTTAACAAATGTCATTTTATTCCAACTATGGATATCATTCAAAGCTTGATTTATAAAGTATGCCAAAAAATAATAATTTAATAATTGAAGGATATACAAAGCATCTATTATAACACCAAACAACCTTGAAGCTTCAATTCAAAGTAGCTCAAGATGCTTACAAGTCATTTACGGATAAATTCAAGAATCAACCACCTGCTTTTTATGTTGGAAATAAAGTATGGCTTCTTATCACGGACACAAAATATAGACTTGAAGTCTAAACAAGAAGTTCAAGAAGAACCGACAGGAACTGGATTAATCAGATGAGTACAAAAATAACACCAGAGAGGTGAGTTAGAGCTCCAAGAAATGTGTTGTCGAGACTGAAGAACTCTTCAGCCTCGACTTCAATATATACTCCTACCTAAGAAGCTTCTCAAGCAATTTCCACCAACTAGGAAGCTTCTCAAGTAGCTTCTACTAACTAAGAAGCTTCTCAAACAACTTTTACCAATTAGGAAGATGTTAGAAGGCTCTAGAAGGTTTTAGAGAGTTCTAGGAAACTTCTAGAATGTTCTAGAAGATTCTAACAAGTATGTCCTTGACATCACCTCCTCCTCTAGCTTTGAGGTCTCCGAGAAGCCATTTGAGATGTATACTCACAAACGTAGGAAATCAAAAATTTGTTGCATACTCTATGCAATATACTCTAACTGTCGTTCACGAGGCAAATGATTCATGGGTCCTTATAGCCACCGATAATGACCAATACCTTCCACTTGAGACCATGCTTCAACTTCTGTATCTTTATTGTGGAAATGACCTGAAAATATCGCTTTGCCACTACTTGTATGAGCTGGTTCAACTTCAAAGACAATTACAAGTGACCTATTGCTTGGTATTCTTTGACGTCTTCTTGGCTCTTCTAATTCTTCATCTCGAGGTCAATGTTGTGAGTTACTCGTTTAAGATGGTACCACTAGTACAATATCTACATTCTCACTAGCCATATCTAAATACACCTTGATATTAGATATCTTGATACTATGAAATACAACAAGTTATGTTTTGATAAGACCTGGATCCCTTTTCTATTCATTTCTCCAGAGAAGGCTTCATCTTCACTCTTTGTTAATGACCAGATTTTGGTTTATTAGGATATCGTCGATGGAATTCTTCTATTTTTTGCAACGCATTGGCAAGATTTTTGGCCGGTTCCCATGTTCGTTCATTAATATTGTAGCCGCTCCAATGCACAAAGTACTCTAATTTATTCCATCTTTGTCGTGAATCTAGTATCCTTTCTATCTCATATTCTTCATTATTTTCAATTTCTATACTAGGTGGTGGATATTGCACTCTTTCAAAAAAAGACGATTCCCGATAACGCTCTAACAAAGAAACATGAAAGACAGGGTATACCTTCATAGCAGCTAGTAACTCTAAGCGGTACGCCATAAGATTGATCTGCTTTTGGATAACAAATGGTCCCAATCTCTGATAGTCCAACTTATCACATGGCCGCTTGGTCTTGATATTCCGTTGAAGCAACCATATTTTATCTCCAATCTTGAAATTAGGTGCCTGATTCTGAAATTTATCCGCGGATGCTTTATAAGACTATTGGGCAATTTGCAATTAAAGCTTCAATGTGGTTTGAAGCTCCAATAGCTGCTGCACCAATCCTTCAGCTGCTGGGTTGTTACTCGTTGACGGACTCAATAGATCAAACTTCGGATGGTATCCATAGTTGGAAAAGAATGGTATTTTTTGAGTCAACCCATGAAGGGTGTTGTTATATGCAAACTTGGCTAGCGGTAGATATGCAGTCCAATCATCTTGCTGATAGTTGATGTTGCATTGTAAATACTATTCTAAAACTTGATTCATCCGTTCCGTTTGGCCATCAGTTTCAGAATGGAATGCCGAAGAAAGCTTGATGTCCACCTTCAATATTTTAAAAAAAAATCTCCAAAACTTTGATACAAATTGGGTTCCTCGATCCGACACGATATCATCTGGTAGACCATGATATCAATACACATTATGAAGGAAGAGCCTTGCTGTGTCTTTGCTTGATGATGTCTTCTTGCAAGAGATAAAATATGCCATCTTGGTAAGTCGATCCACCACAACAAAGATGTTGTCAAATGAATTTGATGGTAGCAGATCTGTAATAAAATCCATAGAAACTGAAGACCATGGACGACACGGAATAGGCAATGGCTGTAGAAGTCCATAAGAGTCCATATGGAGTCTTTAAAGAATATTTTAAGATCTCCATCTATTTTAAAGCAAGTTGACTATGAAAATGGTCAATCAGTGGTGATGATGGTGGATACTAGTCCAATTGCTATAGGTTGGGCTGTTGGTCAAGATGATATCAATGGAAGACATTTTGCAACTAGATTTGGAGCAAGAATTTTGATTGAGCGACAACGAGCTTATCCGCAAGTAAAAAGAGGACTATGGGGAGTTGTCACAGCATTAAAGGCTGAAAGGAATTATTTAATTGGAGCAAATGTAGTATTGGAAGTTGATTGTTTACCTCTACTTGGTATGATTTCAAACTGTTCAATTCCAGATATTGCTATGTTGAGATGGATAGCTTTTATCAAATCTCTTAATCCAATTCTAGTACATATTAAAGGTAAAAAAAATGCTGTAGCAGATATGTTGTCTAGAGCTAATTATATTGGAGATGAAGAAATGATTGCAAAAGATGATGATGAAGATGACAACAGCAAAAGCTACAGCATTGTATTTGTTAACACCAACAAAAGAGAAGATACAATTCTTCCTTTTAAGGAAGAATTATATGAAGGTAGATTGAAAGATGTTGGCTGGTATTTAAGTACTCTACAAAAGCAAGCAGAATGGTCAGAGAAGTATTTTAAGGAAGTTAGAAGACATTCCTATGAATATCTTTTACGTGATGGATTTTTGTGGAGGAAACCAAAAAGAAAAGATGGGATTCCATTGAGAGTGGTTGGAGATTTATCCACAAAACTTCAAATTCTCAAGGAATTTCATGATACAAATTGGGCTGGGCATCGAGGCATTTGGGCAACATATACAAAAATCAAAGAAAGATATTGGTGGAAAGGACTTTACAAAGATGTGGAAGATTTTGTAAGTTCATGTATTGAATGTCAATTTCAATCAAAGATCCGGTATCGTGATGAATTGCATCCTACTTATCCTCTTGCTATTCACTTCCAATGGGTTATTGACTTAATTACTATGCCAAATGGATTATAGGGAATGAAATACTTAATATTGGCAAAAGAAGAGCTATCCAATTTTGTTGAAGGAAGAGCATTGAGGACCAAGCAGACTGAAAGAGTGTGTAGATTTATTCTTGAAGATATTTTCAGTCGATATGGATGCATAGGAAGAATGAGAGCTGATAGAGGAGAATTAAATGCTGCTGAAGCTAAAACATTTTTTGAAAAGCATGGAGTAAAATTGAAGTTGACAACTGCATATAATCCTGAGGCAAATGGAAAGAGTGAGAGAGGTCATCCTCCAATCATTCAAGCTTTGGTCAAAGCTTGTAGAGGAAATTCTAAAGATTGGCCTAGATTACTACCTTATGCTTTATGGGCTGACAGAACTACACATAGTACAGTAACAGGTTATATGCCAATTGAACTTATGTTGGGACAAAAGCCTATTATGCCAATTGAAGAATCAATTCCTACATGGTTGTATTTGTCCTGGGAAGATGGAATTTCTAGAGAGCGGTTGCTAGAACTTCGAATACAACAAATTGGTAAACTACCAGAGGCACATCAAAAAGCAATGGAAAGACTTAAAGAAGCAAGGCTTAACAATAAGGAAAGGTTTGATAAGACACATCGATTGCGGGTAAAGCCTATTGAAGAGGGAGATTGGGTGGTGGTTTATGATAGTACATTAGAGCATCAGCATAGCACTCAGAAGAAATTTGCTCGAAGATGGTTTGGACCATATATTGTTGTCACTGTTTATGAAAATGGCACTTACTTACTTCGTGAATTAGATGGAACTGTACTTAGAAATCCAATAGCAGGTAAGCGGGTGAAAACATTTCGAAGGTGGAGTGACAGGTTTTCATTTGAAAGCCTTGAAATGCTATCATCTACATCAATGGAGGATACAAATATCATAGAAACTAAAGATGAGGATGGAGAAGATGAAGAATGAATGGTGGCACATTCCGGAGGATGTGCAGGTTTGGAGGGGATAGATGTCATGTTGTAAATTAAAACATAGTGTGAAAGATATAAAGGAATGTGTTAAAATAAAAAGATTAAGATTAGAAGAAGAGAGGATGAAAAAGAGAAAGGGTTGTGGTTATAACCACATTATCTTCAAGGTTATAATATTTATCACAAGCTCAGGGATGATAGGTAGGCCAAACTACTAATCTTCTCAACAAATTCTACTCATTCAAATAGCATTTCAAGTCAGTAAAGGAAGCTGGTGAATTTGCCAAAGGAAGCCGGGCTGATTCGAACCACGCTAACTCCAAAGTAGCTAAGTACTTAACCACACAAGCTTCTTTGACTTGGCAGTGTAAGATATAGTTCTTTTTTTTTTATCTCTAATCTAATCTAAATTATTTCTTTCTATTTGTTAGATTTTTTTCTATTTTATCTTAAATCTAATTTACCTTTATTTTCTTTTCTCTTAGATCTAAACTTAAATGTTGAGGGCTGAAATTAGAAGAAAAATTGGTAGAAAAATGGTAGTAAGAAGGTAGAATGAAAATTTATTTCAAAAAGTGAGATTTCTTCAAGTTAATCCAAGGTGAAAGATTAGAGAGGTAGGAAGACATGGGTTGAGGTATCTCTTTGACCAAAGGAAGAAGAAAGATTGGGTAGGAAAGACAAAGAAGGATCGTGAGAGAGCAAAGAGAGTATTTTTGGAGGTGCATAGGTTTTTTATGTAGATAGTGTATATTTTTGTATGTAGAAGAAGCTTAGTGAGGATTTTAAAAGCAAATTTTTGTGGATTTGTAGTAAAAAAGATAAAAAATATATAGAGATAATTCTCATATCTTTTGATTGAATATCAAGGGAGATATGAGTCGTCAAAGTTGGAGGTATTTAAGACCAGGGCAAAGAGGGTTACTAAATTTTGGACCTTGGCTCTTGGGAACCACTTGGATTCTAGAGGCAAAATTTGTTGGATTTTTTTTTCTTATAGAGTTAACTATTTTGTATCAAAATCTCAAGTCAATATGATCTTTGAGCAGAGAGTTATGAGTGAAATTGTAAATCGAAGACGGCTGCAGACGGTATAGAGTGAAAGCAAGTAATTCAGTTTGTATGGGCAGAGTTGTGTGTGGGTTTTTGGTATGACCGAGTTAGGGATGAAAGTGTGGAAATTGATAGATGTGATCTAAGCAAGTTAAGGAAAGAGATGAGAGTGTTTGATAATTCATTTATCTTATAAAAAATGTTACGCTTCTTTCAAAGTGATAGGGTCTATCTCCAAGTCAGAAGTTTGGGGGAGCATATTTTTGTGACAAAGCAGCATTTTATAAATTTTTAGGTAAGTAGGATAAATGAGTCTATTAAGTTGTGTAAAGAATTGATTGCTACTGGAGTTATGTTTAAAGAATTATGAGGAAATTTGTAGTTGGATCCATAGTTGTTAGAAGACAGAGTTAAAGGAGAAGGGTAGAGTCTATAACTCTATTTCAAAGAGAAATTTTGGAGCAAAAATTGGAAGATGTTTACAACATAAAGTAAAAAACAAGCCTACCAAATTTCAATACTTGGATTTTTGTTAATGAAGAGAAATGAAGGTGTGAAGCAAAGGAGGTCCAGAATCAAAGGTAGCATGGAGGGATTTCTTTGACAACATGATACTCTCTAGCCACATAAGCTATAATCAAAAGGATTATAAGGTTTTCTTCCTTACTTCCTTAAGTACCTTGTGTCCAAGTTTCGCTTCAATTGATATGATATCCTAGGATTTATGGGCAAATTTGAGGGCAAATTTTTAAAGGCAGAATATGTTAGGATTAATAAAGTATGTTTTTATGTAAATTCTTTAATTTTATGAACTTTATGAATCTCATCTTGCACTTAAGAAACTAGAGGCACAAAAGACCTGGTTTTTGGTGGCTAAGACTCTCACCACGCATAACGCCTTGAAAATCCTCAGATTCCCATCATGAAATCTGCTCTCCAATTAGCGGGAATGATAAATGACTAATGGTGTGCCTTCCTTGCACGATCTTACAAACGTTCTTGCTCCAATGAACAAGGATTTTTGGCTAGTGCCTTCTTCGTTCTTATCCTCGCGCTTGTTCTATTGAAACAAGTATCAATCCCAAGTAAACCTCCAATCTATGGATGGATTATATTTTTCCAACTAAGAAAGACCAAGAATAACAGGGTTTGATGGGGTGCTAATAATGTTGAAAATAATATAACTACTATGGTCTTTAAACGTCACTTCTATAAGTTCTGATTCATGGATGACACTACCAGACAATAAAAGTCGTGCATCTATTACTTCACGAATATGCTTCGAATTTTGTGACTAGTGAATTTTGTGACATTTAAAGAAATTTCGGTCTGGGTTAAACAAGCGATGCTCGAATCTAATAACGCATAGCTTTTTAGTTTTTCAGACCAAAAGACAAAAAATTATAAAAACAACTAAATAAGTTGAGTAGAAGAGAGGAACTTACTGATTTGTCTGAACTAACACGGCCCTATTGGCGGCCGGGCATCCTTGCTTTCCTCGACCAAACGACTTCTATTCTCGATGTCAGATCCATTTCATTTTTGACGCTTCAAATTTATGCCTTCCTCCACCCATTAAAAAGCACAAACCTTTCCGCTACCGCTTTCTTTTCTTCGTGAGTAAGGGATTTGATACGTACCACATCAATCAGACAACCGCCTCCGCTATGAATTTAAAGGCTACTTCCGCCAGCACTATGCCGCGATGACTCAGATATTGTCCTCGAAAGATTGGTCTTAGCGACGCTGAAATAGGCAGTTATCGCACTTCACAGCTTGGCTAATGGCTTTGTTGAGCGTTTGTGGATCAAGAAGAGATAACAACAAATCCTTCACGTCCTCTCTTAGACCCCAATAGAATTGGTTCATCAATGCTTCTTTATCCCAGTTGATGTCGCATGCCAATTGCCTGAAATCCAATACATAGACTCATGCAGAGCAAGTCCCTTGTTGTAGCGATCGAATTTTTGTTGTAGCCCATCGAGCCTTGTCATGCTCGCCAAATGCTTCTGCAAATGCCTCCAAAAAAGTCTCAAAGTTGTTCAAAATCGGTGATCTTTTTTCAAATAGAAGAGCAAACCACGATAGAGCTTGTCCCGTAAGCAAAGTTTCAACCAATCCAACGCGTGATTCTTCCATCGGATAATATTCAGGTTGTAGACCTGTTATTAACTTGATTTGATTGATGAAACCTCGAAACTTGGAGCGTGTGCCATCAAACTTGTCTGGAAGGCTAACTCGAGGTTCTTTTCGCTATGGAAGTAATAATTCTCATTGAACCACAAATAAAGCTACTTCTTCTGGTGTAGAAGCTCGAGGCTGATGAAGCTGAGATTGTGCTATTCCGGATGCTCCATCATTATGAAGTCTTGCAAAGACTCCTTCCATCACTGTAGTTCTCTATGATAACGTAGCAAGAACATTCATAATGGCGTCCATCTTGGACTCCAAACTTTCACTCATATTAATGTCTTGACCTCCAACCATTCTAAGAGAAAGGAAGTAATTGTTTCTACAAGGAGAAAATATTGATTTAGAAGAGGGTACTCGGCAACCTCTAAAACACCTTAAGACCTTCAAGAAGAGGGATAATCTATTCTCTCCAAGAAAAATAAGACTCCAATATTATGACAAAAAAGATATCAGTTTAAAGGAGGGTAATCCGCAACTAAGAAGATGCTTGAGAAGCAACTTCTACCAACTAAGAAGCTTCTTAAGCAACTTCTACCAATTAAAAAGATGTTAGAAGGCTCTAAAAGGTTCTAAAGAGTTCTAGGAAACTTTTAGAATATTCTAGAAGGTTCTAACAAGTAGGTCATTGATACTTCTTTGACAAAACATCAAAATCAAGCAACTATGTGATAAGTTGGACTATCGAAGACTAAGACCATTTTCTATCTAGAAAAAAATTAATATAGTGGCATTTCGCTTAGAACTACCATCTTCTATGCAAGTACATCTAATTTTTTATGTCTCTTTTTTGGAGCCTTATAAAGAGTCACGTATTCTGAGAAGAATACAATAATTGCCACCTAGTATTAAAATAAAAAATTATGAAGAATACAAGATAAAAAAGATATTAGATTCATGGTAAAGGTGGAAGAAATTGGAATATCTTATTCATTGACACTACTATAATATCAATGAGCATACATGGAAATTGGTCAAAAATCTC
This sequence comes from Physcomitrellopsis africana, assembly GCA_036785485.1. Taxonomy (NCBI): domain Eukaryota; kingdom Viridiplantae; phylum Streptophyta; class Bryopsida; order Funariales; family Funariaceae; genus Physcomitrellopsis; species Physcomitrellopsis africana. The sequence continues at coordinate 417,629 of JAWRVF010000219.1, read as the reverse complement.
ATCAATATGCTTCAAAAGATACATAAATTTTATTAATTCTATTTCTACGAATCCAAATGTGTTTGATGATAACTTCTTAATGAAGATTGGATCTAAGGAATACTCATAAGAAGAAAAGAATTAAACTAAAACATTTATCAATATGCAATCATCTATTCTAAGATAGAATAGAGTGATAGAAGTAAGTCAATCACCATGTCTAACCTTCAAATATTGAAAGATTTAGCAAAATAAGATTCAAAAGATTCATTTGCTATGCAAGATTTGAATAAATCAATATATTTTTTATAGCCTTCAATTGAACAAAGTAAAGACGATATATTTTAGCACCAAGTATGACCATAGTAGAAGCCATTAAGACCAACACTCAACCATACAAATCTCAATTTTAATGCTTGAGCTTTAAAGATATTGCTTGAGCTTGGAAATGTAAATCTTTCTGAGCCTAAGATCTTATTTGGAGGATGTTTTGAAGGCTACAAAAAAAATTAGATCCTTAGATAGGATGTTTCAACAATAGAGGTATTAACTCAAGGCTATAAGTGATTTCTTTGAGGACTAGTAGAATCTATTTCTTAAGAATAAAAAATAAAATACATAGCTTCATTAGTGCAACATATTCTCAATTATATATATATATATATATATATATAGAAAGATTTTTGAAGGTATGAGCTCCTCTTGGAACTAGTTACTAGGAAAAAGGGTGATATTAGGGACATATACTTTGGAGGTTCACAGAACCTTCTAGAACATTCTAGAGATTTTTGAATAAGTGAAATTTGGTTGAAAAGCTTCTTAATTGGTGAAAGTAGCTCGAGAAGCTTCCTAGTTAATGGAAGGAGCTCAAGAAGCTACCAAGTTGATAGCAAGAGCTCAAGAAGCTTCCCAATTAGTAGAAGTTGCTTGAAAAGCTTCTTAGTTTGATGGAAGCTGCTCAAAAAGCGTCCTAGATAGAAAAATATATGAAAGTTGAGGCTGAAGAATTCTTCAATCTATTAGAGACACCCACTTTGGAGATTCATAAAACCTTCTAGAATATTCTAGAGATTCTTGAATAAATAAAAATCGGTTGAGAAGCTTCTTAGTTGATGAAAGTAGCTTGAGAAGTTTCCTAGTTAATGGAAGGAGCTTGAGAAGCTTCTAAGTTGATAGAAGGAGCTTAAGAAGCTTTTCAATTGGTAGAAGCTACTCAAGAAGCTTCTTAATTTGATAGAAGCCGCTCAAGAAACATCCTAAATAGGAATATTTATACGAGTCAAAGACTTGAATACTTTTCTTGATGTTATTTGTATACTCCTATAAATGTTATTTTTCTTGATATTATTTGTATATATATATATACTTTTCTTGATGTTATTTATATATTTATATATATGAGTATACAAATAACATCAAAAAAAAAAAGCTAGAACTTTTAGAGATATGTTGTCAAGACTAAAGAACTCTTTAGCCTTGATTCCTATATATACTCCTATCTAAGATGCTTCTTGAGTAGCTTCTATCAAACTAAGAAGCTTCTTGAATTCCTTTCATTAACTAAGAAACTTCTCGAGCTACTTTCACCAAGTAAGAAGCTTTTCAATCAACTTTCACTAACTCAAAAAGTATCTAAAATTTTCTAGAAGATTTTGTGAACCTCTAAAGTATATATTCTTAACATCATCTCTTTCTCTAGCAACAAGTTTCAAGAGGAGCTTAATCTTGTTACATACATAAGAAATCAAGAATATGTTACACTAGTAAAGCTATGTATTCTGTTCTCTATTCTTGGACAATAGATTCTATTGGTCCTCAAAGAAATTGCCTATGGCCTTGAACTAGTATCTTTGTTGTTGAAATATCCCATCTAAAGATTTTATCTTTATTGCAGCCTTCAAAATATTCTCTGAACAAGATCTCAAAATTAAAAGGTTTCATCTTTTTAAGCTTAAGCAATATCACTAAAGCTCAAGTATTAAAATTGAGACTTACATGGTTGGATCTTATTTCTAATGGCTCTAATTGAGGTCGTACTTGGCGTTGAAATATATTGTCCTCACTTTGCTCAATTGAAGGGTGTGAAAATTGCACTAATTTTTTTGAAGCTTGTATGACAAACGAATCTTTTGAATCTTATTCTTTCAATGCTTGAAGATTTAACATAGTGACTAACTTGCTTCTATCATTCTATTCTATCTTAGAACAGATGACTACATACTGATGAAGACTTTAATTTAACTCTTCTCCTCTTACAAGTATTCTTTGAATCCAATCTTCACTAAGAAGTTATTATTAAATATATTTGAATTTTTGGATATAGAATTGATGAAATTCCTATATCTTTTGAGGCACATTGGTGAAATTTTTGGCCAATTTCCATGTGCCTTCATTAATATCATAGCCATGCCAATGAACAAAATATTCTAATTTATTCCATTTTTGTCATAAATGAAGTACCTTTTTAACCTTGTATTCTTCATAATCTTCAATTTTGATATTAGGCAATGATTATTGTAGTCTTTCCAAAATATGCAACTCTCTATAAGGTTCTAAAAGAGAGACATGAAAAATTGAATGTACCTTCATAGAAGATGGTAATTCTAAGCGATATGCCACTGACTTAATTTGCTTTTGGATAAAAAATGGTCCTAATTTTTGATAATCCAATTTATCGCATGGCCGATGTTATGTTGTAGTTTGACTACCATGTGAAAAAATTGTATATATATATTTAATGTATAACTTATTATACAGTTAAGTGAAAGCCATAACAATAGATTTTATTGATTATAAAATATAATTAGATTGTTAATTTTTTAAAAATCTATCTAAAAAGATTATTATTGAGATTTATACAACCTTTTTTTTTGGTAGTCACTTTTGAAGTTAATTTTATATTGATAATAATTTTATATATCTTAAATCACCTTTGTTAGACATTGATGATTCTTGAGATCTTGCTTACTTCTTTTATTTGATATTTAGAATACATATTATATAAATCTTATTAAAAAAAAAAGATTGGAAAGGAATTTTTAGTGTAAAAGGAAGTAGTTAGGCCATCTATGTGAATAAGTGGAGATGAATGATAGAAGTTTCTATTCTTATTGGCCAAAAATCATGCCCAATGGGCTTCAAGGAGGCTATCTGAGGGCTTATTAGGAATTAGGATTTGTTTATCAAAGGGAATTGAACATTAGAGGCTAGGATCAACAAATTTGGTTTTTTAGATATGGTTTTGGTGAAAATTTTGGATAATTTGGACTTTTTATAAAGAAGATATAGGCGCTCAAAGTTAAGGTGTCAAAATTGTACCTACTTTTGAGCATAACTCCCATGTATAGAGAGCAATAGATAATCAGCAATTGGAATTTGAAAGAACTCTTTCTTTGCTACACTTTTTATACAGACCTTGATGAAATCTAAGTTGAAATGAAGGAAATATTGGAAATTAAAGTCAGTGCTTGTAAGCTAAGGGCAGTAAATAATCCTACTTAATTAGTAGTTATATTTTGAGCTATATCTTAGACAATTTGATAAACCTTTAGTTTAAAATTTTTAAGAATGTATATATTTATGTCATAAGACTATGTATAAAAGTTTTGTGATATTAGGATTTTGGATTTGTGAGATATGAAGGAAATAAAGCTCAAGTGTCTCTAAGCTAGGATTTTAAATACGTGCTAGGATTTATAAGATATTGGATGATTGGCAATGAATTTACAATTGATTATTTTTTTAATTAAGTTTAAAAAAATTATCTATACTTTAAAGAAAATTTAATAGAAATTAAATAATTAAATTGAGAGTTATTGAATTCTAAAGTTTAAAAAGAAATAAGTCCTTGTAGGTGAATAAGGTTTTAAAAGGTTTTGGGGCAATTTGAATCTTTTTGTATAATCCTACTTAAATACAAAAGGTTTTATCAATAAAAATTATCTTTTTATAATATCATTGTATTATTTTTCCTTTTTATTAAAGACAAATCACTTATTGGATTCTTGCCATTCAGTTTCAAATAAATTTTCTATAGCCAGGTATCTAATATATTCCCAGATTAGAATTTATGCCATACAATATCGCTTGGTCTTGATGTTTTGTCAAAGAAACCATGCCTTATTTCCAATATAAAAAGCAGACAATTGATTTCTAAATTTATTTACAGATGTCTTATAAGTAACTTGAGCTGCTTATAATTGAAGCTTTAAGGTTGTTTGGTGTTGTGATAGATGCTTTACAAATCCTTCAACTACTGGATTGTTGTTCTTTGGCACACTCTATAGATTAAGCTTTGAATAATATCCATAGTTGGAATAAAACAGTGTTTTTTGAATTAATGTATGAACAATATTATTATATGCAAATTTTACTAATAGTAGATAGAAGATCCAATTGTCTTGTTGATACTTAATATTGCATCATAAATATTGCTCCAAAACTTGGTTAACTTGTTTTGTTTGGCCATTAGTTTAAACATAGAAAGTCAAAGAAAGTTTAATATCCACCTTCAATATTTGAAAAAGACATTTCCAGAAAAAAGATATGAACTAGGGCCCTCAATTGGATATAATATCATCTGATAGGTCATGATATCAATATATATTATTAAGAAAGAGCCTTACTATTTCTTCATTAGTTATAGCTTTTTTGCAAAAAATGAAATGAGCCATTTTTGTAAGTTAATCAACTACTATAAAGATATTGTTTAATGAATTGGATGGTAGTAGATCTATGATAAAATTTATTGAGATAAAAGACTATGACTGTCTTGAAACAAGCAAGGATTGTAAGAATCCATAAGGGCAATGTTAATGATTTTTGGACTTTGAATAGATGTTGTAAGAGAGCACAAAGTCCTTTAGTGCCTTCTACATTTGAGGCCACCAAAAATCTCAAGAAATAAGTTCTAAGGTCTTATTAAATCCAAAGTGATCCGCAATTGGAAAGTCATTGCAAGATTGAAGAATGTGTAGTTGTGTTGGTCCTTCTGGGATATACAAATGTTCTTCAAAGTATAGAAGGTCTTCTTCAAGCTTAAACTTGTTAGCATTTTTTTTCAAGCAATGCTTGAAATCAAGGGCCAAAGCATCATTAGTGGTTCCAACACCCACTTCATTGACGAAATTAGACTCAATAGGCACTGATGTAATAGTGGCGCAAAGACAAAATTGCTCCAATTTTAACAAAGGTGTATATTGTTGATCAAATGCTGCCTCTCATACTCTTAGTATAAGATATGATCTTCTCAATAGAACATCAGACAATCCTTGTTGCTTTCCAAGTCAATAAATAATAACAAAGTTAAATTGAGATAGCAACATATTCTATCTAGCTTGTTAGCAATTAAAAATCGTAGCTGACATAAAATATTCCAAATTCTTATGATCTGTATATACAGCCATATGATGTATTGTTCCTTCAAAAAAATGATGCTATTCTTGAAAAGAATCCATAATAATAAGAAGCTCCTTATTGTGGATTTCATTATTAATTTTAGTAGCAAAGAATTTTTGAGAATAAAATACAATAGGATGGAATTTATTATGTATATCTATTTGTGAAAGTACGGCCTTTAGTGTAAAATTCAACACATCAATTTTTATATAAAATATCTTTATAAAGTCTGTAGTAATGTCATCTTGAGGTCTTAGAATGCCTTCTTTGCTTGAGACTTTCATTTTAATTTGTCTTTACATATCAATTGAGTAAGAGTGGCGGCAACTTGAGAGTAATTTTTGTTGAAGCTCTCATAGAAGTTAGCAAATTCAAAAAAATATTATATATCTTTTATAGTCTTTGGAATGGTCCATTGCATAACCGCCTCTACTTTCTTAGATCCATTATCAAACCCTCAGTAGATATGATATATCTCAAAAATTCTATCTTAGGTTGATGAAATATATATTTCTCTGATTTGACATACAAACCTGTATCTTGCAGCTTTTGTAATACAAATTTAATATATCCCTCATGTTCCTCTAGATTTATCAAATAGATCAAGATGTCATTAAGATAGATCACCACAAATTTGTCTAAGTACTCTCTAAAGAGGTCATTTATTAAATGCTGAAAGATAGCGGGTGCATTTGTTGGTTCAAAGGGTATGATATTATATTCAAAATGTCCATACCTTGTCCAAAATGTGGTCTTCTATTCATCTCCCTCTTTGATCCATACCAAGTTGTATACTCTAAAAAGATCTATCTTAGTATAGATCTTAGCTTAGCCGAGTTATTCCAAAAGTCTTGAGATTAATTGTAGTAGATAACGATTCTTCACTGTTATCTAATTTAATCTCCAATAATCAATACACATATGTAAAGAACCATCTTTCTTCTTCACAAAAAGTATAGGTGCATATGTTGGAGACTTTGAATGCGTGATGAAGTTTTTTATAAGATTTTCATCAATATAATCCTTCAATACTAAAAAATCATTTTAAAAAAGATTATAAATTGGGCCAAAGGATAGTTATATTCTTTTTTGAGGATTTATAGCATAATCATATGGTTGGTGCTCTGGCAATATATTGGCATTCTTCTTTTAAAAAATATCTTAAAATTTATTATACTACTCTAGAATACTTGCCAATGAAGTCATATCTTCTTTAATTAGAGTTACATAAATAATAAACAGTATATCTTTTTTAGCTGATCTTATAAAAGTCTTTGTTCTAATAAATAAAGGTTTATCAATTTGTGGCTTTTTACAAAAAAAATTTACAAGGATCTCTATTAAAAATGTTACTCTTTGCGACCACCAATCTATAGATGGATTATATTTTTTCAACCAAAATAACTTGAAAATAATAAGATTTGAAAGAGTCTTAATAATGTTGAATATAATCAGGCTTCTATGATCTTTGAACAATACTTCTATAGGCGTAGTTTTATAGGTGATACTACCAAAGGATAAGGATCATCTACCTATTATCTCTACATGAATAGGTTTGGATTTTTGTACTAGAAGAATTATGTGAAGCTTAGTGAATGCCTCATCTATAAAACAAGCAAACGCCCCCAAATCTAACAAAACAATCATCTGAAGCTTCTGAGGGCCAAAATGTAAAGAAATTATAAAACAACAAGCAAATTGAGCTAAAGAGAGGAACTTGAATAGTTTTGTAATATTAGATTATCCAATTGTATGATCCCTACTATAGCTAAACATTGTCATTTTCTTGAACAATTATATTCCTTATTTTTGTAATGTGTCAATTTTGTTTCTTCAAGCAATTGCTAATCTTGTGACCTTCTTTACAATAATATAGGCATAGTTTTTTTTCTATTCAATAATTCTTTTTTTATGAACTAAAAGGCTTAAATTGTATTGCATCAAGTTACATATCTTCTACTTCTGAGTAAGAGTTCAAAATACTTATCGATGTAGTAGGAGTATGTCAGATTGCATATTGTCTTGTTGAAATCCATGAACATTAATCTTGTTGACATTGAAATAATTGATTATCATATTTTATAGCTTGGCTAATGGCTTCATTGAACGATTGTGGATTTGAAAGTGACAACAACAAATTCTTTATATCATCTCTTAGTTTCCAATAAAATTGGTTCATTAAGGCTTCTTTGCCCCGATTAATGTTATATACTAATTATCTAAAATTGGATGTATAGATTGATGCAAAGTGTGCCTCTTGACATAATGTTCAAATCTCAGTTGTTACCAAATGAGCTCTTATCATATTCTCTAAATGCTTATTCTCTAATCAGCTCTTATCATATTCTCTAAATGCTTTCGCAAATACTTTTATAAAAAGTTCAAAGTTGCTAAAAATTGGTGATCTTTTTTTAAATAGGAGAGCATACTATGATAATGCTTGCCCCGTAAGTAAGGTGCCAATCAATCCAACTTATTATTCTTTTATTGAATAATTATCAGATTGGAGGACTATTATTAATTGAATTTGGTTGACAAATCCTCAAAACTTTAAACACATACTATCATATTTGTCTAGAAGACTATCTCAAGGCTCTATATGTTGTTAAATAGGTGGATTTTTTTGATGTGGTATAGGTAATATTGCATCCTCAAGTGCAGAAGTTGGACGTGGATACACTTTAGATTGTGGCATTTCAAATGTTACATTGTTACAAAGTTTTGCAACAACCCCTTTAATATCTGCAATTCTAATAAATAAAGTAATAAAAGCACTTATAATGGCACTTAACTTGGACACAAAAGATTCAATTATACTAATGTCTTGATCTCTAACTATTATAAAAAAAATAAGAAATGAATCTGTAAGAAGATAATATCAATTTAGAAGAAGATAATCTACAACCTCTAAAACGTTTTAAGACCTTCAAGAAGAGGGATGATCTACTCTCTCTTAAGAAGATAAAATTCTAATATTGCAATGAAGAAAATATCAATTTAGAAGAGGATAATCTACAACTTCTAAAACATTGGTATATCTTCAAGTAGAAAGATAATCCATTCTCTAATAAGAAGGATCCAACTCTGATATTAAAAATGACATCAATCTTAAAAAATTATCAAGGATACAAGAATATAGAGCAAGAGGCTTAAACTAGAACAAGGTTTCAAGAAGAAATCAATAAGAACTTGAATTAAACAGATAAATATACAAACAATACTAAAAAAGATAAGCTAGAACTCCAAGAGATGCATTGTTGAGACTAAAGAACTCTTCAGCCTTGATTCTTATATATACTCCTATCTAGGACGTATTTTGAATGGCTTCTATCAAACTAAGAAGCTTCTTAAGCAGCTTCTATCAACTAGGAAGCTTCTTGAATTCCTTCCTATAATTAAAAAGCTTCTTGAACTCTTTCCACTAACTAGGAAACTTCTTGAGTTACTTTCACCAACTAAAAAGCTTCTCCACTAACTTTCATTAATTCAAAATGCTTCTAGAATGTTCTAGAAGATTTTGTGAACCTCCAAAATATATATTCCTAACAATGCATTGGATTGGTTGGCACCTTGCTTATAAGGCAAGCATTATCATGGTTTATTTCCTTATTTGAAAAAAAATCACTAATTTTGAGCAACTTTGAAGCTTTTATGGAAGTTGTACAAAAACATTTGGAAAACATGACAAGGCTCATTGAGCAACAGCTAAGATCTGAGCATTGCATCAAAGGGCGTGCTTTGCATGAATCTATGTATTTAATTTTAGGTAATTAATGTGTAACATCAATTGAGACAAAGAAGCTCTAATGAGCCGATTCTATTAAGGATTAAAAGATGATGTAAAGGATTTATTATTATCACTTTTGGATCCATAATTGCTCAATGAAGCTATTAGTTAAGTTATAAAATATAATAATTAATTATTTCAACGTCGTCAAGATCAATGTTCATAGGCTTTAACAAGACAATACGCAATCTAATATACTTTTATTATATCAACAAGTATTTTGAATTCACACTCAGAAGTAAAAGACATGCAACTTGATGCAGTATGTTTTAAACCTCTTAGTCTATAAGAAAAGAAGCATTAGATGGAAGAAGGTCTATACCTATATTGTGGCAAGAAAGACCATAAGGTTAGCAATTGTTTGAAGAAACATTACTAAAACCATGAATAAAATTATTTAGGAATACAATAATGTTTAGCAACAATAAGAACCATATAGTTAGATAATCCAACATTACAAAACTATTCAAATTCTTCTCTTTCTATTCAACCTACTCATTGTTTTATAATCTCTTTGTATTTTTGCCCTTAGAAGTGGATGACGCTAGTTTATATGCATAGAGCGATGAGCGAAGAGCATACAGCAATGAACAAAAGAGCATAGAACCAAAAAAATAGTGAATTTGGAAGCTTGAAGAATTTGAAATTCTAAAAATAAAATAATATTTTAATATACTATTAAATTTAATAAAAAAATAGACCTATGATCAGATAACTTAGAAGTGTCTATGACTGTGCAAATGGTATTATTGGATATCATTGTGAAGCAAAAGTTGACTATTCAAAAGAGAAGCTGTTGCAAAATATGAATAAAATGAGAAATATCACAAAGTGTCACAATCTAAAATAATCTTTTATAAGAAGTCCATATATAAAACTAAAATTTTATAGTGGCCCTTTTAATCTTATTATAATTTCATTACATCAAAATTATTTCTAGTACAATGTTTTCAAATGATAGTGTATAGTCTTAAGATATATACTGCTTGAATAATCTGGCCTGTAAAATACGCTTAATTTCATTGAAGATAAAGCTAAGAGCATAAATGAAGATATCTACATTACAATTTAGCCCACAAACCATAATAAAGATGTAGTAGAGGTGCTTACAATTTGTCCATTGTCCTCACTTGCCAAGAGCCTTGGTAGCCATTTCTTTGAAAAAAGAATATAAACAGCTAGATCACTGGCCTATAGTAATCAAATATTGCTCTACTTTAGAAGGGATTCCAGAATCAAAAGTGATAATACATCTAAGTGTTGGAGCTAGAATCATGGATACCTTCTAAAGTCAACCTTTGACAGTGAGAGTAGAAGCACAATTGTTTGCATGCTTTGTCAATGGTGCCTTTGGATTTTGCTTGATATTCTTTTTAAATCTTCTCTTTGAATAGTCATCCAAAAACTTGAGAACCATATATTTTGATAGGTTGACTGACAAATTATTATCATGGAAGAGCATTCTAGAGGATAGTTCTACACGTAGTGTAAGTCAAAAATCTATATTTTCCAATAAAAGAATCTCATTTGAGCTCAGATTAGTACCAATTTTCACAAGCTATATCTCTGGAACACGTGGTCTGGACACAATCCACTTACGCCTTGTACCTTTAACACACCTCACAATATCATTGTTGTAGAAGAAGAATTGTATTCATTTAAGTTTATTTTTCTTATAGTTGTCCATCAATCCGATATATGTCAGAGCTGCAATGCTATTCCTGTCTTGTACAATTCTTACCACACTTCTTTTTTGTTATTGCTTCTTGAACAAAGCAAGCCTTTGAAGAAGTCTTTAAGAGACTTGCAATGTGCCATTCCTTCTCATTACATCCTATCTCCTGAATTGCTTTGACGTGATGTATCTCAAAATTAGAAGTTGGAGTTTCCGCATGAATGGATGCATCTTATTGAACCTCAATAGCCTTCAATTGTGCATCATTCTGAGAATAGAAATTGTAGAAATTATCTTCTCCAAACCGTGTTTGTACTTGAGGACATGAGAAATTGATCTTATTTGGTCTATGGGAGTCAAATTTGGATCCGAGAAGAAGATCAAGTTTGCACTTCAAGGATCCAAAGACTTCTTCACCTTCTAGATGGGATTTGCGAGTACAAAATTCTTCTGCTCATGGCATATTGACAAGTGCTTGATAAAATGATTTGAAGTTGCCAAATTGTTGGGCAAATCTCTAGACAACTCAGAGACATAGTTCTTATTTTTCAAGTTTAGTACCTGCTCTTTCTCCATTCAAATATTAGTAGTAAGCTACCACCTATATGAAGGCATGTATGTAATCATCCACAATTGCAACATAGAGGTCATTTTTTTGTTTTTTGGACTATTGCAATCACTTGTTGTGCACGGTTTCAAGAAGATTGCAGGATGGCATTTCCGCCAATTCAAAGTCTGATAGAGATTGTGACACAGAGATACATAGACACAAGTATTAGAAAATTGTTAAGATAGAATCTAGAGATATTAGAATAGAGTGGGGCAAATAAGTGAGGATGTACCAACTCCATGAAATCACTCCATTGGCGATATCGAAAGTGCTAGAAGATAAGTCAAAGGTCAAGATATACAAGTCCTTCATCTGTGGTTGCTAATGAGGAGAGCCACTAAGACTTGATGGCGAGATATCAAGTCTCAATCTCTGTTGATGTTTTGGCGTCCTTGTATTGTTTTCAAAGTTGTCGATGTTGAACTTGGAGGTTTATTCAAATGTTAACCTTACTGTATTTCTTTAAGAATTGAATCCAATAAAAGAGACATGTTATTTTTTGATCCTTCATGAGAATAGATGCATCACCACTACTAAAGATAATATGAACAACATTCCAATTTGCTTGTGTACTATCTGCTATGAATCCCTTGAACTTGGCATTTGGAATGTCATGCCTAGCAGCAACAACATTGAGGTTCCTCCAAAAAACCATTTGAACAATATCTTTAGATTGCATGTCACAAATAATAATGGTCATAACACGGCAATAAAAGGCATTGTATACATGAAAAGTCTTTGTGGTCCAATTTTTGACATGTTTCACATGGTTGAATATAATCCACACATTTTCAAGATCACCACCAGATTGCATCCACTTGACAAGACCTACTCCACTGCCAAGTTTGACATCAGACATCTTAAAAATAAAAACCTTGTCAGAATCAAATCCTTGGCATAGAACTTATTTTCTTAGACAAATGCCTAATTGCTAGAACCTCTAAATTAGTGATATTGTCTATGATTTTAAAATAGCACAAATAGCAGAAACTAGTAATTTCATTGCAAATACTAGAAGAAGATATGTGCTTGCACCTATTAAATATAGGCACGAATTCATTGAAAGCAAGGGCCCTCTGAGATGTTCCATCAGAACAAAGTAGCAATTCATTGAAAAATTCCTTACTAGCTTTGAGGACGATGACAAAATTCATTGCTATAGATGTTCTTTCTACTTACTCTCCAAGAAGGCTCCGGATCCTTTTTGAAGAGTTCTTATAATTGCCAATTATAATAATAGCACGGATTTGGAACTTATCCTTCAAGCAAGCCTTTTCAGAGAGTCTACAATACTAATAGTATTAATAATACGTTGTCGTAATACATGTTGTCTTGTTAGAGAATGCACCGGGCACCTGGCTATAGAAAGTAAAGTAATGTTTACAAATAATCAAAAAATCCTAAAAGGCTTCATCCATGTATGAGGAATATAATTTGAACTTCAATTCAAAAGTATTTAAAAACACTCCTCTTAGTAACATCAACCATATATATATCCCAATTACCTCGTTTCTTTTATAATTAAGCAATTTTTATTTTTGTTTGTAAGCCCTAATCCTAATTAGTGAGCTTTGACAAACTATAATTTTTAATCTAACTATCCACTTAGTGTGAAATTTTCCACACAAATGCTAATATAAGCCTTTTACATGCTCAAAAAAAATTTAGCTCAACTCAACTTACAGATTGCAAGAAAATATCCAAAAAGCGCACTGATGACACTCGGCCGCCAACTTGAAGATTGATGCAAAAACTCCAGTGGTGATTTCTCCTTCTTTCTCTATTAACTTCAGCTCAAACTTGGTGTGTAGCTCAACCTATAAGTCTTCTATCAGTATACCAAAATTTACATTGATCCAACTGATGGATCTTTAGTTATCACAGAAACCCTATCCATTCCTAAACTGCCAACTTCCGACAACCCTTTGTATCAAAACTCAAATATCTTCTGATTGTATTGCTAGATTAATACAAATTTTTGTATACACTTAGCACACCCAACAATCCAAACAAGACCAAATTTTGAACTATAGATGCTACACAAATTGTACGAATCACTCAACAATGCAAGCCATTATTATCTTATATAAAACCCAAAATACCAATACAAATCCTAACTTTGAATAGCGATTGCTAAGTCCTCCAAAATCCTATGGTCATAAGCTAAATGCCTTTAGAACCCTCTTTAAGCTAGCTATCCAATTCTAGTCGCCAATCTTCAAATGTCTCCTTCTCTTGCCTTCGGTGGTCATTTTTGTCCCTAGAGGTCTGATTTTGATCATGTCTCATACTCGGTCTTTCCTCGGATATCAATTCAACTAATTCTAAGGATTTTTAAGTTAAATCCTATCTTCAACTTAATCCTAGTATCAACCATAATAACTATTTTTCTTTTCTATCCTATTTTAATTAACTTATGGCTTTTCAAAATCAGTAATAGAGTTTATATAGCCTAGAAGAAAACTTTAACAACTAACTTTTATCTGATAGCTATTAAAACAAGAAAATAATCTAAGAGGCTTCCATAACCCTTTTATTAAGTATCCTAAGTTCCTATTGAACTAAGATAATCAAATATCAAATATATATTACTCTTATCTATGCCTTTCACTATATAAACGAGCTGCAACACAACATCTACCCCCTCTGAATCTGTGCATCCTCTGGTATGCGCTAAATGAAGCATATGTCATAGTTGGCGTCATACCATCTCTTCATTTTCTGCACCAAGTTCTTTTTCATCATCCATTTGAATATAATTGTCTTCTTCAAATTCATTGATATCTTCAACATGATCTTCCATATTTATTTCTCCATCTCGTCTTTTGAAAACCTTGACTCACTTCCCAGCAATAGGTATCTTCAACCTTGTACCATCCAATTCCTTCAATAAATATGTGGCATTATCTTGAACTGTTACTACTATATAGGGTCCAAACCAATGTTTTGAAAACTTCCATAAGGTACTATGTTGGTTATCCAAACTGTTGTCATAAATAAGTATCCAATCACCTTCTTCAATTGCTTTAGGCCTCAACGATGTCGTTTATCAAAGTAAGCCTTGTTCTTTAGCCTTGCTTTTTATAACCGTTAATGCTAGTTCCACATCTTCTGATCTTTGTTCAAGCTGTCAAATACTAATAGCAGGTAACTCTTCTCTTGTTAATCCATCTTTCCAAGGTAGTATACTCCAAGTTGGCACATGTTCTTCAATTGGTATAATAGGTTTTTGACCTATCATGAGTTCCACTAGCATATATCTTATCACCAAATTATGTGTTGTTCAATCAGTCCATAATGCATAAGGTAGAAGTCAAGGCCATTCTCTCACTCTTCCATTGCAAGCTTTAACTAAGGCTTTTATAATTGGTGGATGTCCACGTTCACTCTTTGCATTCCCTACTGGATTATAAGCTGTAGTCAATGATAATTTAACTCCACATCTCTTGAAGAATTCATGAGCTTCATGTCCATTTAATTCTCCACGATCTGCAATGATCTTTCCCACACATCCATAGCGGCAAATAACATCCTCAAGTAAAAACCTGCAAATTCCTTCTGTAGACTTTGTCCTTAAAGCCCTGCCTTTCACTTGATTTGATAAATCCTCACGAGCCAAAATTAAATACCTCATTTGCCATAGTTCCATTGGCATAATAACCAAATCCACAACCCATTTAAAATGAATGGCTAAAGTATATGTTGGATGCAAACCATCTCGATGTCGTATATTTGAATACATTTGACAAGCTACATAAGATTTTACAAATGAAGTTATATCTTGATATGTATTCTTTCACCAATATTGTTCCTTCAATTTAGCAAAAGTATCCCAAATTCCTCTATGCCCTGCCCATAAACTATCATGAAATTCCTTGAGTAGTTCTTATTGATCTTCTTTGGTACCTATTACTTGTTGTGGCATTCCAATGTTTGATTTTGGCCTCTTCCATAGAAATCCCCCTTGTAATATAAACTTGTATGCTTTTTTCTTGATCTATTTAAATTTTTCAACTAACCAATTAGCATGCTTAGTTAACGTGCTCAAATAATATCTAATATCCAATAAATCTCTTTCATAATTTTTTTCATGAAATGGCTTATTTTCCTTGTTCAATTGTAAAACTGAATAAAATTTTGTATCCACATCATCAATATCCTCTATCATTTCATCTTCTCTATTATATCTTATTCGAGATAACATATCTGCTATAAAATTGTCTTTTCCTGCAACATGCTTAAATTCCAGATTTAATGATTTGATATAAGCAATCTATCTTAACATTGCAATGTCTGGAATTATGCAATTAGTAATCATTCCAAGCAAAGGCAAACAATCTGTTTCCACCACCACTGTTGCTCCAATTAAATAATCCCTTTCAGCTTTTATAGCTGAAACAACTCCCCATAATTTCCTTTTCACTTGAGAATATGCATATTGGCATGCATTTAAAACCTTAGCTCCAAATCAAATTGCAAATCTATGTCCATTTAAATCATCTTGATCCACTGCCCATCCAATGGCAATTGGACTAGTATCCACTGTAAGAATCACTAGTCTATTGCACTTATAATCAATTTTTTTCAATACTGGAGGTGATGTCAATAATTCCTTCAATATTTACATTGCTTTGATATGCTTTTTTTTTAATTTAAAATGATAACCTTTGCGTAATAATTCATACAATGGATCCGATATACGAGCATAGTGAAGAATTCAAATATAATAAAACACACATGCATCTAAAAATCTACGCATCTCTGTTAAAGAATTGTAATCTTTTTTTATTCTTCTAATTGCATCAATCTTGGCTGGATTTGATTTTCTTCCATAAAATCTACATAAATGTCCAACAATTATAACTTCTTGTATTCCAAATATAGATTTTATACTTGATAATGTAAAATGAATTTCTTCAAGCCAAGTCAATATCTTTTCACAATCTTCTATATGATTGACAACATACTTGTGACATCCCTTTTTATCTAAAGTTTCATCCTTGTCTTCTTCTTTGCATCCTTTAATAGGAACATCATGTAGAAAAGGCACAATCTTCTCAGGAATAAAATCCCTCAATACCTTATTCATCACGCTCATCATATGTACATTCCTCTTTACATCATTGTAGTAACATCTCATTATCGACACTGTTAGATCCTTGAATGTAAGAGGAATGTTCGTGTCCTTTTCCTCTTTTGCTAGTCTCTTAATTCTCTCTATCACGTCAATAGAATTGGGATATGCTTTGTCCTTTCTCTCTCTTAACAGGGTTAATCTTCCTTTGGAATTTATAACAAACTCCGATATAACATTATCCTTGGGTTTTGCATTTTCTGGTCCTATCTTGAAGCTCCTTCTACTTGTTTTTTACAATCTTTTGGCAAAGGCCCAGCAATAGGTTTTACCTTCTTATCTACTGTCTTGTATTTTGTTTCAACCATAACCTCTGGTGTTTGAAAAGATTCAATCATATCATAAACTTCTTTTGAATGAATCTGTATAATTTTATCATCATCACCTAATCCAATAGATGCAATCAGTTCCAAAGGATCTTCCAATCCATTTTCTTCATAAATACCAATAATCTTTTCATCATCTTCTAATATTTTTAATCCATATAATTCTCTTTCAACAGCATATAATCTTTTTCTCTCACTTCTTTTTAGATCCTCAATCCTCTTATACATAACACTCCCATTTTCAAAAATGCCAATAAATCCTGCATCAAAGGTACAAATATCTTGCAAGAGTACCTCCCCTTTTGTACTTCCATAATCCCGCTTTACAGTGGTACTCCTCAAAAATCCGTAAATTCTTCAACAACTCTTAGCAATGGTTTCTCTCTCAATCTAACTTGATTACGTTCATGATTTGGAAGAACAGTCAAAAATTGTACTGCCCTTTTTCCATCTTCACTACGAATCTGTGCATAAGTTGATCCATCATCAAGGACTTTTATTTCCATTCAAATTGCAATAATGTACGATTGTCCCAATATTAGAGGATCAGTTATTGCATCTTGAACAAAGAAATTTTGTTCCATTGCAACATCACCAATTCAAATCTTCACATCTAAGAAAGTACCATACAACTCACCTCGTGTATTATTAGCTACCCATATTATCCATCCATGCTCCATATCTATTGGCCACTTTTGTTTCATATAAAGATCCTTAGACATAAGGTTTATTTTTGAACCATGGTCAATCAAGGCAACAACTGGCTCATCCATATTTCCAATCTTTACTAATGCCTTTGTAGTTCCTCTAGCCCAATACTTTCGAGTATAATGACTCAAAATGTTTTTCTCCTTATCACTTGGATCATCAAAACGTTGTCGTGGCAAAAGTCCACTTTAGATAGACATAAGGTTCTTCTTTATAATCAAGTTGGATCCAATATGCACAAACTTTCTTAAATTTTTCTTTTATAGTCACAAAACCATGCATATAATAAATCAACAAACTAGAAGCTTGAAAATTTAAAAATCAAAATCCAGCCATTTATATAAGTTCAAATTTTGGAAGCATAGAGTTCACTTCTTTAGTCATCTTTACAAAAATTCTCAATCGTGAATTCATTACCGATCACCAGATATCATCAAAATATTAGCAAGTAATTATATAAGTAAAAACCAAACCAAAAACTTAAAAATTCATAATTTAAGATCCAACTATTCAAATAAGCTCAAAATTTGGAAAAACATAACTCATACCTTTGATCTTCATCACATAAATTTTGAGCTATGAATTCATTGCTGATCGTCAGATATCACCAAATCCTTGGCAGGTACATTTAAAAGTCAAAACCCTAGACACTTGAGAATAAATTTGCCATTACTCCCTAATCAAAGTCTCAATTGATATGAGATTTTAGAAATAGACTCTTTATAGTATAAGTAATATGTACACAAAAAATGAGCTTCAAATTCTTCTTGAAACTCAAGTTCTAGCTTAAAGCAAACCCTTCTATTCATCTAACTTCTTCAAAATCCCAGTTTAGTTTGCTGGGTTTAATTAGCCATAACTCACTCATTCTAAACTCATTTCTATCAATTCTTGGACGTAAAATGTATAGCTTGAAGTCTAGTTTCGAATCCAACTTCTTGATTTCTTGTTAGTATCCAAAAACTTCTAATATACCCTGAAAAGTGACAGTAGGTGTCATATTAATAGTCTAAGTTCAAACAAGCATATCTCTCTCATCTAAGCTCTGAATCATGCGTTTCTACCACCTAAACTTATGCCAAGAAGAAGCTCTCCCTGAATACTTCTCTGCATTTGCCAAAAAACCCCGTCTTCTTCTCTTCCGAGCTCATCAAAGAAGTCGCAGCCAAGGTCTTCAAAGTCCAAGTCAACAATTAATAGTTTAAAGTTATAAAAACCCCAAATCTAATCCTCCAAGTCAGCACTATTAATGGCAGTCAACTATTGACATCCAAACCTCTATTTATCTTTGGTAAAATCCTAAATTCAACTTCAAAGTCAAAACTCCTTATATCTACAAATATAATCCCAAATCTACTAAAACCTAAGATTGGAAAAAAGATAAAAGAAATAAAAGAAGTTTTCAAGGCTAAATCAAAGTTAAAATTAAGATTAAAGATAAAGTAAAATTTTAGCTAAAGAAAAAGAAAGGAAGTGAGAAATTTTTTCTAAACTATATAAAAACTTAGATTGGTAAGAAGAAAGAAAGAACTTAATTAAATTTTAAAGAAAAGATAGTTAAGTTAGGTTTCTATATATGGATGTATTTATTTCATGACAACGTGCTTTTTGATTATAACTCCTTCCTCCATTTGTTAATTGTTTGTAACAGTTGCCAATTTCATCTTCTTCATCCTCACATATATGTGCATCAATAGCATGATTTGATCCAGATTCACCCATTAATTGCCTCTTTTGCTTAATATTGTCAATAATGACATCATAGAATTCTTTCTTTGCAATATCTAATATTTCCTTCAATGTGAATTCAACTTTAGCATTGAGGACATGTTCTTCAAGCACCTCCTTTAAATCTGTTGGTGCTTCAATATTAGAGAGAAGTTTGTAAGCCGTTGACTTACCTTTTTCTCCTAAGTCCTTTGATTTTTCTTTTGAAGATATTGAAGCATCCTATGTTGGTAATTCCTGTGATGCCATCTCACGAGCCTTATCTCCTCGAGTCTATCTTTTTGAAGAATTCCCTTATCTTGTATCATTAGAATCTTGTCTTCTCTTTTCTTCTATCAAGGCTTCATATTGATTTTTAGCAATACAGGCATGTATTGATAAAGCTTCTACAGGATCCTCCCAATCCGTAGTTCCACAAATTATTGCAGCAGTCCTTAATAAAGCTTCTTGTGGCATCTTCTTTTTATGCATTGTAGAAATGACAAAAGACCAAATTCCACTTGGTTCAATATTTCCAGAAAATTCTTGCTTAGCATTGTCATCCACCTTGGTACCATAACTTGCAATTTCCATTACTACAATCCCATTCGCTCCCAAATAATCTTTAACCAATGCCTTTATACTTCCTTTATCAAAGTTGATTTAGAAAATATCACCAGTATCCTTTAACGCCACCTTTCTATCTTTCCAAAAAACAATGCCTTATCAAACCATTTCATTAAACTCACCACAATCCTTTCAAGAATGGAAATCATCATCACACCACATCCATCTTTGCACATATCCTTGCGTAAAAGTGGATTTTGAATTCATTATAGAAGTCTTCTCCTCAAGCCTTGTAAATTTAATTTGAAGATCCCGCATCCCGCGTATAAGTTCTTCAATCCCCATATCTTCTTTCTTTGACGTAGTTATTGAAGGTTGAACAATAGGTATTGTCAACCGTGAAGTAGGCACTTGAGCTTTAGATACCTGTACCATTCTTTGGATATTCCCCCTATCCTTCTTCCTTTCTTTTTTTGCAAACAACCCTACTGTATCCTCGACTTTCTTCCAATTTGTTGTTAATCCTTCATCTTCTTCTTTATCTTTAAGAGAAATCTCCAACCTTTCTTGTAATTCTCCATCTGCTGCTTAAAGAAATAACTCAACCTTGTTTGGTTCCAAAGTTACTTTTTCTATTTTCAATAACTGAGAATATTGTCTCTCAAATTCTTTTAATAATTTAATAGCTTGCAATTTCTTGTTAGGGCGCTCAATCCATTCTAAAAATGATTTCTTAGTGACTCAATCAGAGTCTGCTAAGAAATACTCATTTCTCAACGCATGAGAGAATTCCTCCCAAGAGCTTCCAAATTGCTCTGTAATTGATTTCATATGTTTTCTTATCTCCGGTATTGTAGCAAGTTCAAATAATAAAATCATGTTTCTTTCAGAGATTCAATTCAATTCCATTTTCTACATATAACACCTCAAATACTTAGATATGTCCTTTCCATCAAACTGGTCAATCTTGTTAACCACTACTTGTAATGCTTTGATTGTCAAAGCCTCCTTTCGATCTTTTTCTTGTTGTTCTTGCATAATTAATATAAAAGCTTGAAACATGTTTGTAATGTTTGGATCTAGATATATACCTTGTCCACCAAAAGAATCTCCACTAGAAAATCCACTTAAAGCTCCATCCAAAGTTCCATCAATAACTCCAAAATCCACCTTTTTGCTTTCTTGTGCCAATAATTCCAAATAACCACAACAAAAGCTAATATCTTCTACTCCAAAATTTCACATTGAGTTCACCACTTATGTCATATTACGTGTTGTCTTGTTTGAGAATGCACCGGGCACCTGGCTATAGAAAGTAAAGTAATGTTTGCAAATAATCAAAAAATCCTAATAGGTTTCATCCATCTATGAGGAATATAATTTGAACTTCAATTCAAAAGTATTTAAAAACACTCCTCTTAGTAACATCAACCATACATATATCCCAATTATCTCGTTTCTTTTATAATTAAGCAATTTTTATTTTTGTTTGTAAACCCTAATCTTAATTAGTGAGCTTTGACAAACTATAATTTTTAATCTAACTATCCACTTAGTGTGAAATTTTCCACACAAATGCTAATATAAGCCTTTTACATGCTCAAAAAAAATTTAGCTCAACCGAACTTGCAGATTGCAAGAAAATGCCCAAAAAGCGCATTGATGACACTCAGCCGCCAACTTGAAGATTGATGCAAAAACTCCAGTGGTGATTTCTCTTTCTTTCTCTATTAACTTCAGCTCAAACTTGGTGTGTAGCTCAACCTATAAGTCTTCTATGAGCATACCAAAATTTACATTGATCCAATTGATGGATCTTTAGTTATCATAGAAATCCTATCCAACCCTAAACTGCCAACTTCTGACAACCCTTTGTATCAAAACTCAAATATCTTCTGATTGCATTGCTAGATTAATACAATTTTTTGTATACACTTAGCACATCCAACAATCTAGACAAGACCAAATTTTGAATTGTGGATGCTACACAAATTGCACAAATCACTCAACAATGCAAGCCATCATTGTCTTATATAAAATCCAAAACACCAATACAAATCCTAACTTTGAATAGCGATTGCTAAGTCCTCCAAAACCCTATGGTCATAAGCTAAATGCCTCTGGAACCCTCTTCAAGCTAGCTATCCAATTCTAATCGCCAATCTTCAAATGTCTCCTTCTCTTGCCTTTGGTGGTCATTTTTGTACCTAGAGGTCTGATTTTGATTATGTGTCATACTCGGTCTTTCCCCGGGTATCAATTCAACTAATTTTTAAGTTAAATCCTATCTTCAACTTAATCCTAGTATCAACCATAATAACTATTTTTCTTTTCTATCCTATTTTAATTAACTTATGGCTTTTCAAAATCAGTAATAGAGTTTGTATAGCCTAGAAGAAAACTTTAACAACTAACTTTTATCTGTTAGCTATTAAAACAAGAAAATAATCTAAGAAGCTTCTATAATCCTTTTATTAAGTATCCTAAGTTCCTATTGAATTAAGATAATCAAATATTAAATGTTATTTATTCTTATCTATGCCTTTCACTATATAAACGTGCTGCAACACGACAATGTGGCAGAAGTGAAGGTCTAGAATAAATAAGACAAGTACTCTGAGAAGATTGTGAAGTAAGAGAAAGAAGATGATTAGTGGTGGAAACTATATAATGAGCATTGACAAGTAGAAGTTCAATGGGGCACTCATCTTTAGAGTCATTGCTCAAAAGGTTTATAGTTTCTCAACTAGGCTCTATCTTAATTTTTTGAAGATGAGGTATCTATTGGATATAAGTTGAAGATATCCTAGGAGTAAGAATCTTAGTAGATCCATATTGAAGACAATCTCTCAACCTATAGACTTGATACTTACCAAACTTTAAAATCCAGATGTTACTCTTGTCATTAATAGAGGAGACTTGACAAATAATATGAGTAACATCTCTTGTAATTGGATCAAAGATCTCTTCATCAATATACATAAATTGTTGACGACTGCCTATTCTGGTGCTCACTTGCACAGCTAGGTTGGTACACATTCTTATTCTGATTGTGCGTGGTGGAGGGGCAGCCATTGATGGCAGTCCATTTCGGTATTCACGTACACAATCAAGTTGGTGCGCATCCATGTTTCAAATGTACAAGGTAGAAGGGCACCTGTTGATGGCGGTTCATTCTAGTGCTCACGTACACAACTATATTGGATGTATTTTGTTTGTTGAAGTTGGATTTCCTTCCGCATTCTTGTTCCAATTGAGTATGATAGAGAGGTAGCCATTGACGGCACTCATTCTGGTACTCACCTATACAACTAAGTTGATACGCATTCGTGTTCTGATTGTACATAGTAGAAGGGCAGCCATTGACGACAGCCCATTCCGGTGTTCATTTATACAACTAGGTTGGATGCATTCTTTTTGTCAAAGTTGGATTTCCTTCTACATCTTTGTTTCAATTGTGCGTGGTAGAGGAGAGTTGTTGACTGCAATCTATTCCGGTATTCACCTACATAGCCAAGTTGGTGCACATCCTTGTTTCGATTGTGTATGGTGGAAGGGAAGTCGTTCACAATGTTCCATTCCGATACTCACATGTGCGACTGGAAGGCCGAATGTTTCTATGTTATTTTTGAATTTATTTTGATTTTGTTTATTTCTTATGATTTACATGTTGGATTGTTTATCGTTCACTAGGGCCTAATTTGAAGCTGTATTAGGCATTTTCATATGCTTATTTTATATTTTGTTGTGCGACCTTTGCTAAAGCTTATATGATGATTTGGATGTTATATATTAGTTTTAGATGGTAGAAGATAATTTATAGCTATTTCTAGTGTGATATTTTAATTGCTTCAGTAGAAGCCATTATCATCAATCTAATTAGGTTTTATTCAACATGTACTCTCTTTGCTAGTACTAATATCATTAATTATCCTCAATGATGCATTCTCAAGAAATGGAGGAAGATGCCATTTTGGAACCAATATTTGAGAACCAGATGGAAAAGCAAATTAATGATCTTGTACTGAAAGAGCCAATAAACACCAATTCACGCATTGAGAAGTTGCGGTTCTGTCCTAGATCTAAGTCAAAGATCAATATTCTTTTATATCACGTGATTGTATTACCTACTATGTGGCCATTTCTATAAAATGATATGATGAATTTAGCTTTCCATTTATTTGCAATGGATATATGGAAGGGAATGGTATATTTTATGTTATTTTGGAGAACGATGAAGGGAAGACATTTGATGTCACTAAGGAGATTATTGCATCATGGAGTCTTCTATGGATCCATGCTAATGCTACATTTGAAAGCTAATTCTTTAATGATGAGGATCATAGAATCTTTTTAAGAAAAATATTCCTAGTTTGGCATGGCAATCACCACTTACAAGCATAGTTGCCCATTATAAATCAAAATCATTCTAATGATCCTACTTGACATTATGCTATGGATTATATTATTTTAGAGGTGAATGGAGATGTTGCATCTTTATTGACAATATTGCATGAAGTCAATTAATACATTTCATTCCTAAACAACTCTATTTCTTGAATTCCAAATTTATTTTATTCTCATGCATATGTAATACTTGATTCTCAATTATTAATATTTGCATTTCTTGTTGTAAAGGAGAAACCAAAAATCCCATGTTACAACTAATCTTATTTACAAATTGTATTGTATTTAAAATATTATTGACAATCACTTTCATACTTTACAAACCTTGTCTCTATTGATGAACTGGCCGCCACTAAATCCAAATAGAAATTGAAGAATTGCACCTGATATACTTTGACAATTAGAACTTTAAATGGAATTTTGAATCAGGTTTTCCTTTGCACTAATGATTTTGAATCTTCTATCTTGATCTTCATCCCATTGTGACATCAAATATTCTTACCTTTTTTTCTAACTCTAATATTGCATTCCTATATTTATAGTTAATAGTTTATAATTGTCATTATGACTCTTCATTCTTTGTTGCAATAAAAACTTAGTGATGTTGCGGTAACTGCTCAGGGGCAATTCTATAAAAAGTATCCTAATCCAGTAGATTGGACTTTAACAAGAGCTCATGATTTTGTGACCAAGGCTGTTAAGAAGGTCAGAATTAATTGCAATTTGGAGTTGAAAAAACAACTTCCTATTGTTGATCTTAAGCATAATCCAAGATTTCTTAAAGAGGTGAAATTTCACTATAAAAATAATGATGAAAGTCTAGAGATGATTCAAGAAAAGCTTTGGATGCTTTCAACATCGGCTATGGATTTATTTATAAAGGTAAAGTGGCTTGAGATGTGGAATCATTCTCATGCTGTCCATGAGGCTCTTAAGTTATCAAAACCCCGTTTTAATGATGCGGGCTTCCCCAAGTGGCTTCTCAAAGCTACATAGTGGGCTCAGATATGTTTTGAATTTATCCATCTCTTTATCTATTTCCATTCATATTTGCTTGATAATTTTTTGCTAGTATTTTAATTCTTTCACGCACATTTTGGAATTTATAGTTGACTGTAGAGATCCAAAAATTATTTAATGGAGTAGTTGCCAATCTTGGAGTGTCAATTGATTATCAATCCAATGAAATGGATTCTTTGTCCTCTATCTTTGAGTATGTGGAAAAAAAATATATCTTTGTAGAATTTTATCTTTTTTTGTGAATTTAAAGTTAAAAAAGGGATTCACAAAAACAATCCCATTTACAAGCAAATCAATTTCAAGCCAGCTATATAGAGGATTCTATTCAGATATTTCAAATATGTCATCTTTCTTACTAAGGCTATTTTCAAATCACATGCATTCTTTGCCAACTATTTAGATAGAGGAAGCGAAGATTGTATGTTCATAGAGGCAATTATGAAAGCATAGGATCCAACACACTCGAATAAATGTAGATGGTATCTTGATTGTCTTCTCAAGAAACCTCCCATCTTTAATATTATATTTTGGGATTCAATCCAACTAGCTCTTAAAGGTACCAAGATTGTTGCTCCCAAATCAATGGATCAAATTGTTGGTAAGAAGCCTAAAGTATCAAAAAGAAAGGTATATATACTGTTTAAAGACAATGATGATACAAAAATTGTAGAGAATGGCAAAAGGACTATAATATCAAAAAAGAAGGTATTTGAATAAGTTGAAGACAATGAAGATATACCAATTCTGGGAACCTTGAAGAATCATATAGATGACATGCCTTTCTCTTCAAATTTTACAATCACTGCTGAAATATCTATTGCTGCCACCATTATTCAACCTCAATCTTCTCCATCTCTAATGGCATTGTAATGACTAAGGATAAAGAAGTTGACGTTAATTACATGTGTTAGTAACTCCACTCTAATTGCTTCTTTTACTTCTGTTTTCATTGAAAATACTTTTATATCTGCACTTATGGAAGTTGGGCTTTTATACCCAATCATAGCTAAAATACACAACTTTATAAATAAGGTAGTTAATCTTGATTTTGATTCTATGAAACTTTTTTTTTTATATTCTATAAAATTTGTTTTCTTCTGTTTCATTCCTATATTGATTTTTTTTAGTTTTGATTTATTCTTCTATTCTTAAGTTAAACCAAGACAATATATTTTTGTATACTCCATTACATGCTCCCATGCTAGATTTGACTTGCTCATTTTTTATTTACTTGAGGGATTGCTTGTCCCTGGCATCTCCTCTTCTTTTTTTTTAACTTCAACTCTAAGTTAATTGCCATAGAAGTGTAGTCTAAGTTAATTGTAAAGTTAAAATGAGACTCCAAAAAGTTTCTTTTTAATGAATATCTGATTTTTTTAGTTTTACTCTTTTATATTTCTCACATTTCATATGTTTTCTATAGAGCCGCTCCTTCTGCATCCTCTTTTTTATCTATAAACATCAACCAGATTCACAATTCTCTTTCCAAGAGAATCATGACATATCCAATGCTAGTGTACATGTATAAGATGATGACATCTTGTTCAATTTTATTTCAGCAAAGTCACAATTCATGAATGGACTTGTGGCATGGAGAGGTGGCCGCGAGAAAGATTGTGAATTTTTGTAGATCCTTCTAGAAGCCTTGATAAAGCTTGGCTCTGTGTTTATTGATGCTATTGTAGGCACATATAAGTCTCTACTCTTCTATTTTGCTATTTAATTTAGCTCTTATTTTTTACAACCTATATTTTGTTAACTCCATTTTTTATTGTCTAGATCATTCAATTCATGCTTATCAAAGTTTTGGTCGCCATGTCATTGCTTTTGAGGCTGATCTATTCATCTTCAATACCGTACTTACAATGCTTTGTGATGATACACCTTAAATGCTTCCTCCTCCACTAGAGACTTTTCTCCTTGATGATGATGATGATGTCCCTATCCATCGTGTAGCAAAGCACAATTGCTTGAGTATGTAAGTTATATTTTTTAATGTATATTTTTTTGATTTATTAAAATTCCTTCAAATTCTAGCCACATTGATTCCTACCACTAATACTTATTTGTTTATAGACTGATCTCTTCCATAGTATCTCTTCCATCTTTGTTTGTCCTTCTTACCTATGTAGAGACAATCGCTATGGTTTTGAAAGAAGCCCCTTCTCCAATTCCATCGCAATATAGAATACGCTACAATCCTAATGTTGATCAATTTTTAGACTTAGAGGCAACAAACTGTAGTGAAGATACCTCATCTAGTGAGGGTAATTCCAATTCTATAACTTCATAGGATACTTTCACTTAGTTTACATAATTGTTTGATATATTTTGTTTTTTTGTACTTGGTTTATTTATTGAATGCATGGTAGTGAGACTTCCATGGCTACTATATGATTTTATAGCTTATATATGAACTTA
Organism: Physcomitrellopsis africana; assembly: GCA_036785485.1. Classification (NCBI taxonomy): domain Eukaryota; kingdom Viridiplantae; phylum Streptophyta; class Bryopsida; order Funariales; family Funariaceae; genus Physcomitrellopsis; species Physcomitrellopsis africana. Next base: position 389,891 of record JAWRVF010000219.1, on the reverse strand, counting down.
CTTTCCAAAATATTAAATAAATTCCTATTATATTTAATTTTTTATAATCCTAATTCCTTCATTCTATCCAACTTTTTAAAAAATATACAATCTTTTTTTGTATTTAATTTCCATTTACTTTATGTCAATCAAATATTTTTTGAACTTCTATCATTTCTTCTTTATTTTTTATTCAGTCTCTCATTCTTTGGTCATGGAATTCTTCTTGAATAATATTTAAAAATTTACAAATTCCTATAGCTATAGGTCCCTTAAGGTCCAATATTTATCCAATTTTTTATAAATTTTTATAATTATAGGCTCTCAACTATGTAAATTATCAATAAAAAATAGCCGTTCACCACTCACATTTCATTATTCACTACTTTCCACACATCGCTCTAGGCTCATATAATAGCATTCTCCCTATAGAAGCTTTAAACGACCACTTTCTTAGATTCAAGGGTGTCTGTTTGTTTTGTAGATGAAGCAATTACTAAGCTTCACAAAATTCTTCTAATACAAAAATCCAAACCTATTCATGTAGAGATAATAGATAGATGACTCTTATCCGCTGATAGTATCATCCATGAAACCATGCCTATAGAGGTATTGTTCAATGATTATAGAAACCAAATTGTGTTCAATATTATAAAAACTCCTTCAAATCTTGTCATTCTTAGGTTGTCTTGGTTAGAAAAGTATAATCCATCTATAGATTGGAGGTTGCAAAGAGTAACATTTTTTATAGAGATTTCTATAAAAAAAAATTGTAAAAAGCCACAAATTGGTAAAATTTTATTTGTTGGAGTAAGGACTTTATAAGATTAGCCAAAGAAGATATACCATTTTTTATTTATGCAATTCCAATTAAAAAAGATATGACTTCATCGGCAAATATTCCGAATTAATATAATGAATTTCAAGATGTTTTTCAAAAGAAGAATGCTGACATATTGCGAGAGTATCAACCATATGATTATGCTATAGATCTTTAAGAAGGAATACAACCACCTTTTGATCCAATCTATAATCTTTTTCAAAATGAGCTTTCGGCGTTGAGTGATTATATTGATGAAAACCTTACAAAGAACTTCATCAAGCATTCAAAGTCTCTAATAGGTGCACCTATATTTTTTGTGAAGAAAAATGATGGTTCTTTGTGTATGTGCATTCATTATTCGAGATTGAATAAAATAACAGTGAAGAATTGTTATCCATTATTATTAATCTCAAAACTTTTGGAACAACTCGGCCAAGCCAAGATCCATATTAAAATAGATCTTTGTGGAGTATATAACCTGGTATAGATCAAGGAGAGAGATGAATGGAAGATTATATTTTGGACAAGATATGGATATTTTGAATATAATATCATATCCTTTGGACTAATAAATGCACCCACTATCTTTTAGCATTTAATGAATGACATCTTTTAAGGGCACCTAGACAAGTTTGTGGTGATTTATCTTGATGACATCTTGATCTATTCAAAAAATTAGAGGAATATAAGAGGCATGTTAAATTAATATTACAAAAGTTACAAGATCCAATTTTATATGCCAAATCAAAGAAGTGGTGTTTTATCAATTTAAGATGGAATTTTTGAGATACATCATATCTATTAATAATTTAACAATGGATTCCAAGAAGGTAGAAGTAATTATGCAATGGGCCATTTCAAAGATTGTGAGAGATGTACAATATTTTCTTAGATTTGCTAACTTCTATCAGATCTTCATTAAAAAATTTCTATTGCCAAAATTAATTATAAAATCCACAATAAATAATTTCTTACTATTGTGTAAATTCTTTTCAAGAATGGCATCATTTTTTTGAAAAAAAAATACATTTTATGATTGTATATATAGATCATAAGAACTTGAAATATTTTATGTCAACTCGGATTTTTAATTGCTACCAAGCTTGATGGAATATGTCGCTATCTCAATTTAACTTTGTTATCACTTATCAACTTGGAAAGTAAAAAAGATTATCTCATGCTTTATCAAGAAGATTATATTTTGTATCAAAGATATGGGATGCAACATTTGATCAGCAATATGCAACTTTGTTGAAATTAGAACAATTTTGTCTTTGTGCCACTATTACATCAGCATCTATTGATTCTAATTTCTTCAATGAGATGTATATTACAACCACCAATGATACTTTGGCCCTTGATTTCAAGTATCACTTAAAAAAAAATGCTGATAAGTTCAAGCTTGAAGAAGACCTCTTATACTTTGAAGAATGTTTGTATATCGCAAAAGGACCAATATAATTGTGCATTTTTTAATCTCACCATGACTTTCCAACTACGGATCACTTTGGATTTAATAAGACCTTAGAACTTATTTTTTAAGATTTTTGGTGGTCTCAAATGTAGAAGATAGTGAAAGACTTTGTGTTCTCTTGTGACATTTGTTTAAGGTCTAAAAATCCTCAATATTGCCTTTATAGACTCTTACAACTGTTGCCTATTCTAAGATGGTCATGGTCTTTTATCTTGATAGATTTCATCATAGATCTACTACCATCCAGTTCATTGGACAGCATCCTTGTAGCAGTTGATTGACTTGCAAAGATGGCTTATTTTATTCCTTACAAGAAGATTGTGTCTAATGAAGAAACAATAAGGCTCTTTTTTAATAATATATATCAATATTATGGCCTATCAATAGATATCATATTCAATTGAAGATCTTAGTTTATATCTAAGTTTTAAAAATATCTTTTTGAAATATTGAAGGTGGATATTAAACTTTCATTGACTTTCCATCTTCAAATTCATGGCCAAATAAAATAAATTAATCAAGTTTTGGAGCAATATTTATAATGCAACATTAACTATCAAGAAGACAATTGAATCTTATATCTATCATTAGTAGAATTTGCATATAATAATATTGTTTATGCCTCAAGTCAACAAACACCATTTTATTCCAACTATGAATATCATCTAAAGCTTGATCTATAGAATATGCCAAAGAATATTAATCCAACAGCTAAAGGATTTGTAAAGTATCTATCACAACATCAAACAACCTTGAAGCTTCAATTATAAGCAGTTCAAGATGCTTACAAGACATTTGCAAATAAATTCAACAATCAATTGCTTACTTTTTATATTGCAGATAAAATATGGCTTCTTTGACAGAACATCAAGATCAAGCAGCCATGCAATAAATTAGACTATCAAAGGTTGGGACAATTTTCTATCTAGGAGCAAATTAATCTAATGGCATACTGCTTGGAATTACCATTTGTTATGAAAGTACATCTAATTTTTCATGTCTCTCTTTTAGAACCTTATAGAAAGTCGCATATTCTAAAAAAAATATAACAATTGCCACCTAGTATTGAAATTGAAGACCATATAATTTCGAGGTTGAAAAGGTACTTGATTCACGATAAAGATGGGACAAATTCAAATATCTTGTTCATTAGTGGGACTATGGTATTAATAAGTGCACATGAGAACCATCTAAAAATTTTGCCAATATGCCTCAAAAGATATATGAATTTCATTGACTTTATTTCTACAAATCCAAATATATTTAATAATAACTCCTTGGTGAAGATTGGATTCAAGGAATATTCATAAGAAGAGGAGAGTTAAACTAAAGCTTTCATTACTATGTAGTCATCTATTTTAAGATAGAATAGAGTAGTAGAAACAAGTTAGTGACCATGTCAAACCTTCAAGCATTGAGAGAATAAGATTCAAAAGATTTATTTGCCATGTAAGCTTCAAATAAACCAGTGCAATTTTCACAACCTTTAATTAAACAAAGTGAGGACAATACATTTCAACGCCAAGTACGACCTCAATTGGAGCCATTAGAAGCAAGATTCAATGATGCAAGTTTCAATTTTAATCCTCAAGCTTTAGTGATATTGCTTGATTTTGGAAAGGTGAATCTTTTTAGTCTTAAGATCTTATTTGGAGGGTGTTTTGAAGACTGCAATAAAAATCAAATCTTTGGATAGAATATTTTAACAATGGAGGTACTAGCTCAAGGCCATAGGTAATTTCTTCAAGGACCAATAGAATCTATTACCCATGAATTGAAAATAAAATATATAGCTTCACTAATACAATATATTTTTGATTTTTTACGTATATAATAAGATTGAGCTCCTCTTGGAACTTGTCGCTAGAGAAAGGGGTGATATTAAAAACATATACTTTGAAGGTTCATATAACCTTTTAGAACATTTTAGAGATTCTTGAGTAAGTGAAAGTCAGTTGAGAAGCTTTTTAGTTAATGGAAGGACTTCAAGAAACTTCCAAGTTAATAGAAGGAGCTCAAAAAGCTTTCTATTTGGTAGAAGTTGATTAAAAAGCTTCTTAGTTTGATGGAAGCTATTCAAGAAGCATTTTAGATAGGAATATATATAGGAATCAAGGGTGAAGAATTCTTCAGTCTTGACAATGCATTTCTAAGAGTTCTAGCTCACTTTTTTTGATATTGTTTGTATATTCATTTGATTAATTTAAATTCTTGTTGGTTTCTTCTTGAAACCTTGTCCTAATTCAAGACTATTGCTCTCTATTTTTATATCTTTGATATAGTCTCGACAATGCATTTCTTAGAATTCTAGTTCACCTTTCTTGGTGTTGTTTGTGTATTCATCTAATTAATTCAAGTACTTATTGGTTTCTTCTTGAAACCTTATTCTAATTTAAGTCTCTTATTCTATATTCTTATATCTTTGGCAGTTGCTCCTTCAGGTAGTATATTGAATTGATGCATTGCAAGCATTAAGTCTCTCATTTGCTCTTGCATTTGTGCCATTGCGCTCTTCATTTAAGTAACCTTTGCCATGATAATATAATAGAAAAAAATATATATACTTTTATTATATAATAAAATATTCAAAAATAAAAATTTATAAAAATAATATCAATTTAGAAGTAGATAATCTATAACTTCTAATATGCTTATGTCTTATCAAGAGAAAGGGGTGATCTATTCTTAATTAAGAAAAGACAAAGCTCTGATATTACATATATATTCTTGTCAATCTATCAAAGATACAAATTGAAAGAAGATACATAAATCAATAAAATCTATATCAAAAGAAAATAACAAAATAGAAATGAATATATATATATATATATATATATATATATATATATATATAATCAAGAAGAAATTAAAATGGCTATTGCCAAAGATTACAAAATACAAAGACTAGAAGCAAGAAAGAAATTAACAAAAGTGAAGAAGGCTTTATTCTTATTGCTATATATACTACTTATCTAAAAACTACTTGGTAGCATTTTATAAAAAGCTTTTCTATACAATATTATCAAATTAATCTACTTTTACTTACTTCTATTTATTTATATTAATTAAATAATTATTAGAATAAATCTTATATTTGTGATAGCTACTTGAGGCCTTATTAGGGATTAGGATTTTTTTTCAAGGATGTTTGAATATCAAAGACTACAATCAGCAAGGTTAGATTTTTGGCTATGGTTTTGGAATAAAAACTAAGTGATTTGGAATTTTTATAAAAGAAACATAGGCACTCTAAGCTAAGGTATTGAAATTGTATCTACTATCACTCTTTTAGATATAACTTGCATATATAGAAAGCAATAAAGAATTGGTAATTAGGATTAAAAAGAACACTTTTTTGGCTATATTTTTTATATACTACTTCATAAATTTCAAACTAAGATAAATAAGATATTAGGAGTTGAAGTCAATGCTTGCAATCTAAGGGTAGTAAGTGACCTTACTTAATTAGTGATTGTATTTTGAACTAAATCTTAAGCAATTTGATAAGTTTTTGGCTCAAAATTTTTAAAAGTATATACTTTTATATTGCAAAATTATACACAAAAATTTTGTGGTATTAAAATTTTGGATTTTTGAGATATAAAGGAAATAGTACTTAGGTATCTATAAACTAAGGTTTTAAGCACTTGCTAGGATTTTTAAAATATCAAACAATTAGAAGTAAATCTACAGTTGAATTTTTTTATAATGAAGCTTAAAGGGTATAATCTATACTTTGGAAAAATTTGATAAAAATTGAATAATTAGATTAAGAATTATTCAATTCTAAAACTCAAGAAGAAATCAATCATATACAACTGAATAAGCTATTGAAAGATTTTATTTTAATTTGAGCATTTTATACAAACTAAAGAAGATTTATAAGAGCCAAGATTTTATAAAGGTATTAAGATGGATATATGGAGCTATAATAAAATTTTGATATGGAGATGAGGTTTTGAAAGGAGATTATGGATTTTCTTAAAATTTATTGATAATCTAATTTACTAACAACTAATTAGTTATGATTTTATATAAAAAAAGATGTTAAAAAATTTTGTACATGCTAAAGAAAAAATTTATTTATAAATCTACTTAAATGTAAGAAATTTTTATTAGCATTATATTTTTTTAATAATATTGTTATATTATTTGTCCTTTTTATTAAAGACAAATCACTTATTAAATCACTAAATATTTTAAAAAATTATATTTAGAATCAAAAAAAAGATTCAAAATATAATACAAGGCCTTTATAAGACATTGTATAAGAATGCAATTGTGCAATTCTTAATATTCTTAAAAAACTTATTTTATAATATATTTTTTTATTTTTAAAAAATTATATTTATTATTTTAAGATTTTATATCTTTTTAAATAAATTTAAATAATACATATTGCTTCTCTATAATATAACTATAATTTTTTTTTCTTAGTATTAAGTTTTTTTTTATATACTTATAAGAAATGTAAAGCATATAAGATCAATCTTCTTATAGAAAAGGACCAACATGCCAACCCTAAAAATTTTGATCTTGTGTCGTTTGTCAAAGGCAATTTTCTTCTTCTTTATATGGCTTCAATGTATTGAGCATTCTATCTTCTAGCCTCATCTAGACCTTCTAAACGTTCCAATCTATCCACCAAAGATTGTTTAGTTGACAATCTTTCTGTCAAGGTAATTTGAAGAGAAGGCATTTCAAATTCAATTGATAAAATGGCTTCTATACCATAAACTAAAGAAAATGGGGTGGCTTGAGTGGTTACCTTAAACATGATCTTATAAGCCAACAAGGCTGCAAGAAGCTTTGTATCTTAATCCTATTTAGAAGTCATTATGGTTTTTTTAAGGATATTGACTAAGATTTGATTCACCCTCTTCGTATACTCATTGGTTTGAGGGTGATAAGAGGTAGTCTTCTTATAATCAATTTTAAACCATAAATTCAAGTCTTCTATCACTTTATTTAAAAAATACTTACTCCTATCACTAATTATGATTTTTGGACATTTAAACCTAGTAATAATTTGTTCATAAAAGAACTTGGTTGTTTACTTAGTATTGTTGGTTTTAATTACCTTTGCCTTAATTCACTTAATAAAGTATTTGGTTGTAACAACTATATGCTTCATTCTACTAGTAGAATTAAGATGAGTTTTTTCAATATAATCTATTCTTTATTTTTCAAATGGGACTAAAGATAAAATATATATATATAAAAAGATGTAGGCTTATTTGGAAGTCATTTCTAATTGAGAGACCACTAGAAGTTTGTTTAAATTATAAAAATAGAATAAGATTGCCTTCTTCTATTAATTCATCTAACTCATGAACTCAAATACCATCAAAGTATATTCCAAAGATATCTTCATACTTAATGTCATCTACTAAAGTTACTAAATCTACTTCTTCCTCATGATTTTGCCAAGTGATAAAATTATCTATGAAATTAACACTTACAATATCATTCCCATTTGAAGTAGGATGATTTTTCAACTATTGAGTGAATTCTCCATCATCTTTCCAATCATATAGTCTAGAGCCCATACATCCTAATGGAGTTGGTTGGACCATACTTGAATGAATCTTCTCACTTGCTACCAAATTAGTAAATCTAATCTTCTTTTTGAATTCCTTCTGTGATTAGGAATTCAAAATATCATCTTCTAAAGAATAAAATGAGATTTTGGCTAAAGACAATTCTTGAAATTAAATAAAGATTTTAGTCAGGTTTTTTAGTGGCCCATAGATGATATAGGGCTTCTTACCTTCCTAATTAATTTTTGCATTAGTTGCCTTTAATCAAGATCTATCTAAAAAAAAAATGGATATGAATTTTTGCCAGAAATACATGTAAATCACATGAAAAGTAAAAAAATATTCTTTACCTCTTGTCATCATCCTACAACCATTAATTTGTCTTGAAGGTGTGTCTTGGCTTTGATTAGCCATATTAATCACAAATGAAGAGAGACTAGTGATACTAAGTCCTAATTTTTCCATAATTCTTACTGGCATAATATTCAAAGCACTATCTCTATCCACGATAGTATAGGATATGATTTTATCTACTATATACATCTCCAATTCAATTACCTTTACCTCTTGTATCATTTAAATTATTTTAACATGAGCTAGGATTTTTGCTTTAGATTTTTGTCATCTTTTAATAAAAAGGCTTGTTTTAAAGCTCCTTCTTATTAAAAAAAAATCTCCAATAACTGAGCAATTATAATATCTATCTTAATTTTTTTTAATTCTTTCCATAAATCATATGATTTGACTTGATCCTTGCCTTTAAATTGAGTTGAAGGATTAAATTCAAGATCACAAACTTTAAGTCTTTTTTACTCTTTTTTTTAAAAAAAATCTTGTATTTTAATATTTTCTTTCAAGTTTCCTTGCAATCTATTTGAGCTGGGTTTAAAGACTTGAGATAATTTCTTAGAATCTCTAACATTAGCCATTGCCTTCCTTGTAGCTTCATTTAAATCTAAAAAATGAGGAGAATCTTTTGAACTATTTGTATTATCAATTGAATTAAGAAGAGGAGGACTAGAGTACTCAAACCTTATTATAACTACCAAGGCTGGTATCATAGGTGGTGTCTATATCTTAGATTGGAGCAGTTCATATATAATCAAGTTTGACTCAAGAAATACATGCTGGATTATTATAGAGGAGGTAGAAGCTTGTTCTCCAATCATTTCATCATTGATCTAGTTTATAAATCTTATATCTTGAGAACCTTGGCCATCATATTATTGGCCATGTTGAGAGTAACCATTGTTTACAAGAATGAATCCCTACTTAATATTTAAACTTGAAAGAAGATGTTGATTTTGATGGTTATTATTATAGCCATAGAATAAATTTGGAGGTTTTAAAATATTGTCAGAACTTTGATTTCTTGCCACCTTTAAATGATCTTGAGCTTATAGATGATAATTTACTTGTGAAAAATTTAAAGAAAATATCTTATTAGTTTGTTTATATATGCTTGTAGGATGGCTTTTCCCACAATTTCCACAAACAATTCTATTTTCTATCCAACAATTACCAAATAGGTGTCTTTTGCCACAAAGGTGATGTACTTCTTGTCTTAGTATTGGTTGGTTTTTAAAACCTTAATTAGGATAATCATGGCTTTGTAGATGAGAACTAGATCTTATATTGATGTGGCTTCTATGAAAAGGGATATAAGATTATTATTCTCCAAGATTATATTGGTAATTTTACAGATTTGAATAAAATTAATTAATGTGCTCCAATTGGTTATATTAAGTACACCACAATCCTAAAGTATGCCTATTAGATTCTATGGAAGGTGGGACTTGATTTAAATTTTGGCCTTTAAATAAAAAGGTCAATTATTCTTGTATGGTTTTTATTCTTTGTGTCAACTTATTTTGAAATCTTCTTTGGCTTTTAAAGACTTTATTTTTAAATTCTTCCTTCCATCTATTTTTATCCTTTGAATATATCAATTTTAGGAGGCTATATGATAGTCTAACCTTTAACGGTGCAAAATAAAAGTTTATAGGTTGGAATTGATTTTTTATAGTTCTATAAGGATGTTCTTGAAACTTATCCATATTTTGAACATAGATTGGTATAAAACTTGGAATTCTATGGTCTTCCTTCCTTCACATCATTTTGTGTTGTTTGTCAATGTCTTCAATCACACATACTATCTTTTTGGCTTTCTCTAAGTTTTTTGGCCTTCTTTTGAGGATTTTTCTAATTATGCCCTATTTATTGAATCTTTGAATAAAACAGTGGATGAAAGTATTATCTATGAGAAGGATTTTTATAAACCAACTTACTACTAGTTCAAATTGACAAAAATATATTTGTCAATCTCCTCTCCTTTTTCTTATCTCAAAATAGAAAGAACTGTGAAGGCATTTCTTTGCCCTACTTTTGGTCTAAACTTCTATAAGAATGCTTTCATGAGTATGTCCCAATTTTTAAAGGTTTTGAGAGGATGGTTTTTATACTATTCATAAGTTCTATTTTTTAATGTGCTCAAAAATCTCACAAGATAATATCTAAGATTAATTATCAAATATATTGTGAAAAATTCTATGAACCTTTCTACGTATATTGTTGGACCGTCATCCCTAATTTCTCTAAAGATTAGGAGATTATAAAATATGGAAGCTGCTTGCAATTTTTTTAGAATTACAATAGGCAAATCCTTTGATTGGACCAAGAGATTTATGGATATAGGATTTGAAGGAATTTCCTTGTCAAGATCCATTAAAAGAAAACTAGGTCTTAATTCTTTTCCTTCTTGATTTACTTATATAGTAGGATTAAAGGATTTTGAGTCTAATCTTTTTTTTTCTATTATTTAGTTAGCATTTAGTTCCAATGGATTGAATAGAAATATGTCTTGTGAAATTATATGTATGTCTTATTTTTCCAACCATTGAACCTTAATTCTTTTAAATTTTGGAATAAAATTTTTTTAAAAAATTTTGAATTTTCTATGGATGGAATTAGTTTAGGTTGTCTAAATCTAGTGGAACGATATATCTAATATAATTATGGATATAACATTCACTTAGACTTATAATTTTAATATATCAATCCTTAAAAAATTAACTTAAAAAGTTTTTGCTATCCACTTGCAACCCATTTAAAATACCTTCTAACATAAAAGAGAAATAAAATAGAAGCAAGTAAAGAGGGAATGATTGCTTGAGTATCACCTCAAACAATACTTTTTCTAACTTAACTTATTATATGGTACAACCTTATATGGAAGTGATCCTAATCAACAATGATGTGAAGAAAAATTCCATACTATGATGGCAAGGAATCCAAGCTCTTTTTTTTTTTTAATTTCTTCACACAAAAATTATTTGGAAATTATCTACTATAATAGTTAACAATAAAGGTTATATTACAAAAAAGATTTTTTATAATCAATTCACACCATTTTAAAGAAGAAATCATCTTATTGCATCTCCAACCAACCTGACATTTATTAATGAAGGCCAATAAATATATAATGTTCTTTTAATCAATCCAAGCTAAATATTCCAATAAAGATTAGGTTTTAAAACTAATGGATTAATCTTTCTATCTACATCTTATACCCATATCTACAAGAGAGATTGGAAACTTACCTCTCTCACATCTTTATCTTAGATTCTACCTTCCAACTCTTAGCTCTCGCTCCTTGCTTTTATGTATATCTATTAAACTTAAAAGAATTAAAATAAATTAATAAGAGCCAAGGAACTTACTTGAAATTTAACTTCCTAGTACCACTTCTTATCTTATATCCTTTACTCTTCAATCCACGATTTGTATTAGTTTGATGAAATAAAAACTCAACCACATTGCTTAATTGAAGGCTTATCTTAGAAGTATGGCGTCTTGAATGATTGTTCTTCTTTTCTTTTTCTTCTTCTTGTGTTGTTAATGGAGTAACTTATCTAATCTATTATTAGAGAATCTTTTCTATCCTACACCTATGAAGAGAAGGGGTATGGCATGTGGAGAGGGTGATTAAATCTCTCTACTACTAAAGAAAGGCCGCCCATAAGGAGATTTACAAGGATAAAATAAAAAATTGCTTATTTGAATAACCAATCCTTTGTCTCCTATGAAAAGATGGGGTGTGAAGGATGGAGAGGGTGATTAAATCTCTCAACTTCTAGAGATGGGCCATTAATAAGAAATTTACAAGGAAGGAAGTGATGAAATCTTTAAAGATGAGCTCCACCTTTCAATTGTATTTCACCTAAGGTAGCAACCCTTTTCTACTCCAAAAATTGCCATAAATTGAATATTGATGAAAATTCAATGATAATTATACCACTCTAAGTTTATCCTTTAAGTGTTTCTATTCCAAAAAAACTCACTTAAAAATAGTCAACAAGCACTAAGAAATGCCTTTTCAAACAAAGAGTACAAAAAATTGTCAAGGCAGTGAACCCCCATCTAATCAAAAACTCACTAAAAATTCAATTTTAGTCCAAATCAAATTTATGATAGCTTTTAAAGAAGCTAACATCAAGATATACAACCTAATAAAATTTTAGAATCAAATACCAAGTACATAAAAACTGATTGATGAAAATCCGAGAGCAAATCACTCTTAGGAGCAAACTTTTAAGGCAGTGGACCCTCTTCTAATCAAAAATTCACCAAAAATTCAATTTTGATCCAAATCAACCATGTAATAATTCTTTAGAAAGCTAACAACCTAAAAAAATCTCAAAGTCAACTAACAAATATATAAAAACTGATTGATGAAAACTAGAGAGCAAATCACTCTCCCCTTAAAAATGGATTTTTTTTTTTTTGACTATAAATGATAAAAGATTTGTTTATAACAATTATGAAAAGAGGTAGAAGACTTACCAATGATAGAGAATAGAGTTGAAATGCTCACTCAAAAAGTCCACATAAAAGGTCAATCACTGTTAACTAACTCTACATTCATCCATATAATTAGAAGCACCACCTCCCAGTAAATACACCAAAATGTGAGGATAAAATTCACCTCTCAACTCAAATTACAAGATAGCCTCACTTAAGAGTTTCTTGTAAGTGGTGGTGTGAAGTAAAAGAAGCAAATAGCAAGAACAACAAGAAGAACAACCACAAAACAAGTGAAGTAAATGGTATCAAGCAAGTGCACAATGCAAAACTAGAGTCTATATTCACAGTCTATTCACTATGTTTTGATTTAGTAAAAAATAAAAAATAAAAATAAAATTTATATTTTTTAATAGATAATTTTTAATCTTTCCAAGGATATAAAAAATATATAAATTTGATTTATTATGAATAAATTATAATAATTCAAACATAAGAGGTAAATAATAGAAAAATTAAATAGAAATTTTTACCTCAGGGATAATTTGCTTAAGAGATCATGAATTCAAACCTCACCAAGGCTCACAAGTAGTATATAAGGGTGTTCTAGAGAGGCCATAAGGTCTTAGTCTTATCCTCCTACCTACATCCAAGGTGCCACAATCCATATGGGACTTGTGCACCTCTCTTCCTATAAAGACTATAGTAGCTGCTGGTCTTCTTATTTTTTATTAATAAAATCCATTTTTTTGTATTTTTGACTTCACCATGGTGTTTAAAAACACCCAATTAGTCTAAGAACCTTGTATGGCCTTCAAATCTTACTCCATTTCTTCATAATAGCTCCCAAGGTGGTAAAACTTATTTTTACCAAAATCTTCAAAATTATTCTAAAAATTCCTAAAAAATTCTAAACAAATTCTAAATAAATTCTAAAAATTCTTATAATATTTTTAAAATAACAAAATAAATTTAAAAATATTTTATTCTACCTTGGTGATTTTTTATAATAATAAAATCAATTTAAATCAACTAAAAATCCTATTTTTTACATAAATAACTAAAAAGATATGAGATTTATTTCTCATGCTTCTTCTACCTAATAAATAAGATTTATATATTTTTAATAAGTGATATATAGAGATAGAAGGCCAATATAGATATTGGTTTCAATAACTAAATACTAATTTTTATAATGAAGAAAAAATACTAAATCAACTAAAATAATTACCTCCAAGACTTATTAAGATTCCATATATTTCTTATTAATATTATTTTTCTTTATTTAATATATTTTAAATACATCTTTATTTTATAATTATAATTTTGGCACTCTAAATATATTCTTTTATCCTAAAATAATTAACGAGTCAATTTGATGACTCATAGAAGTGCGTGTTGCAATCACTAATGATACTTTGGTCCTTGATATTAAGCATTGTTTTAATAAAAATACTAAAAAAATTCAAGCTTGAGGAAGATCTTTTATATTTTAAAGAATATTTGTATATCTTAGAAGGACCAATATATTTATATATCCTAGAAGGATCAATATTTATATATTTTAGAAGGACCAATATAATAATCATTTTGGATTTAACAAGACCTTGAAACTTATATCTTAAGATTTTTAGTGGCCTCAAATGTAGAAGGTTGTGAAGGACTTTGCGCTCTCTTTTGACATCTATTCAAGGTCAAAGAATCCTAAACATTGCTTTTATGCACTCTTATAGTCCTTGCCTATTTGAAGACGGTTATAATCTTCTATCTTAGTGGATTTCATCATGGATCTACTACCATCCAATTCATTAGATAATATCCTTATAGTAGTTGATCAATTCACAAAGATGATTCATTTCATTTTTTATAAGAAGACTATTTTTAATGAAAAAATAGCAAGGCTCTTTTTTGACAATATATATATCAATATTATGGCTTATCAAATGATATTGTATTTGATCAAGGATTTCAATTTGTATTTAAGTTTTGAAAATACCTTTTTTAAATATTAAAGATAAATATTAAATTTTCTTTGATTTTCTATCTTCAAACTGATGGCCAAACAAAATAAGCGAACCAAGTTTTGGAATAGTATTTATAATGCAGTATCAACTATCAATAAGACGATTGGATCTTGTATCTATCATTAATAGAATTTGAATATAATAATATTATTTATATTTTAATTCAATAAATATTATTTTATTCTAATTATAGATATCATCTAAAGTTTGATCTATAGAATATATCAAAGAATAAGAATCTAGTAGCTGAAGGATTTACAAAGCATCTATTGCAACACCAATCAACCTTGAAGTTTCAATTGCAAGCAACTCAAGATGCTTATAAGGTGTTTGCAGATAAATCTAGAAATCAATTGACTGTTTTTTATATTAGAGATAAAATATGGTTTCTTCAATGAAATATCAAGACCAAGGAACCATGTGATAAGTTGGACTATTTGAGGTTATGACCATTTTCTATTGAGAAGCAAATTAATCTAGTGGCATATTACTTAGAACTACCATCTTCTATGATGTTACATCCAGTTTTCCATATTTCTCTTTTGGAACCTTGTAGAGAGTTGCATATTTTGAAAAGAATATAATAATTGCTACCTAATATCAATTTCAAAAATCGTGAAGAATACAAGGTCGAAAAGGTGATTCATTTATGGCAAAGGTGGAACAAATTTGAATATCTTATTTATTAGCACAGTTATGATATCAATGAGCGCACATAGAAATTGGTCAAAAATCTCACCAATGCACCTCAAAAGGCATAAGAATTTCATTGACTTTATTTTCACAAATCCAAATGTATTTGATGATAATTTCTTGATAAAAATTAAATTCAAGAAATATCTATAAAAAGAAGAGAGTCAAATCAAGGCCTTCATTAATATATAATTATATGTTCCAAGATAAAATAGAATTATAAAAGCAAGTTAGTTACCATATCAAACCTTCAAATATTAAAAGATTTAATAAAATAAGATTTAGAAGATTTACGTGTTATGTAAGTTTCAAATAAATTAATACACCTTTCATAGCCTTTGATTGAATAAAGTGAAGATGATACATTTTAATACTAAGTAAAATCATAATTAGACCCATCAAAAATAATATCCGACCATATTAGTTTCAATTTCAATATTCAAGCTTTAGTGATATTGCTTGAACTTGAAAAGATGAATCCTCTTAAGTCTAAGATCTTATTTGGAAGATATTTTGAAGGCTGCATTAAAGATCAAATCCTTAGATGGGATGTTTCAACAATAGAAGTATTAGTTCAAAGCTATAGGCAATTTTTTCAAGGACCAATAGAATCTAATACCATAAGAATGGAGATCATAATACATAACTTCATTGGTATAACATATTCTTAATTTTTTACATATATATGAAGATTCCTAAAGGTATGAGCTCCTCTTAAAATTTGTCATTAGGAGGTGATATTAGTAATACAAGATACATGTTCCTGTATCTTGTTTCTTGTACTGCACAATTTGGAACTATGTTCCACCCCCGAAGATAAGGATAGCCCACCTTGAGTATAAGCCTTTGGAAGGCCTGGACCTTTCTTTGTACATTAATTCAATTAATCAGCAGAGGAGTCTACTTCCTTATGTTTCAAAAAATAAAACAGAAATATGCAGTGTGTGTATGAAGTCAGAGCAGTATAGGAGAGCGAGGCTGGGACACATGAAAAAGGAGTGGGTGACTCCGCAGAGCATTTGCAAGTTGCTAAAGAAAGGAGGACCATGCAAATTGCTGGAGATGGTTGCTTTCTTACTACTCCGAGGCCAAAATATCTGCAGGGCGGATCCCACGAGGCGAAGCAGCGATCAGGTCATCGAGACAGATAAGAAGATGATGAAGAAGAAGAAGAAGTGATGGAACTGGACCACTCTGCCACGCGAGTCAAGTGAAAATTCAAGCGGACGCTCAACTGGAAGGGGATTCATGAAAATGGTTTTTTTTCTTTTTCTTCTTTTCTTCCTTTTTTATTTATGCGTGACATAATAAATGAAAAAGAAACGGGAAAAAAATCAACTGAAAAACAAAGAGCGAGAAAGACAAAAAACACGCACAATATAAAATAAAGCTGTGAATTTTTGTGCTGGATCTTTGCTATCAGTGGTGCCCAATAAGTCCTGGACGGAACCTCCCTCCCCAGAAAGGAGGATTTATTTCTGCAAGCGCAATTGCTTTTGAAAAGCAACCAAAAGCATTCGAAAGACGGCAAAGTTACATTTAATTCGGAGCTTTAAATCTGGAAAAGTTCGCGATTGGCCGGAGACACCTACTAAATGCACAGATAACGACCTGAGCTTTCCAGAATTCGAAGGAAGGAACAGGATGGGAAAAGAGCAGAGAGGATATGTTACCTCCAAAAGCAAGCGCACAGTGAATGGTCAAGCGGGCGCTCTCCTGTGGTTCTGCTTGGCCGCACTGGAATGCTTTCCCAGGGAGGCTTTAATCAGAACACTAACGGATATTTGTGGGGGCATCGTCGGACACATCCAAAGGCCTGATCCATGGCGTAATGTCGACCACGCGGGAGACTGCAATTTGCTGTCGTGGGATGACACCCACCCGGTAGAAAAAGCCTTCCGCAGATGACAAAAGTTCCCGCGAACTCCGTCTCGCTTCCGCCTGCCGGGCCCGGAAGTCTCTGAAAACTAGCACTCGGCTTCGATTGGCTGAGAGCCCGGTCCCACTCCCGTCCCCCCTCTAGGCTCAACATAGGCACGACCGGAAGCACAATGGACACCAGTAGCACACAATCGACGATTGCTCTTCAGAAAAACAATTGCTCCACGTTGTCAGAGAGCCAGCGACAATGATTGTCAATCAGTGGAGCCTGGAGCGCTTTTGGTGTAAAAGTTAATGGATGCTCGACAGAAAGCGGAGGGAGATCCACGGCCACCCCGCCGGTCTTTCCATCTCTCGCTCTCGCTCTCTTTCCCCGTGGCAGGGTGTAGGTCCCAACTCCTGCACGCAACTCTTCGTCGCGATCAAGGAGCAAATTCCCCATTACGCCCTGGTTCCATGATCGGTTCACCTCCGAACCTTCACTGCACTGCACCCACACCGAAATATAGACTCCAGCTACTCTAACTAGAAATGAACGGACAAAAAGAACAGCATCAAAAAGCCCTCGAAGTTGATCCATCGTTTGTCTGCAAGCCCTCCTCTTTTTGCTCTTCAGTGTCGAAAAAGCGTCTCCCCCCCCCCCCTCCATCGTAGTGTTGGATTTTTTTAAAAACGAGATGGAAAGTCAGAGCACTGCAACGCACCGGAATATATTGTAGAATTAGAAACCATGAGCTCTGTTTTTTTTTTTTTTTCCTGCATATACAAAGCGTGTCCTCTGTCTTGCATTATAGCCTCACATGTTGCGTGTTTGTGGTTGTTCCACTCGTCAACACTGCAAACCTCTTCAACCTCCTTCGACAGGAAGAATTTCCTTTTCACTACATGAACTCCCAACTCATTGAATCTAGTCCATTTTCATATATTAAACAAATATTATTTTTTAAAAAACGGCATTCCTATGAGTGGAACCTTACAGCTATAAATTACCTTTTTGCTTCCTCACTGAACGAATAAACTCATAAACGAAAGTACGAATGGAAAGTGGATGAATGATGTGGTTTATGGATAGATGGGTGGAGGAGCGGATAAACGAAGTCGTGAAGATGTAGAGTTCTCAATGGCCTTTGAGGCCAAAGAGGCACAGAGGACAAGGATGAGGCACAACAAAACACCGAGAGAAATCCAAACACGCATGATTTGGAGTTCACTCCCTGGGAACTTTCTGGGCCTGCTGACGACACCCTTCTTGACACTCCTTTATGGCGCTTCCCTTCCAGCCCCTGACGTCCACTCTCCTTCTGGGTCTCCTCCAACTTGGATTCCCTTCCATTCACACTGCAAATATTGAGTGCGTAGAACTGGCATTTTTCCAAGTTCCCAGAGTTGGGTCTCTTTTCTTTCACTGTGTTATCCACAAATGGGAGTCAAAATCTAATCAAAGTTGATGTTTTTGGTTTCGAAATTTTAAAATTTTAACTGTCTTGCAGTTTTATGACATCTCAGATGCGTTCAAGACAAGGTTTGAAAGTAAACCACTAAAACAATCCTATTTTTGTGATTTATGAATGTTTTGTTGTACAGTTTGAATGGTTGGTTTCAAAAATGAAAATACAGATAAAATGCATACTTTGGTTTTTATTGAGAAAATTTTAATCTTCTTTTTCTTTTAATTAAAATTAATGAATTTGAATGCGTGTCTGACAGAATGTAAATCCTTTTCTTATTTAGAATGAAGAACGTTACACTGAGGAATTGGCACTCATCACTAATTTATATTTAACATCACTATTTACGTGTCTTGCAAAAAAATTGGTAAATTATAGAATTTAGATCTTTCTGGTTGAGAAAATGATCTAGATTATTTAACAAATAGTAATAGTAATAATTTTTTGTATTCAAATATTAAAAATACAACAAAATAAATTAGCAACACACTCATTTAAATTTTGACTTTGTTTATTTTCATGCAGAAACAAATGCTATTTTTTTCTCCATGATGGAGTTGATATTCTGTAACAAAACAAATTCTCAACAAAGTCTTGTAGATGTGCAGTTGTATAGAAATGATATTTGAGAAACTAAGGTTTATTAATATCATTAACAAGCACTCATCTTTTCACCTAAATAGCCAATTTTTCTATCATTTAAGTATTTTTTAAATATTACATTTTAGTACATATTCAAGGTGCTTCATATTATTCATCATGATGTGGATGGAATGATAAAAAGAAACATGTAACATGCCTGTATTCCATTACAATCTTTACATATCTAAATTTATGGGTGAAAGGTGCCTGTTGTGCTTCACTTTTTTCATCCTCTTTATAAATACTCATTGTAGTCTACACCATCTTTTCCCTAGAATTTGATTTTAAAACTTTTGAGCTTCAATGTATGAATACTCAATAACCTACATGCTTACAGTGATATCTTTCATTTTATGAAAACTTTTCTTGAATATTGAACATAAAGAATAAAAAAAAACTAAACAAACAAACAAACAAAAAAAAACAAAAAAAGACAAATGAGTCAGAAGTTTGAATAAAAGCACTATTTTATAGTCACGCTGCTTTTTGAGATAAAATATGTTGTTACATTTGATATTTTTCTCAAGCTGGTACAAAATTCCAAACAGTGGAACAATAACTAAAGTTAAAACTAATGATTTTTTTTGTAATAATTTAATATGATTTTTTATAATCTGAATATAATTTTTAAGTGTCCAAAATCTCAAGATATATTTTCCTAAGTCAGGTTTTACATATTTTATAAGAAGTTCAGGTCCTGTGTATTTTTACTCTATAACTAATATTAGTATAAAAGTTTTGACAGAATTAATGAAATTTATTCTATATTTTATATTTTCTCTTATCATTATTGTCTTTAGCACAAATATGAAACCAAATCAGATTACTAAGATTGAACTTCAGCTCCAGTAATTCTTATGCTATTTTTCTATGATTAACCATTTACATGTAATTAACGTTGTATAAATATATGGAATTGAATCAAAATATCAAATGTAACATTTAAAAATCAAAGAATGAACATAAAGTAAGTTAAATAAACACTTTTTGATAAACATTGCTCGAAACAATTCAAAAGAATTAAAATTGAATGTATTTGATGATTTTAGTGGAAAAACATAAATTAGATTTTACAAAATAATTTAAATTATATGAACGTGAGAGGTCAAATTATTTTTCTGACAAATCTTTTTTTGAATGTTTTTGTCTCATATTGATATAATTATCTCCTAACCTATTACCAAGACTTGAGCACATGTAGGTTTGTGTAGGCTCAAGTGCTGTAGAGAAGAACTAGGCTTGTCTTCCACTTGACATGCAAGTCAAAACTGATGGAATAATTTGTAGTGTAAGGATAGAGTTTTATTTTTTGTGAAATTTTTCATAGCATTTTGTATATAATACAAGATCATCAGAGAAACGTGGATCTTTTTCCTTTATATAGTGTTGATATAAGTAAAAGAAAATTTTCATCTCATAGATTTCTTATCATCAAATTATAAATAAAAATTTAGGTGAATATTTTAATAGTGTGTGCTTTTGTGAATTACGTCAATTTTTTCTATATTTTCATGTTTTTTTAAAAATATTTCTTGGTATAAAATGTCAGCTTTTTTCAACCTATCAGCCATAATCTAATAAAAAGATAAACATTGTATGCATCAAATGTTGAAAATAGACTGCAAAAAAATTGCATGAATCTTTGATGATTGATGATATTTTCATAATATGACAAGTATATTTCTTAGTAAAATAATTTTCACATAATGTGACAAGCATTTCATTATTTCATTTTTAAAATTTACACTTGATTAAAAATTTATGTTTTCTGAAGAGAATAATAATGTACATATATTTTTTTGAATAATGTTTTTGATGCAAGTACAACAAAAAGATGCTTGTAAAAGCAGCTCTTTAAGTGTGTATATATGTTTCAGTTTTGAAACTAGAATTAATGAGGTGTGTTTTTATGTTAATTTTAGCTTTGAGCTTTTGAATAATTGTTTTGGTCATTGCCAAGTTCTTTAAATTTTAAAACCATGTAATAGTAAAAAAAATGAGTCAATTCAAGAACATGATTGATTAATTTGAGTTTAAGATTAGTAGTTTGGTTTAGATTTTGAAAATGATAATAAAGTTTAAATAATAAATTTAGAATCTTGAATATTAATGCATAAAAATTAGCTAAGAAGTGTGGCATCAATTTACTTAATGTTGTGTTCTAATCCTCAAACTAATCTTCTTCATTAAAATAAGAGATGTCTATCTATATTCAAGACAATTTCATAATCCAGAGGAGAAGCAAAGATGGTTCAATAACAATTCAATAACACCAAACATCAACAAGTATACACCAAAAGTCCTAATAGATAACCATTCCTTGAACTTGATTTCACAACACATACACATACAGCAATGGCCATGGGACCCCCATGGCTTTAGGACCCTTCCTTGAACCACAACATAGATTAAAGATCTACAGCCCAATCTTCTAAAAACAATTATTAAAAAGTACTTAGTTTGAGGAATAAAGTTTTGAAAAATTACACTTGCTTTAACATGTTACTTTCAACACAAAACAAGGATCTTCTATGCAAATAACAATTATCAAATATAAAATATTAGCTTTTTTTCCAAAAAAATTAATTTCATAGGTTGTTGTATAAATTCCACTGTGTTTCAACACATAAATTAATTATTTGTTAAAAATCCGTTTACCTTCTTCACAGATAAGTTATTTTTTTCCAAGTATCAAAACGATATTAAGAGTGCACACGCAATAAATGAGTAAAGACTATGAAAGCCTTTTAGCAGAGTGGTGAGTGGCAAATCATTGAAAGAGGAGCGCAGGAGCAAAGATACACTTGGAGAATGAAGTATGAGAGAACATGGACACAATGTGCCAAGATTTGCATAGAATGAGTGAAAAGGAGTTTGGTGCAGAAATGCGGATGCAATGGTGATGACAGGGTTTGCATGCTGAAAAGTGCAACACTTGTCGATGCCTTCTTCACCAACACAGAGAAGCGGGCGAGCGAGCGAGCGAGGGAGTAACAGAGAGCAAGAAAGGGGGAGAGAGAGAGAGAGACAGGAACCGAGCTTGTGCATCAGAGGCGGCGAGGGGGATCAGTAAGCGCACTGCTTTGGTGAGCGAGCCGGGGTGCCGCCGCTGCTGTCAGCCGAATTCTGCGTGCGCAGCCCGGCTTAGCAATCTCGTGTCGATCGATTGCTGTAGGTGGTGGTGGTCGTCGCAATAGTTGGCTCGAAATCCAGAATGCGGTGCCAAATCGTCAAACTAAAGCCAGTCAGTCCACCCGCACACCCGCACTCCGAATCCCCACACACAGAGACGCCCTGCTCCGCCAGGCCTAGCCCGAACTCATGGCCCCCGCCACAGATAAAGGCATTGTGACCTAATTTTGCCGTGCGTGAATCTGTCAATGAACCTCAGTGAGTCTGTGTATTTTTAATTTAATATTTTACACTAGTGCGGCTGCACGAGGCATTTTGTGATGGGCCCGAGCTCACCAGCCGCTTTTTATTTTGTTTTGTTTTTGTTTTTGTGTGGAATCAATTGACAGTCTTAGAGAACACACCATACCTGATATAAGTCACTGATACTTGTTAGATGTACGGATTATAGCTTATACGTATACCACAAAATTATCCACAAATGGGTCAATAATGATATTTGGAATAACGATAACGATTGACACAACATTATTCAATGCATAATCTCACCTTTTGCTTTTCATGTTGGTGGTGAAACTGAGCGTTTTCCAAGGTTCTACAAATCACGTGTAAACTTGAGGGGTTAACAAAACGACATTTCCTGCGTGTTACTTTGCAGTCAAAGGTTAAAGGTTACGAAAAAGGAGAAAAAGGAAAAGGAAAAGGAAAGCAAAAGCTAGAAGCTTACTTTCGTCGAGGGTACTATGTAACTACTGGTGAGGAGACTTGCATGTGAGAATTCGACTCTGGCGACATGAAGTATACTCAGAGAGAGCGTCGGAAATGGTGCCACTAAAATCTAATTGATTGCTTGACTACGAGTATTGATTGTTTTAGGAAGAAGGGGATGGAGAGAGTGAGGCTGTTGATTATGTGGATGGATGAAATCTCTATACTTCATCCAAATGATGAACAGTGCTATGGAAGTGAGGGCTTTCTCGCGCTCGCTGTGGGAGAATAATGAAACTCTTCCCGCGGCGTCGACGTCGTCGCAGCCATCGGTCATTCCGGTGCCATGCGCAACTGGGAGCGCATCCATCGCTCATCTTTCAAAGGGAAACGCCAGCTGCGAGTGACCAGGCACTGCGTGTCTCTCCTCTGCTCATCTTCCTTATCAATCACTCAACAATTTTGTAAGTATCCTTTTCAGCTCACATGCCTCCATCATCGGCAATCATCGTCGCCTCCGCTGTTTGGGGTGCGTTCCGGAGCCGCGTTTTGGGGGGAGTTCGTGTTTAATTTGCTGCTTTCGCATCGGGGATGGATGTGGATAACGCCACGAGCAGCTTCTCCACATGCAGGAATTCGAGCCTCTCGGAAGAGAAGAATTAGCATGAGAAGGAGGAGTCTCGGAAAGCGCACGAAAGACAAAAGTGCTCGAACGCAAACGACGTCGACTACCAGACGAGGGCCGGGCGGGCTTGTGGGCCCTGAGTGCGAGCCTTTGCCTTGAGGGTGCATCATCACACCATATCCTTCTTCTCTTTATATACTGCCTTCCAATTGCATTTCCCCACTCATCGTTACACTCCCACCGCCATCTGGCGCTGCATGGCGGGTTTATCTTTCTTCTCCAAGCTCAGAGAGAGCATGGATTGTGGCAGGTTCCTTTGGTCTCGTCGTTTCCCTTTCCCTCTCTCTTTCCTTGAGCTCTTTCCCATTACTTCTCTTTGAAATTTTCGTCGGTGGGTTGGTTGACGCGCTACGCCGCGTGTCAGTGAAACACCTTTGTCACTTGCGGTGAGAGACAGTGCAAGATGACTCAATTGAGCCTCTGGTCGAGCATATCTCTTTCGTGTTGGCATCCTTGCGGTTGATTTTTGTTCTTCACCGAAATCTTATCTTTATCCTGGATAACTCGTTCGCACAGTGCCGTTATAGATTCTTCCTCTTCCTCCCATTACGAGCTGCAGTGCCTGCCACACACCTCGTGTCATTTGGGAGTCATTGCCTGTGCTCAAAGGCTTGGTAGCATTCTGCATGATATCACTGGTTTTGAATCGGGCGGCATGTAGACCCGAGCGGCTTACTGTTACAGCATAGAGTTCTCCGCTCTGCTGCAATGTAATGTGTCTGCATCTGCACCTGCACCACGGTGTAACAATGACGACGCTTTGTCTTGCGGATATCATGCACTCATGCCATTTCTTCCCTGCATTTTCCAATGTGGTGTTGGTGCAATCCGCAGACAAGATGAGTCTCTCACATTACGATGGTGAGTTGCAGATGCAGAGGTGTTACATTGCAACTGGCCTTCAATTTGGAGTACTATCAGGTATCTGATTCTATGTTGTTGAAAGTGGAAATCGCCAACCCTTGAGGCCACTGCTGTGACACTTACTGCATATGAAAACCCTCGGAGCTGCAACGCTACTTATCTGCATCTGCACCTGCACCAAGATGCAATAACATGTAGAGATGAATCAAATACACAATTGTACTGTCATGCCCAGTTAGCCACTGGACTTGATTTGTTGAACAATTATTTGTATTCACTTTATCGCTTACTGGTGCAGTGCCTATGCAGACATGTAGCGTTGTAGCTGGATGCAGATCGAGTGCTGATATTCTTCCTAATAATGGAAATTCAAGGTGCGCACACTGACCACCACGGCTGGTAAGCGAAGGTTTTTTGAGGAAGCGACAGCGCAGCATATTCACGTTTCGGTCCTTCACTTGATGCGGGGCATTCGAAGATTTAAGATTCAAGAACTGCCGGATCGGTATGATTGCAAAGGAGCCCTAGAAAGTGTCGTTCAATGGAGAGTGTACTGTGGTGAGCAATCGTCCTCCTGTAAGGCAATCATGAGAGGGTAGGTTTCTTAAGCTTTTCATTATTATTCATATATCTGCATGTCGCTGAGACGTTAGAGCTTCTGAGTAGTCTGCCTACCAATCAAGTATTTTCGGTTCCTCAACGGCCTTGAAAGCTCTATATAGACTCTGCAATGTGCTAATGATGAGTTACGATGTATGGACAGCTCATTGCGGCTGCTTGGACCTAGGTTTTCTAAATCGTGACGTAAGATAACCCTGAAAAGGAGTCACTTATCTTGTCTAATTACATATTTCCACCCGTGCCCATTCATCGTCAACGCCCACATTGTGAAGTGTATGGTGTTCATCACACAGTTCCTCTCTGGGTGGTATATGTCCAGTACTATTCTTGCGAGTGTGCCAATTGTGGCTTGAATTGTCGATTGTCAGAGTAGGGACAGTCTGGCATCGCGATAACATGTTTATAACGAAATCCGGTGGAGACGGACTGAATTCGCACAAAGTAATTTTTTTGCAAGTATCGCTGTTCTTTGAATGTGATGTTAGAGTGAATGGTTGCGGCTTACCTTACAGGGAAAACATGGAAGTGTCTAGAAATTCGATTTGTGGAATTTCGTTAGCTCTGTCCCACAGACGAGGCAGTATCCGGCTGGCACCCATGGTTAATCAACGGGGTTTCCTTCTCGTCTATGAATTTCTACTCCTGAATTTGGACGAAAATGCATGTCGGATCCTCCCTGTCTGTCGTAGTCTGACCAGTACAACTGTCGGTACAAATATCTAAGTCGATCACCATCCGTCCCGTAGGAAGCAGTGGCCGCGCTATTTGCTGTCCTGGTAATTGTTCTGATGAAGAAGAGACCACCGATACCGTTACTTGACAGTCTCTGCCTTTTTGACCGATGTTGGTACTGGGCCAACCATGACCCTCGACTCATCACCAAGTATACTTTCCAGAGTTAAGATAGCACCGCCAACTTGTGTCAAGATGTGTGTAAGCAAGCGGAAAAGACGAAGATACGGATTTCTACCAAAATTCAGTCAAGTTGCGGGAAGGGATTTAATCGCATCGCAAGTTGACGAAGTGCTGCCAACGACAGTCGGCCGTGCAGATGGTGAACTCCTACTGTGTGGACCTCATTGTTGGTAATACGAAATGTTCTGGTTGGATGATTTCAGATGTCATACCCTCTCTCACGTTGTCTGTGATCATTGTACTACCTGTTTAATGAGAGTTTAGTACAAAAATCGGGTACTGCTGCAGAACCAAGGTCGGTTGCAGATCTGGGTCGGTTCTCGTCCATACGTGCGCTGATCCGTGGTACCGTTACAGGTAGAGGCAACCATTGGTCTTTGCTTCTCTAAAGTATTTGAACATGTGCGAAAGCTCATTGGTCAGTACAATGCATATGTTGGCATTTCTAACGATGATACTGACGTCTGCTTGCGGAGCCAATGTACTGTCAAATTTATACAGGGAATTCAGTCTTAAAGAGATTTCTGACGACTGTGGAGAACGTTAGGGGCTGCCATGGGCATGAAGTCGGAAGGACCACCGATGTACCTGTTTACTATCATTGAGGTTGTTTCACAGGCGCGTGGTATAGGTCTACTGGGCCGCTGCGACCTCGACACAGCATATGCGAAGCCTACAGGCTGACATGCACAGAAAATATCTTTTAAAGATGACGTCAACGGTTTTGTAGTACCCGCAAAAGATATGTTGTCTCGACTAAAGTTGACTTTCATTTGATTCAAGTCTCCCTTTTCCTGGTTATGTCTTTGTATGATAATTCTGTAACAGTAGTTTAAGATGACGTCAAACTTTGTAGTCGGGTGCTGAACGCTCCAAGATTTGCCGCGGGTTGCTCACCAATAAGTTATCAGAAAGTAAATTGCATCTCTCTTGCTCCTCTTTGCTGTGAACACTGGACCAGCGTAAACTGTATCATGTATAATATTGTAAATATGGGATAATCCAGTCCTGTTTACATGGTGACTATAGAACAAAATTCTCTCTTTCGTTCAGAATGTTCTTCTCAATTTTTTTACAAACAGATTCCTGCTTCCTCCAGCGCCGCAGTTTCCATCTTTCCTGGAAAAGCATCACTGTTGAATGCTATTGTTTAATCCTGGCTGATAGGGTATATTGAACCTTTGCGTCTTTAACTTAGTATGGTGTTCTCACTGTTCCTAGAAAAGATTAAGATCTCTACTTCACACCTGCATTCATATCGATGTCTGTAGAGTACCAGAGAAGTGCAGAACAGTATATTCTAATTTTCAGAAAATGCAGCGAAATATTGCAACATGTCAGCCCAGATCTAGAAAACATCGCATGAAGTACACACGGTAGACTGTGCAAAACATGCACACCTAGCCAGATAAGTTACAAACAAATTCCAATTCTCGAGCTAACTCAATAAGTAACCGAAATTGCCCTATTCAATACAACATCTCGAAACTAGGTTTGCACTGGTTCTCTACCCTGTGAGATGAAACTTTCTCAGATCAAGTTCGCAGATTTTTTTCTAGATAAACAGTACGCGAAACCGTGCTGTGTGCAGGTCAGTAACAGCCGAGTGGTTTCTACATCCAAAGCCGAATATCGTTTTTACACTACTGCAGATTGTAGGCGCTGTGCACAGCTAACGCCGTTAGTTGCCTAAAATACGCCCAACACTTTCGATGATTTTTGGCCTTGAAGTTGTGGCCGCTCATAGGCCTTGTTACAACATGACTCCCTCTCACAGACTTTCTCTCTATGCTGCATGTAGACTCAGCTATTGCGCGCAAGAGAGAGAGAGCGGGAGAGAATTGGTCTGTTTAGCTCCATATGAAAAAAACAACTCTGCTGTCGCACAAAACAGTTCCGTTCAC
Source organism: Physcomitrellopsis africana (assembly GCA_036785485.1). NCBI lineage: Eukaryota > Viridiplantae > Streptophyta > Bryopsida > Funariales > Funariaceae > Physcomitrellopsis > Physcomitrellopsis africana. The sequence continues at coordinate 361,758 of JAWRVF010000219.1, read as the reverse complement.
AGACAGCATTCTCTTCTGTGCATCACAGTTCCAAGCAAGCAGGCCCTAGAAGCTCATTTAAATGAGTGACATACTCCAACTCATCAGTAATAATCAGAAAGTACCTTATAAGTATGCTTTGACTGACTAACATGTAACTTCTCAAATAGACAAAACTTTGTCAGCAGTAAGCTTTCATAAAATCGTTTGAATGCATGTATTTCTACTTGATTGAGTGTGTGAATCTCAACCCACATGGCTGCATGTGAAAAGAAATCAAATCCCATTCAGAAAATCAAACTTGAATCAGACTGACTCAAGGTCAATCCAGGACTGTGGTAGCTGTAACCCCATGCTTAGCTCCAGGGTTCAATATCACACACGTATTTCAATTCTGCAAGCTGGATGAGCAATGAATTAGTATCGGTGATGTGAGCTGAATTTATTCTACTGTTTGATTAGTGTTAAAAGTGTTCAACATGTAAAACATGGAGACAATATTGTAACAAAAATTAAGTTATATATATATATGTGTGTGTGTGTGTGTGTGTGTGTGTACATACATACAAATTCATATATACATAAATAATATATACTCAAATCATGTTTATCAAATTCAGTGATTCAGAAAGAATTTGTGTATTCAAAAGCAGGGTAAAACTGTCCTCATGTACAAATGATATTCTGAAGGTACTTACTGCAGGCAAATTCTCCCTTGCTTGCAAAACTCTTCATCATTAACTGTGCAGATCTGAAGAATATGATTTGCATCATACTCAGAGAATATTACAAGCTTGAGTTTTCCATGTCTTAGAAGTTTTCCATGTCTTAGAAGTTTTCCATGTCTTGATGAGCTCTGCTTTGCATATACCTGTACTTTACATTGAAGCAGGTAACTAAGTGGGTCCTTAAAGTGGTTAGTGACTTGTCAACTAATTTTGGGTGGAGTTAAGAATGGCTACAATCTGGACATGATATTTTTTAAATCCTAAATTTCAACTTTGTTACATCAAAGCAACACAATGACCATACCAACTTTGCAGATCCAAGTTTAGGGTTCCACTGGCAGAACATGAGACAGAGTCTAATCTAGTTCAAATGGCCTCCAAGAACATGGACCCATGCCATCCCACTCTCCAAAACCTTCAATACTCTGCTGCAAAGCATGAAGGGATCTCACAATTATTTATTATTAATATTAACATTTAACACATGTTTATTTTCTGAACTGTTTCCACAACTGTGATGAGAAACTGGTGATGGGGTTCATGTGCCTGTGTGGAATTGAAAGCATAGGGCCTGGTCAAACTTTATTTCCTGGGTTCCACAACAGTTCTGGAAAAGCTGGATGGGAGAAGTTGTTGGACAAAGAACTCTAAGTTTCAACATGTCCCTACAAGGTTGGGTACATGGCCATCCAAAGGGTTATGTAGCCCTCCAAATCCCAAAAGGTGTCATGCTTACCATGTCCCAACACCTACCTACTTATGTTTTTTTGTCTGGGCCCCTATGATGAGGTATGCTGACTCTAAGAAATGGCTGATCCCCATGTGAAAAGTTATTGAGGTTTTGGACTTACGATGCCTGAGAGGCCACTACTGGGGTCCATCCAATGTCCCTCTGTGTGCATGTCCCTTTATGGGTCATGTACCATGATGTCATGTTCAAGTTGCCCTGCCAGAGTACCTGCAAGTTAATAAATATCATATGGAACATAAAACTATCCATTGGAAGTGATGGTTTGGAGTGGATAGGTGAATTTCATACTGGCAATGACAGACAATTGTGAACAGGGAAGAGAAATAAATCACTTATTCTTGAAAATTTTAGCACATAAAATTATACAATAATATTAAAGAACTGTATGTATGTGATGTATTCTACTATTAAACAATAGAAAGGATTGAAATACTGTACCAAATTAGTGTAATACTGAATCAACAAAAGATGATAACAAAGTATTTGAATTTGGAAGAGTATTGTTTAAATCTGTTCATTTGAACCACATTTGTATTTTCAAGGTGCTGTAGAGGTCAAATACAATACTAATAGAGTAACAAAGTTTTATTAGGAATTCAACAAGATTCATACCAATCCTGATGAAAAATCTCTCTGATCCTTCACATATCAGCCTTTGAAGCAGGGTCCAGCTACCTATATCCTACAAACTGGACAGGCAAAGTGGGTTCTATTTCCTGGACAAGTTCTGCATTTGTCAATGGGAATAGACTAGCCCCAGACTTGCAATATAAGCTTGACCTCTTTCTTTGTATATACTGTTGGAAAAGAGGCACAAACCTTGGTAATCAATAGCATCATGCATTTAGTTAATGCTATGGAAGAAATCCCAAATTACTATTGGAACAGACATTCAGACAGAAGACTTGAACAATTAGCTAAGATACATCCTTTCCACAGAGCTAGTGGAAAGATACTTTCAGCATGTGGCAGACTCTGTATGTGCTGTACAGCCGAACTATGCATGATAAAAATACAATCGAATCCCCTAAACTGGAGCTCAACACAGGTTAGATTCTCAAGCATCTAGACTGCCCTTTTCTAATCACATTCACACAGTAGCAAGCTTCCTGGTTTGTTCACGTATAGTTTCAAGCTTCCAGATTGTCTGTGTTACAATGCTGTCAAAAAAATCTTCAGCCTTATCAAGGCAAGTGTCTTACTAGCAAAATTTGGACTCATGGGTCTGAACCCTAGATACGTCTTTTCCTTGATGCCTCTTCCAGTGACCTCCATAGGCTGAGCACATGCTAAAGATAAGATGCCTTGCAGAACATGAGGTATTGCAGAACTAGCTCATATTCCATCGACAGCAGAGCCGAACTCTTATTGTTATGTACACTCTGAGAGGAGTAAGCGTAGAATATTCTCCCGCCTTTCATGTCCTGGGAAGCTGCACATTCTGCCAAGTCACCAGAATTGCTACCAGAAAATAAGCTGATGTGAGCTTCCAGGTCATCTAGATACGAAGTTTACTGCCGTTTGTCAACAACTAGTTTGATGATCCATAAAATTTTCATCATATTCCTGTGTCTGGTTGATGAAATTGATATCGCTTCTACTTTGTATTTTACCTTGACCTCCTGGTTAAGTCTGTAAACACTTCGGCCTTCACAACTGCTGTTGACGTATTCTCCAGCTCTTCAAGTCTGGCCTTTGTTGTGAAACAATATTTACACTCCAAAATCACTTGTCTGCAAGACCGTGGACTTCCATTTTATGGCTTTACTTTACCAGTGCTTGTGTGGGTTATGTTCCCGCATCGCGACGGCACTCAGTCGGCACGGCTTCACATTTGACGTCTCCGTTCCCTAACAGCATGTGCTTCGTGTGCTAGAACCAATTCTATCACCCCAACTCTTTGACCACTTATTGCTCTCCAGCATTTTTCACAGAACGCCATGCTTACAATTGTCATAAAGCGATGTAACTTAGTCCTTCACTGTCATCCAGTTCTTGTCAGTCCTCGACTCCTCTAAGATCATAATGGAACTCCAACTTGGTCCGGATGAGGTGAAGCGTGGAAAATTGGAGGCATGTGCACTTGGTGATTTTCATGGAACTATTGGTCGCACAGTTCCGATGAGACAGCAGCTTGGGAAAGAGATGTAACCGTGCAGCATGTCATTACTAGAAATGGTAACAGGATGGAGGACATGGCATCAAAGTTGTTTGAACCTCCTTCAACTTGTGAAAGCCCTCTGAGAGAACTGCTTCCTCCCTTTTTCATGACATGTAACCCAGGACTTTGTCCGTCAGACTGAAAGGTTGGACTGTGCTTCTCCCAAGGGCTACGTCATGTTCAACGAATTCATGATGTTATCTTGTGCAGAGTATATGCAAATGAAGATGCTACGCTGCTAATAAATGAGGTAAGTTCCTGCCAGCAAGGAACTGCGAAATAACTGAGCTTATATTTTCTTTTGTAAGAACTTTACTGAAGCAATGACAGTGTGGGGCCTTGCATGTTAGATTCCGATCAGGGCGTCGGCTTTTTGTGCAGGAGTCAGAACAAGTGGTTGCATAGTGGTCAATCTATAAAACATGTTTCGGCGAAGGCTTTGGTGGAAGCATTCTGAATAATAAATACCACGTCCCTTCCATGAGAACTTCGCGTAAATGCTGCTCGTGAACTAAACTTGTACCACTTGCGCAAGAAGTGAACGGTAGATCTGAATTCCACTAGAAACTTTCCTATGGAAGCTGTGTCGTCTGAAACCAGCTCAGGGTCTACATCAAGCTCATTGGGTTCAAACGTAACTAAGAACATTCTCGCGAAGTTACTTTAATAATTCTTGGAAACGAATAGTAGCGGCTGCAGACATCGAGCACTCCCAAATTAGGTAGCTTACATGCTCAGGATATGGATGAGTACTATTCAGTCCCGGCTAGTGGAATGGCGGCATAACCGAGGCACAGCTAAGTATAATTGAAGCAACACAGCAATCATCATGGTTTTGTTAGCCACCAGGGCCATGTTTATCGATAGCCTGTCAGCCGCAAAACCCGTCCGCCCATTTTCCAACCTGAAGACGCGGAACAAATTCGCACGAAGTCATCCAGGTAGACCCTGCGAAGAGCTTAATTGCTGAATATGTGTCAAGTTTAAACAAATGAAATAATGACTGTGCAATCACATGGTTTAGTTCTATGGCTTTTTAGTATGGGTTTTGAAACTATGCATCTGGTTGCAGCAGTTATGAAAAGTCTTCAACACAGTAGAGCTCCACAACATGTTGAGAGAATGGAGACGAGAAAGAAACAATGACGGCCATCTGAAGTGGATGAGACTTTTGGGTCTGCTAGTCCAAGGTGTTCATGGCTTAGTTATCACATGCTAGGAAACTAATTGCCTTGAATCACCCGCTGATCAGAGAATTAACAGTCATTACTCGTTCAAATCAGCAATGCATAAGGTTTGTCAAGATCAATAACAGGAACATGCTTCTTAGATCTGGCTCGAAAGATTCATATTGTTCACATGTGGGCACCTCTAGAATTTTGACTCACTCCATTTCTTAATACTTTTTAGTGTTTATAAGAATATTATTATGAGAGAAGTTTAGTATTAACTAGCTTTCGAGTTTAGTAATTTTAAATTAAGTTTCTATTCTCACATTGATCGTGTGAATGTAATTGAGGCTGAAGCTCCTGAGGATCCTTTACAGATCCAATTTGGTTCCTACTTGGAGCTCCTTATCTGGAAGGAATGGAAAGAAGAGGGTTTTATTGAATAATATACACATTGGGTCTTAGGATTACATCAGCAGGGATGAATATTACCCCAACTACATCAATACGTAATATGTGTATAATTATGTACAACCAGCATATTACATGAACTCATCTTAGTTCTATATAGTGTATGTGCTTTCTATATGGTTTCAAATCTAGATCTGAAATGTTAATACACATATATTTGCAGTATTGGGAAAAAATCTCGTATTTACATTTACAGAGTTTCCTCCAAATCTAACATTATTGGTAATATGAATTTAAGAATGTTTAAAATCATGAGGTCGAATGTGATTTGGTTTCAAAGACCAACAACTTGACAAGAACAGAAAACTATGAAGTATGGATAAATTGAAATAATGTTTTTTTGAAAAGAAATAAATAACACAATGTTTTATTTAATCTACCATTTCTATCCATGTTTATTTTAGAAGAAAAGGAAAGACAATAAGCACTAAGCACAATCAGCAACAATGCATAGAAAGATGTAGCAATGAAACTTTTTAAGAGATACTAATACCATCTATTTGCTAGACATTACTAAAAGCAACATGTGTAAATTTGATGGTAACTTTTTTGAGAATTTATTAAATATATATTTATATAAAAAACTAATAGTATATATATATATATATATATATATATTGGTAAAATAAAATAAAAAATAAAAAATAAAAATCTCTTATCAAAATAGTTATTTTATAATCAAAAGATGTACTTTATTACACATAAAAATTCTATCTATAAATTATAATATATTAAAAAAAATAATTTCATATTTCTACTTGGAATTTTAATATTTTCACTTAGCATTGTATTGCACCTACAACACCTCCATTCTTATTGTTGGTATGGTTTTGTGATATATTCAAAGACAGTGTTGTATTTTAGTAGCAACTTCATTTATGTATTTAAGATGAAAAATGTGTATTGTCTCAAGATCCCTACCTAAGAAGATGTAGTTGGGGCACAAGTGTTGGGTCTTGCTGCTGAAAAAACATCCCTACTATATTCGATCTATTGACAACAAAGACAAAGGGTCCGCCCATTGGAACATTGATTAAAGCAAAATTGCCTTTGAACACCTTACAAAAGAACAACAACAATAATAATAGTATAGTAGGTGCAATATAATGTTAGGTAGATATAATAAAACTTTAAATAGAAATATTAATTTCTATAAGAAATTCTAATTTGTATAAAAATTTTAAATTAAAAAAAATAAAAAAATAAAAAAATATATTAATATTATCTAAAAAAATAAGATATCTTTATAACAAAAAAGAAATCATATCTAATCACTCAGATATTAAATTATGTGCTAGAGTCAACAATGTATATATTATTATAACAACATTAAGATTATATTATCACAACTAGGATAATCTTATAAATTAAAAACATACAACAATTTAATTTCTTTGAAGATAACAAATATATGTTGAATTCTTTAAAAAGAACTCAAAAACATCATAAAATCTATCAAGAAGCTTTAACTAAAATCAAAAAAATAATATAGTTGTAGAATAAAAAGATAGAATTTTAGATGAAACTTCAATCTAAATATATATATATATATATATATATATATAGAGAGAGAGAGAGAGAGAGAGAGAGAGAGAGAGTACAAAATCTTATAGATAAATTAAAAATATAAAATATAAAATTTATAATAATTTTTTTTTGATAAATATATGTATATTTTATATATATATATATATATATATATATATATAGTACTTCAATATTATAGTATTAGATTATATAATTTTAAATTATTTTAATTTTTAAATATTTTACTTTGATACGGAATACAAATAATTTTATAATTCAAAAGAAATATAAGCTAAGTGGTATTAGAAATATTTTGTCATTTATCTCTAAAATAAATTTGAAAAAAATATCAATAATATTTAATTAAAAAATATATAAATATAACAAGAATAAGAAATATATTCAATATAACTATAATAAGAATAAAAAATATATTATTCTTTATTTATCAAGAAAATAACAATAGCTTCCATGTGTATTCATTAATATCATATTTACACCAATGTATAAGATATTTCAACCTATTTTGGCATTGCCTCAAATCTAAAACCTCTTCCACCTCAAATTCTTCATTGTTGTCCATTTCTATAAGAGACGATGGTATTTATCTTCTTCTTTGTATATTCCTTGTCTTATATAATTTGAAAAGTAATACGCGGAATACACGATAGATCTTCATAGATTTTGGTAGGTATAACTAATAAGCAATTGGATTGATCTGTTTACAAATCAAAAATAGTCCAAGTCTATAATAATCCAACTTGTTACAAAGATGAATAATTTTGATATTACAATAAAGTAACCATATTTTATTGTCCACGTAGAATTGAGATTCTTTCTTGCAATAGATATTTATATTGATCTTTTGTTATTTTTAAGCTTCCTTTAATTGTACCTTAATTATTGCATGTAATTTTGACAATCGATTTACCAAATCTTCTATTGTAGAATTATCAACTTTTGAAAAGTTAAAAGTATCAAGTCATGGATGATAACCATAATTGACAAAAAATAGAATTTTTTGAATAGAAGAATGTATTAAATTATTGTAATCAAACTCTGCCAATTGCAAAAGAATTGTTCAATCATGTTGATGATAGTTGATTGTACACCTCAAACATTACTCTAAAATTTGATTTATCCATTCCATTCGTCTATTAGTTTGAGGATAAAAAATTGAAGATAGTTTTATACCCACCTTTAATATTTTGAAAAAGATTTTTTAAAGTCTTGATACAAATTACGTCCCTCTATCTGATATAATATCTCTTGATAATCTATGATAGTAATAGTTGTTGTCAAAGAAGAGTTTAGTTATTTCTTCACTTATAATAGATTTTAAATATTGTACAAAATATGCCATCTTAATGAAATAATCCTCAATCACAAATATAGAATCATATGAACTTGAATTTAGAAGATTTATAATAAAATCTATAGAAATAGAAGATCAAAATTGTTTTGATATAGATAATAGTTAGAGAGGTCTGTTAGATTGATAACAAGGAATTTTTGATTTTGAACAAATATCATATGACCATACAAAATCTTTAATAGTCTTCTATATCTGAAGCTACTTAAAATCTTTTGATATTAGCTTCAAAATCTTGTTATATCCAAAATATCTTATTACAGAAAAGTTATGACGAGCTTCAAGAGCATGTAGTCATCTTTTATCTTTTAGAATATATAAATATCCTTCAAAATAGAATAGATTGTTTTTGAACTTAAACTTGGAAGTATCATAAGACTTAGATGAATTATTCTTAATATCATAAATAAGAGGGTTTGAAGACATACTTGATTGGATTTACTTGAAAAAAGTTGAATCAATAATCAATATTGATTTCATTACTCAAAGATAAAATTTCTCCAACTTCAAGAGAATTGTTGATCAAAAATAAAATCTCTTTCTGTAGGTGCAAGATAAAAATATCTAGAAAAGATATCAAACAGACCTTGTTATTTTTCTAGCCAATAAGTAATAATGAATTCAAATCTTGACAAAGACATATTCAACAAGCTTGATGACAATTCAACATGCGTATTGATATAAAATATTTAGGATTCTTATGATTTGTATATACAATGATTGGATTAGAAGCACCTTTTAGATAGTGATGCCACTTTTAAAAAGAATCTACAATCATAAAAAGTTTTTTTATCATGGATATTTAATTGATTTTTATTATTGAAAATTTTTTAAAATAAAAAGCTATTAGATGGAATTTGTTATTTATTTCTATTTATGATAATATTATATCAAAAGCAAAGTCTAATATATCTATTTTTATAAAAAATATCTTGAAAAAATTGACGCGATACAAGATTGGTGCAAAAATAAAAGCTATCTTCAAAGCTTCAAATAATATTTATATTTCTTTATTCCATTCAAATTTATCCTTATAATTTAAATGTGTTAGTAGAGCTATAATTTGAAAAAAGTTCTTGATGAAGATTTGGTAGTAATTGATAAATTTTAAAAAATATTATATATTCTTTATTATTTTTGAAATCTTCCAATCCATGATTGTTTGGACTTTCTTAAGATCTATCATGAAACCATCATTTAAAATCATATATTCTAAGTAGTCAAATTGAATAGTATAAATACATAATTTTTTATCTTGGTATTTAATCCTTTATCTCTAAGTTTTTGTAACATACAACAAATTTGTAATTCATGCTCTTTTGCATTCTTAGAGTAGATTAAAATATTATTTAGGTAACAAATAACTATTAAGGACATACACTTTGGAAATTCATAAAACCTTCTAGAATATTTTAGAAGTTTTTGAGTTAGTAAAAGTTAGTTGAAAAGCTTCTCAATTGGTGAAAGTAGCTCAAGAAGCTTTGTAGTTAGCTCAAAAAGCTTCCAAAATAGTAGAAGGAGTTTGAGAAGCTTCCTCGTTGGTAGAAGCTATTCGAGAAATTTCTTAATTTGATGGAAGCCACTCAAGAAGCATCTTAGATAGGAGTATATATGGGAATTGAGGCTAAAGAGTTTTTCAATCTTTACAATGTATCTTTTAGAGTTCTAGCTTACTTTTCTTTATTTGTGTAATTTGGGTTGAAGGATGAAATTTATCCTCACATTTAGATATATTTGCTAGAAGATAGTGCTTGGTTTTGTTGAGTAAGCAATTCAAGTAAATCTTCATCATTAGTAAGTGTTCTACATCTTTTTTTTATTAGTATTAATAAATCATTTCAAATTTTCACTTTTTAAGATAATTAAAGATTTCATGATTGAATTGAATGTTAATTGCTCTTAGATTTTCATCAATCAATTTTGACATATAATATCTTTTGAATTGAAACTTTTTGAGGTTGTTATGTATCTTGATGTTAGTTTTAAAAAAACTATTACATATTCAAATTGAAATTGATTTGAATTTGTAGTGAATTTTAGATTAAAAAGAGGTCTACTATCTTGGCAGTTTTATATATTCCATGTTTGAAAAGGTATTTTTAGTGCTTGGTGATTATTTAATAGTAGAAATTTTTGACTACAAGTATCTTAAAATTAAGTTTGTATTAGTATAAAATTCAATGGTATTAAATCAAAATTGAATTTGTGGCAATTTTTGGAGTAGAGAGAGGTTGCTACCTTAAATAGAATACAATTGAGGTTAATGATTTCTATTCCTTCAATCATTTACATTATTGATTTTATATCATATTTTAAATTTTTATATTTATAATTTTTTAATTATACTAAATTATAAAAAAATAAAAAAATAAAAGATAAAATAATAAAATAATAAAATAATAATCTAATAAATTAATAAAAACTAAATTTAATTAATATTTTTAATTTAATTTTAATTTTAATTTTATCTCATTTTATTTTATTTTTTCTTTTTTATTTATATTTATATTTATATTTATCTTTTTATCTTTATTTTTTTGTTTAATTTGTATTCTTATTTTTATTTATTAATATATATATATATATATATATATATATATATATGCATGATAAATTTTATATTTTAAGGTTGATTGTCACTTCCAAAGCATAAAAGATGGAGCTCATCTTCAAGGTTTCATCACTTCTCTTCTTATAATTTTCTAATTGAGAGCCCTTCTCTAGTAATTGAAGGATTTGATCACCCTCTCTATGTCTTGTATCCTATCTTTTCATAAGAGACAAGGGATTGTTTAATTGAATAAGTAATTCTTTATCTTATCCTTATAAATGTTCTTAGAGGTAGCTATTCTCTAATAGTAGAGAAATTTAATCATCTTTTCTACTGTTATATCTTTTCCCTTCACAAATATAGAATAGAAAAGGGTTCTCTAATGATAGGTTAAAAAATTTACTTCATCAATAAATCAAGAAGAAACTTTAAAAAACAAAAATAAAATAAAAATAAAATCAATTATTCAAGATTCCACATTTTCAAGATAAATCACCTTTTAAGAAATTTTATTAAATTTTTATTTATTAAAACTAATAGATTGTAGAGTGAAGAATAAAGAGCAAAACGAGAAGAAGTGGCACTTGAAGAGCTAAAATCCAAGTAAATCTCTTAGCTTTTTCACTTTATATCAATTCCTTCTAATTTAACAAATATTCTTTGAAGCAAGGAATGGAAGCTAGGAGTTGGAAGATAGAATCTTGGAAGAAGACATGAAAGACGTAAGTTTCCAATCTCTTTTATAGATATGAGTATAAGAGATAGATAGAAAATTAATCTTTTAATCTTAAATCCTAAACCTTATTTGAAACATTTAACTTAGATCGATTAAGGAAGTATTATATATTTATATGCCTTTGTTAACAAGTGCCAAGTTAGTTGGAGATGCAACAAGATGAATTCTTCTTCAAATTGGTTTAAATTGGACTTGAATTCATATTTCTATTAGTTATTTTATTCATATATTGCATGTCTTAAATAAATCTCATTATTACATTCTTCTTTGATATTTTAAACCATCAATTAGAATAAGGTGCCATGGATGGTTTCAAAATCTCTATTCTAATCTTTTCATTGAATAAGTTTACTAATTTGGATAAATATGCTCTAGATAGTGGAATTGGTCACAAATTCCATGGCTCATGAAGAATAGTAAAAATAATCATAAATTCTACAATACTTGGATCAATACATTCAATCTCATGTTATCATATTATGTATCATCTTGTTTGAGAATGTACTAGGTACTTGGTTGTAGAAGATAAACTTATATTTTATAAGTAATCAAGAATCTAATAACCTTAATAAAATCTTAAATAAATCCTAATTGAATCCTTAACAATTTTAATCAAATTCAAAAGTAATCTTTAAAAAATCCTATAAGAATCATAAAGAAATCTTAACAAAATCCTAAAAAAAATTTAAAAATCATAAAGAATCTTGAAGAAATTTTAAAGAATCTCTAAAGAAATTATAAAAAAATATTTTAAAAAATACTTTAAAAATCCTTAAAAAATCATAAAAAAATCATAAAGAAATATTTTTAAAAATCTAATTGAATTTTAACCAAATGTTTAGAAAATCCTAATAAAATCTTTATTAAATATTAATCAAATCCTAATAAAATTTTAATCAAATTCTAATGAAATCATGATAAAACTTTAATAATTCTAATAAAATCCGAGAGATATTTTAAATAAATTATAATTAAATCCTAACCAATCTTAATAAAATTCTAAAGAAATTTTAAATAAATTCTGAAAAAATACTTATAAACCTCTAAAAAGATCTTAAATAAATTTCAATAAAATCCTAATCAAATTCTATAGCAAATTTAAAATCTTAATAATTATTAAATTAATTATTTATCTTTATTAAAAAATTTCATACTTTTTGATATGCTAATTAAAAACAAGTATATAAAATTTGAAGGAATTTGAACTTACAATTTGAGAAAAAAAATTCCTAATCCCTTTAGGTGTTGATTGTCTTCCTTTTCAAATCTTGATATCAATCTTCTAGTGTCAATAGCTCCTTTTTGTACCATTCAAATATTCTAAAATTTTATAAAAATATTAAAAACTAATTCAACTATCAATCCAAAAAAACCATTACACTTTCATTGGCAGATTGTTCAAAATCACAAAAACCTTCACTAATCTTTAAAATCAAATTTTTGAGATCCTAGCCTACTTAAATTCCAACAACCTTTGATTTAACAATTTTATTAAGTTAAAATTCACAATAAATATTTAACACAATTATATTCACAAATTTATAAATTTTCACTTATAGATCTACTACAAAATTTACAAAAAAATTTAAAATATAAATTTTTCAATAATCAAAGTCTTCCAAATAAAATTATAACTTTATATAACTCTCACAAAGTTATTACAAACTCAAAAACCTTAAAACCAATGTTAAAAGAAATCCCATCAAGTTTATCTTCTAATCTTGCTCTTTGATCAACAAAAGAACCTCCTATATACCATAGGCATATGGTTTTATATCTTCGAATTTGGTTTTGACCTTGATTTACAACTAGCCTTTTTTGAGTATTATTCCAAGATTTTTTTAAGTAATTTTTATTAAAAATTATCCTTTTTTGAAATTTAAAGATGCCTATAGTATTATTTTTACTAATCCACTATATTTTATTTTATTTATGGTCCTACAAAGTAAATAAAAGCTCATTTTATAAAAAAATTATATTAACATTAAATAATTTTATTAACTTTTTATTTTTTATTTATATTTTTTGAAATAATTTTATTACTAAGTCTTTATTTAAGTTCTTCTATAATATATGTTTACTTTTTATTTATCCTATAGCCATATTATAACACAATAATGTGGTTCAAATGCAAATGCCTTTTCATGTTGTAAAAACATATTTCTAAAATATTTTTCATCACACTTTGTTAAAAATCCTTTACATCCAGCTTTTAATCCATCTAACATAACATTTGTAAATTTATATCCTATCTTTATAGGATTTCTTAAATTTAGTTGCATAGATATTTTATTCATGTTTTTTTTCATAATTATATGGTAGTAATAAAGCCATTGATTTAACCTTCTTTGCCACTAATTTATACTTAGTTTCAATGCATATTTCTTGGTTATTTAAAATTTTCATAAATTTTTTAATTTCTTTAAAATATATATTAATAATTATATTTTTTCCATATATTATATATTTCAATAAATAATCTAATTCTCCCATAGTATCTATAAAACCTATTTCTTCAAATATTCTTGAAATAAATTCATCATCAATCAATTTTCCATTTTATTTCATATTTTTCTCAATATTTTTAATAGAATATTTGTCCATCCTTTTCATCTTGTTAATAGTCTTAAATGATAATAAATAATCTTATATCAATCTAATAAGTCTAATAGATAATATATTTTTTGTAACAATAAATAAAGTGAGAAGCTTTTTTTATTTAAACCATTACAATCTCGTTTTATAATGGTGTGCAGTAAAAATCCTCAAGGTCTTCAACATCTCTAAATTCTTTATTTACTTTTGGTAATGGCTTTTCTCTCAAATTATTCTCATTTCTTTCATGATTTATAGAAATAGTTAAAAATTACATTGCCTTCTTTCCATCTTGGCTTCTTGTCTTTATATAAGCCAAACCATTGTCTATAACTTTTGTCTGTATTTGGATAAAAATAATATATAATTATCCCAATATGATAAGATATATAGACATATCTTACACAAAAAAATATTTTGCATGAATAATAACTCTTATCATCATTTTGGTATTTGAACAAGCTCTATACAAATATTTTTTTGAATTATTTATTAATCTTACTATCCACCCATGTTTAGTATCAATAACTTTTTTTTTTTCTTTCATATAATTCTTTTGATACCAAATTGATTTCAAAACCATGATTAATTAATGCTATAATTAAATCTTCAAGGAGCTTTTTTGCACCTAGTATATATAAGAGTCCAGGTTGAGAGGATCCTTAATCTTAACAATAGAATCTTTCTATGTCAAGTTGGACCTTCTGGTAGCTCCATATTTGTGATATAAAGTGAATTGCTTCTATTTCAATTCTTTGAACTTTTAGAGTCTTATTCTATTTAAATAGTATATTTGTAAGATTGGCACTTCACTAATAAGAAGATGTTTAAAATCGTTTTTTTTGAATTAATGGATAGATTACTTATGCTAAAAAATACTTTATTGTAAAAGATCAAAGGTTGGCTATGAAAAATCCTAAGCGGATTTCAAATTGCAAAATCACGTAGTGGATTAATTTAATATTTCAATATATTATTTATTATTATTTTTATTTAAAACTTCTATAAAGACTAAGTAATAACTATCCTAAATATGTAATATATTTCAAAAGAACTATTAGGTCGATACCTTCTTTTTACTACATAGACACCTCCCTCCCTCTTCTATATTATACACCCATGTATACTCACCCTTGCAAAAAATAACTAATTTTGATTTTAAATCTTGATTCTTAAATCATGATTTTTGTTATATTTATTACTTTAGTACCAAAATTTTATATTCTATAGCTCTATTTTATCTTAATTTTTAATTCTTTTATCCTTACAAATCTTTGTCAAATTAATTTTTTGAATAATAAAAATATAAAAAGATGATATTTTTTTATTATTATTCATTAATATATATATATATATATATAATATAAAATTAAAACTAATTATTATTTATAAAAATATATATATGGAAATATATAGCATAAAGATATTTGTATAGTAAATAGAAGATATCTTCTTAGTATTTTTTGTTTTTTTTAAAATATATATATATATATATATATATATACATATTTGAATCAATAAAAAAAATATAATAAATAAATAAATAAATAATAAAAAATTAACAAATTAGAAATCTCATTGATATAATTTTTTTAAATAAAAAAATAAAATTAAAAAAACCTTAGGAATAACTTTGAGAAATTTTATTATACAAATTTGATATTAGATTGATCAAAACTTTAAAAGTGACTTATTTACTTTAATTAGATTATTATATAATTATTTTTTAAATAATTATATTATAGTTAATTATAATAATAGAATATTTAAATATACAAGATTACATATTTTTTGTGATAATATCTTTTTTCAAGTTAATTTATTATAAAAATAAAGAATTAAATTAGAAAAATATTTGATTTTCTTTCAACCAAGTACCATATTCATGTATTTATTTTTTAGATGAATATTAGTAAATTTGGCATTTATATTCTAATTTATTTTATAAAACTAAATTTTAATCTAAATTACAAACAAAAATATGATCATTATACTATTTTAGCAATAATTTTAGAACTTCTTATTAAAAATTATTATTATTATTATTATTTTAATCAAGTAAGAATAGAAATAAAAATTTCAAAAAATTGAAATCTTCATTTAAAATTTTGGCAACTACACAAGGTTCTAATTCAATAAAGAATTCTCAATCTTAGTTCTTGTTTAAATGTTATGGCCTTCTATATGGTTATAAAATACTACATAATATACCAAATTTAGACAATCCTACAACTAACTAGATTTGCTAATCAGCAATTAGCATCCGTCATTTAATTCCAAGTATTAACATCAAAATAGCATGTTTATCTTTTGAATTCTTAGATTTTAAAAAAAAAATACTGATTTTTTAATTATTTTAAACATAAAGTGAACACTTGTTAGATTCGACGAAGATTTGCACGTATTGTGAATTAAAACTTTGTGTCATGTTGTGCACACATTCGTGAAATTGGCTGAACAAAGTTAAAATGAACACTGTTGTGAGTGCTGCATAAATAACAATTACTGTGTTGGTTCTATCTCCCAAAATAACAGAATGTGAGAAATAAAAAAGGCCAATGCTAATCAACTTTACTAGGATTCAATAGAAATCTTTTTTGAAAAAGAAAAATAACAAATGAACGCTTCAAATGACATGGATGACCTGCTTCAAAAGAAATTCAAGGGTCTAGGGTTGTTTCCGAATTTCTTGATTGTACGATTTAACATCCTGATGTGCTGGATGAAGCTGCGACTGTCATAGTGAGTTGGAAGTTCTAAGAAGCAGATTCTATGCAAATTCAGTTTGAAGTGTGGAATTGACACTAGTAAGCGTTATTAAAATATTCAAGAGCCAATAGCTCAAGGTTTGCCTAATTGTTAAAACTTCATCATAAGGTCAAATTTGATATGTAGAAGGCATATTGAGGAGTCCATGCTAATGGTCTTGCACACATAGCACAACAGCACAAGGTAAAAGCTTCTCAACCAAGAGAACCTAGTCCCAGGAGTTCAGGGTGGAATCTAATGTATATGAAAGGTCTGACTTGCAAATACTTTTCCCGGTCTCACTTCTGTCTAAACGAGGGTTACTGTCCAACCGTTTCTGATTGCTGCCTATCAGTTATCAGCAACACAGAATGTACAGAACCTTGTAATACAGAGCTTTCAGGGGCCGGATGCTACAAAGCTAATATTTATGCTATGCTAGCTCACCACTCAAACAAACAAACAAGTGACACCACACAAGCATCACTAAAATCAAGACGATAAAAGCCTTTGAACGCAAAAAACCACAGAACCATGAGAAAGAGAGAGCAAAGCTTCGCAAACGTGATCTTGCGTGAAGCACTTGGAGGCCTAGACAAATGGTAAGTCCATGCGAGGAGACAGGTTCACCAATAGAAGACATTATTCACCACTTAGTTATGCGAAAACAGGTTAGACCACTGAAACACTGCAAAAGCAAAAGCACCGTTACTTAACCTCAGACGTCACTTATGGCATACTCTTCCAATTGATGTCAAATTCATCCTCTGGAAAAGACAGCAACGCCACATCCAAGCACATGAGAAAAGTCAATATCACTCAAGTAAACACCAGCAGCGGCTTTTGCACACCTTCAAAAGTATATCACCCGGGAATCCACAAAATGAGTTTCGGATTGATCTAATATATTTTGAAATGTTGAAACACTAGGTGCAGCTTTCCGTCCTTTTTTACTTCAATGCAAACCATGGCCTCAGAAAGCTTGGAAATAGGACAACGTATTCGACTAAACAAGTGTGCACGCTATGTAGGCAGGATCTGAGACTCCTTCCCTAATTCGCCTCGTACAGTCACTGAGCCCGGTTTACAATCATCGTAGTTTGCATATGAATCTCTAGATCACAGTTGAAAAGCGCCATTGAGGAAGAAAACACTTCTGGACAAGGTATATCAATACTACTAGCACAACCCTATTGACATAATCAAATGTTAGTACATTTATAATAGTGCAATTGGCATTCAGTTTATCCAAAAAGTGTCACATTAACGACATGATCAGAAGAGGCCATGCAAATGAGTTTTCACGATGGACTGCACATATCTAAAAAACAAAGGCACAATGTAGCCCAACTTAAATAAATAATCATTTCTAAAATGTTCCAAAAGATGCGTAATCTCGAAAACACAGGACAAGTTCACGTCCCCCAGTCCAACCCTAACCGGCGTCTAATCTGAATCTGAATCTGAATCTGAGGGAGATTCCTTCTCCATTACCTCCTCTAATTTATTAACATTAAGATCCTCGACAGCTATTTTCATGATCCTATCAAAAGCATCTGATCTGTTCTCCTTGATGTAGGTTGCAACCAAAGCCTGCGCCTCAGAACTGATAGAACCCAACAACTTCCGCTGCCCTTCGGTAAGCTTCTGGTCAGAGACACCAGTGGTAGAATTCAAGTAAAGACTCACAAACTTCTGATACAAGATGATCCCACCTCGGAACTGTGGCAAGACGAGCCACGAGGCAATGATGAGCTTGAATGTCGAGTAGAAAGGGATCCACGCCAGAACTGGACCTGCAGCCATTTCCATCAGCGAAACCAACGAGTACAGCACCCAGTACGTCAGCCATTGTTGGTCATCCTCCTTGTCGGCGCTCTCAATCGACAAGATGGATGCATATAAGGGGTATATCAACATCATCGCGGGCCCAGACAAGATGTAAATCCGTGAAGCAAGTGGCCATAACAACCCCATCTTAATGTTGGGGCCTGCGCCTCCACTTCTATCTACTCAAAGTCAGACCAGTTGGGAACCAAATCAGACCTAGAACCAAACCAACAGTGAAAACAACACAGAACATAAACAAAGATGAATCAACTGCGGCTCTACTCCACTCTCACAGACAAGAGAAAGCGCAACAGCAACCTAGATGCGAGATAGCGAATGCCGGGGCCAGCTATGACGTCCCTGCTGCCGAATTCACGCGAGCCTGGCAAAGCAACGCGATCGGCCGCAACGGGGTGGAGCTCCCAACAAGCTCAGTGCGAGAGGCTGCCATAACAATGTCTTGCCTACGTGGCAGAACTGAATTTTTTACTTGGCGGGAACTCCATCCCGCGAATGACATGTCACTTGGGATCTTCGAGTCATCTGTTTTCCCGCCATTTCTGTCTCATTAGCGGACTGATTGGGACGGCGCAGGAACAACGCGGTGGGAATAGGGATATTTTCCAGAGTTTGCAAATTAGTGAGGAATTAGAATTAGTAATTATGTGAGATTTCATGTTCACGTTAATGACAAATTAAAAGATATTCGACATATCATACACTGTGATTCAATGTATACAATTTTCGAATTTTGTCGCATGTACTAAAATTTTCAAATTTAAATTGAATGGCTTCATTAAAGAAAATAAGTGATTTGTACTGATTGCCATCTTATCCTCACTTAAACTTATAAAAAAGACTAAGCGACCAGAATATACATCATTTAATTAGTATTTTATTATAAATAATAATATTTTCGAATGCAAAAAATATATTGCAATGAGTAGGAAATATTCAAGAAATAACACAATACAATAGTATAAAAATGTCTTTTTATTGCTTATAAAAATAAAGAGTTGAAATCTTTTACATTTAACTGTTAAAATCATTATAAATGGTAATTCATTTATAGATATTAATATTAATAACATAGTAATAATGATATTCTATTATGATTTAATATAATTATAACATTAATAATAATAAATCAAGCACTTCTAGTTACAAAAAATAAATTATAAATGTTAAGATCATTTATATCCATGTAATTGATAATGTCCTATGTATTGATGTTAATTAAAGAAAACAAGTATAGTTTACACGTTATTAATTGCAGTATGAACATTTTTAAAATAAAAATAAAACATTCTTATGTTGAAGGTTAAATAAAATAAAACAGACATGATTAATTTGATTTCTACAAAATATCTAGACTTAAAGTTTTTTATATAAATAAGATACAATTTCAACTCTGTTATTCTTCAGGTTCTAAATATCATTGTAGAAATTATATTCATACTGGAGCAGTTTTTAAATAAAATTTTGAATACATTTTTTAAAAATAATTATTTTAATTTTTATTTATTTAATCCTTATAAAAATAAATTTAACAATTTTTTATTGAATGTTGATTAATGTTAAATACCACATATAATTTTAATAATAAAAAAATACTAAAATTAATTTAATTGCGTTCTAAAAATAAACCAAACATCTTAAGATGAGATGGTATTAAGGATATAAATCTATATAGACTTGTTAGAAAGCAATTTATTCATGTAAAAGAGAGAAAATTAAAAAGAAGTACGTTTATAAGGTAAAAAAATATTAGAAAAAATAATTCTATATACAAAAGAAGATTTTAAAATAAGATTGGAGTATACAAAAATTGTTGGTGAAACTACAGATGGTTTTAGACTTACTTACATATATATATATATATATATATATATATTCCAAAAGCCATGTGAAAACTTCTTAAAGATTATAAGGATTACAAACAAATTTTTAAATTTAAAAGAAGCTTTATGGTAGCTTATCAAAAGTACTAAACTTCTTGAAGCAATTTATACAACCACATGGTACAACTACAAATCTAATCTATATCTAGAAAGCTTTCTTGATGTTTCTTGAAGAAAAGATAATCTATTTAATATGTTTCCATCTATTTCTACTTACTTCTACTTAGTTCTATTTACTTAAATAATATATATACATATATATGTCAAAGATTTAATATTTAAAAGAATAATAAAAAATAAATAAATTACAAACACATACATTTATAGAAATAAAAAAAATAAAAAAATAAAAACTTTAAATTTATGTTCTAAACTAATATTATACTTTTGATTTTTTTGAAGTATTTATATATTTAAAGTTACTATAAAATATAATATTATAGATATAAAAATAATTTAATTTATACATTATATATTTATAAATAACTATAAATGAATTTATAATTTATAAATGATTATTATAATTAATTACAAATAACAGATTATGTGTGCAAATATAATAGTATCAAAATTTAATAATTAACAATAATTAATCAGTATAAACAAGAAGAATTATAGTTAAATAATAATATTTGATATTTTTATGATAATTAAAAATAATTTAACAAAATAAATATTTTTATTAAAATAAAAAAACTAATAGAAAAAAATTATTTTATTAAAATTTGAATAATAACTATTGTTTGAATTTTCATGAAAAAATCCAAATATATTTACTTCTATACATAAATACCAAAATAGGTCTTTTAAAATATATATAGTTTTTTTTTAGTTATTTGAATTTAAAGAATTAAATATATTGCATGATTAAAGTATACCAAAAAAATAAAAAGTATGTAGAATATAAATTCTCTATTTTTTATATAATATTTTAAAAAATTTATAATAATAATAATAAAATATATTTTTAATTTATTATCCTTGATTATATATATATATATATATATATATATATATATATATAAATATGTCATTTTTTTTTGTTTAAGGATCACAATCTATTACGCTCAAATTGATGTAATAGATAACAAGAATGAAAGTAAAATATTTTAGTTTATAGTCCAATTTAAAGCCAAAGAGGTAAAGTTCCTTGTATGGTTAAGAATTGTCTTTTTTAATGTTTATCTATGTATTCATTAAATTTATATATTTATTTGAAGTTAATCTGTTGCAATATAAATTTACAAACAATCTTGACAATTGTTAATTTGTTAATGTGGTAAAACTTTAAATCTTGATAGCATAATGCATTGCAAATTTATTAAGTGTTTCTGATAAAATAATAATTTATTCATTTTATTCATTTTTTTAAAGAAAAAATAAACACATGTTTTTTTTTTTTTTATTCATTTTTTTTTAATAAACACATGTTTTTTTTTTTTTTTTTTTTTTTTTTAATATTTTCAGACTAATTCATTTTCAGACTATTTTCAGATCGAATGTTCATAAAACATTTTTTTATCATCAAAATGAATTTCAAAGTAAATCTTTGACTGTATAAGTGTGGAATGTAGCAAACAAGTGAAGTCTTGAGATTCTTTTTTCTTGTTTTTCTTCAATGAAATTTTAACGCTCAAACATAAGGAAACTATTGAATTGTTAACACGAATTCATATAATAATATACAAAACATTAAAAGAAGTTTTTATATTTGATTTAATCATCTTCTGACTTAGTGTGTATAGCAAAAGCGATGATTTTTTAAAACAGAAGATTAATAATTTTTTATTAGTATATTTAATAGATTTTTATTTTATAATTTTTACAATACATATTGATTTTGGATAAATTTTGGTTTTACCTTTCTATTTAAATATATATTTTGAAAAAATCTATTTTTTACATATTTGTGAAATAATCAAAGTTATACATGACACATTTTGTCCATTCCTATTATGAATACATCAGCAAAGCAAAAGAATGGACCATTTATTTGAAATGTGTATGGTTTGTACAAAAACTAGTCTTGAGTATATTATCAATGAAAACATATATATTTATCTAAATATTATTAATTAATATAAACAGATAAGTAAATAAATAAATATATATATATTCAATTGATCAAAAAACTTATCAATTTAAAATAAAGAAAATAAAACATTTAATTCTTCTGAAAAAAAAGTGTTGGAATTCTTCAAAATAATGTATCACGTCTAATAGAGTGTCTTTTCATAAGCTGTATCAAAGTTTATTTTTGATTATTTATCTTAATTTATCTGTTATATATATATATATATATATATATTTGAAAAAAACATACATTTTAGTTTTTTCTTAATCACCCTTTCATGTGGAATAACTATCAAAATCTATTGTCAATTTTGTTTGTGCAACCAAAAATATATATTTTTGTTTTTATTTATTTTTACATAAATATTTAATTGTAATTACCACTTTCATTTGATGTCATTTGGTAAATGTCTTTGATGGAAATTTTAGATGTTGTAAAAGGAAAGGATTGTTATTTATTTTGTATTAGTTTCCATTGCTTGAATCTATTTCTGTATCCAATCAATTCCAGCATATCAACATTCAAATGGAAAAAAATAAAAAATAAAAACAGAATGACATGATTACACAGATCTGTAACATTGGATTTCATAATTTCATTACAATTCAACCCTAAACCCTAAACCCAGATCGCACTTCTTTTGCTTGGACTTGCCAATATAATTTCAGCATTAGTTTCACGTTTTGAGCTGTCAAGTTTTGTTTAGTATGAGCAGCTCACGGGTCACGAATGGCCCTGGCACTCTGCACTGCAACATGCGCAGATACTATTTGAATTGCAGATTCGTTGAGTTTTGGTGACTCATCTCACTTGTGTTTCATAAAATAAGTAGCTGCCGGATCCACTCCTTGAGTCACATGCTTCCATTCGTTCAGATTTTGCTGTTTCTGGCAGGTACAGCATGAATTGCTCGTCCAAAACTAGATGCAAAGTGGCCCAAGTATAGGAAGTGCGTCCACGCAGGGAAAGTGTGATTGGTGGTCTCTTTACCGTCATTGATATCTTTGTGGGTCCCTCTGTGGCCAGATCCAAACAGGACTTCAGAATCGTACATGTTGCCATCCTGGTCACTGAATTCTAAATTATAGTACCTTGGCCTTCATCGTTCTGGAAGTTGTGTGGTAGCACAGCGCGACGAGGTAGTATCAAGTGAGCTTCCCCCTTTTTTGTCTTGGTAAAAGCTGTCCAGCCCGAGTTTGGTAGACCCATCGGTCTACGTGATCACTCCCTAACCAGCAGGCGGAGAAGCGGATTTCTCAGGGTTGATGCATCCCACTTCATCTATTGCACCACTACCTGCATGCAAGTTGACATTGTACAAAACTGTTGATATTTCTTATTTATTTTTTGTTTCGAGCTTAAAAATTCACTGTAGTTTCAGCAAAAAAAGATGTTTCCTAGCTGACTCTTTCGAGATTCTTACCATTAGCAGTTTCGTGTACTCAGTTGTGGATGTTGAGAAGCAAGAATTTGAAACAGGACTGTTCCTGAACTATAAGTCAACAAGTGTTTTTGGCTGTAAAGTTATGGAGAACCCGATACTATTTTTTTTTAGAAGTTACACCCATATCGTCATCCAAGAAACCACAAATAGATTAGCAGAGCAGATCTGGATAGTCATTGATTAAGGATCAAAACAAATACTCGAGCGTTAGGCTTGAGCTGAGCCTCAAAACAAGGTTTATGAGTGACAGTTCTACTCTTTCACTGTTCTGCACTCGACTATCAATACACCGATAAAAATAGATTACTGGAATAGAAGCGCCTAAGCTGGGCATATTGTTTACTATAATGGCACTGCACAAACCCTCACACTTCCCTGATTGGTATGTACGAGGCAGCCACATGTTGTTTGTCCAACTCGTTTGTTGATTTCCTTGCCAAACCGTTACGATCTAGCATGGAACACAACTGAAGAAAAAGAACTCATCTCATAATGATTCCCGACCCTAACCTTGCCTTCATCGCAAAAGTCATCTGGAGATGATAAGTTCGTGTCCACAATACGCACCCAATACTTACCAGAAGGTGGAGCCGGGACCTCCACAGGCACCGAAAAATTGTGTGAGTTGAAGGCAACGTACAGATCACCTCCACCCAAGTTACGTTCATGAAGGGTGAAAGCAATGAACCGGCTCTCTGGATTCGACCAGTCATGCTCGTGCCAAGTCACATCATTGTCAGCGAGAAACGATTCTCGTCCAAGAAGAGGATGCTCTTTACGAAACTTTATAGCCGATGCAAAGAAACGAAACTGAAAGTCACGCTTCGACTCCAGCTGTTTCCATTGATAGTGGTTGATTACAGTATCATGTCCATAGCTGTTGTTGTTCCCAAAGCGCGTATGTCCATATTCGTCTCCCATCAGGATCATGGGCGTACCCTGGGAGACCATCAGTGAAACTTGGAAGTTTTTCATCTGCCGATTACGAATGGCATTCACTTCATTGTCATTTGTTTCGCCTTCAACCCCACAATTCCAGCTAAGGTTATCATTGGAGCCATCCTGCCCAGCTTCCCCATTCGCTGCATTGTGCTTCATGTTGTAGGCCACGAGGTCGTAAAGAGAAAACCCATCGTGTGCAATCACAAAATTGATACTATGGTAGGGTTTCCTTTTATGATTGTGATACAAATCAGCAGAGCCAGCTAACCGAGTGGCGAACGGCCCTTTCATTCCTGCATCTCCTCTGATAAATCTTCGAACATCGTCACGATACTTTCCGTTCCATTCAGCCCATCTGTCCCAGTTGGGAAAGTGGCCGACGAGATACAAGCCTCCACAATCCCAGGGCTCGGCAATCAGCTTAGTATTCCTCAGTACGGGGTCATGTGCAATGGCTTTCACGATAGGAGGCGACGAGAGAGGTTTACCATCAGTATCACGGCAGAGGATGCTAGCGAGGTCGAACCGGAAGCCATCGATGTGGTACTCTATGACCCAGTGGCGGAGACTGTCCAGGATGAGCTGCATGACGACAGGATGATTACAGTTGAAAGTATTTCCACAGCCGCCGTAGTTTGCAAGCTGCACATAGTTATTTAAATCCACTATGTAGTACACCAGGTTGTCAATGCCACGGAAGGATGTAAGATAAGGATGCTCATCGTCAGCCTCGTTCGTGTGGTTGTAAACCACGTCTAGTATCACCTCAATGCCTGCGTTGTGCAGAGCACGGACCATTTGCTTGAACTCATTCGAAGCTGCAACAGGCCCACCGCCATTGCTTGCGAACCGGCTCATAGGTGCAAAAAAGTTTATCGTTGAGTAGCCCCATGTGTTAAGCATGTGGTCTCGCGGATTAGGCCTTCTCTGAAACTCGAACTCATCGTATTCAAATACTGGCAGTAGCTCAACGGCGTTAATCCCTAGTTCCTTTAGATGGGGAATCTTCTCTATCAGTCCCAGGTAGCTTCCCCTTACACCTTGCTCTAATCCAGAAGACTCATCTCTTGTAAAGCTACGCAAATTCATTTCGTAGATGATGAGGTCGTTCTCGGGTAGAGAAGGCGCCAGATAGCCTTCCCCCCAGTCAAAATCAGCTGCAGTGAAATCGTAAGTGCCGAAAAAGTTTGCCATCTTCTGGCTTGAATCACCGAACACGCGGCGACCCTCCACCAATTTGGCGTAAGGGTCGAGCAACACCTTCTGGCTATCAAACCGGTGGCCCTCCCCCCATCCCTTTGGCCCATCTACACGGTAGCCATACAACACCCCCTTGAGGGGAAGCTCATTTAGCAGAACGTGCCATGTGTTGTCCGTTTTATGCTTGTGAGGGTCTAATTCAATCACCTGAGAGGGTGCATCTGTGCTCGAAGGATCCAGGTATCTGTGACATCACAGATATATTCGTATTATGAGGGAGCTTTGCAAAGAACGTCTTTGCATGTAGAACGGTCTAACTAAACAAAAACATATTCAAAGAGTAGTAAGGTTTTGGCATGAAACCAGGAAGACTTGCTCAAGTCCAGAAAGACTTACATACACAAGGACACCGATGTCGCATGTTGAGAGAAGAGAGCAAAATTGATTCCTTTCTCAACTTGAGAAACACCTAGAGGAAGAGCCTGGCCAGGTTCACAAGTAATTGAGCCCGCTCCTGCAGTTGTCGGTGCCTGGACAGCAGCACAAGGACGCAGCGTGTGGCGAATTTTGCTGGTGCCGTCGTGAAGCTCCTCGCGCGACCGCGGTTTCAAAACGACGGGGTCCATGCGCTTATAGAAGGAGGAGCTCAGGCTTGATCCTGAATGAGGAAAAACAGCGCAATTGGTGGTGCCAGGAAACAACCGATTAGGTCTCGGAGAAGAGAGATGCGAGAAGTGCCACTGCGAAAGTTTAAACAGGGTTGCCATGGCCACGGTCGAGGAGCACGCACTGCCTGGTTAGTCAATGTAGAGTAGGACGGCGGAGTAGACCAGTGATGCACAATACTGCTTGACATAGACACAATCTTCAAGAGAATTTGCTTTCCCAATACTTCAGTGATTTAGAGACTCAGTGCAAGCATCTTCCACACGTATCTTCACATGTGCCAAGCGTGACTGCCTATTGCGGCTTCTTCATCGCACCTAACCCTGGGATGGCCAATCAAACCCACCCACATCTTACTTCAGTTCTCTGTACAAGGACTTCAACAAAACGAATTATCACCACAATTTTGTTGGACAAAGCATGTGATGCAGATAAACAACTTAGAATCAGCATACGGTAAGAAATTATTATAATATATCCACACACACATCTATCTAAGTGTATGGATATATATATATATATATATATATATAAGGATGTTATCAGAGCTTGATTGTCGAAGTGGATCCCTCGCTGTTCGAATGTATATGTCCTGGTTCGTGAATTCACTTGAACGGCGCCGGGATTACACAGCTGCGTGCGATTAGACACCAGGTTTTGCTAGTTCCTCAATTCATTATCCCTCAACCTAAGCCGGACAGAAGCGCAATAGACCTCCGCACTGGATGAGGAAAAGAGCTCTTGGCATGCGGAACTGCCAGAACCTGGCAGTTACAACTTCACATTGTTTCATACTCGTGTTGGCATACTCCTCATAAACAAAGTCCGAGATTCGACACTCTAATATTATCTCGCATTGTAGTGGACTAAATGTAAACAAAAGATTTACTAAATGCTCGCCACAAACAGCCCTTTCGAAATTAAGTTGCTGATATGTAACTACATTGCATGAATGCTCTGGAAGAAATGATGAATGTTACTCTTCAAAGACGGCAACGCTCCAAGAATAAGTCAACGGTGCCTTGCAAGAGACAAAAGCACCCAAAAAATCTTTGCACAAGCCTCACGCATGAAACATTGCATTATGGAACTATGGGAATCCAATCATGGGATGTTCAAAGAGAACTTCCTGTCAACTAAAGATCAGGAGATGACAAACTTACAAGCACGGCGCCTCTACAGAAATTGGAAGAGAGCATGTGAATCCACTAGAAACACTACATTCCGTGTTCTAGACCATTGTCCATGAACAAGCTGATTTAAGATTCTATACAAGAGGACAGTGCGCAGGGAAGCGCAACGCCTCGTAATGGACAATAAGAGCACATTCTGGAGCAAATTAATTAGAGGGGACCCTCTAACCCTACCACACAAAAATCGTGGTGCATTGACTATCCTTTGTTGACGAAAAGCAATCTGCGCAATGGTCACATGCCATCTCAGCCCCTCTCAATGCCACGTTGGGTGCTGACTGTTTCTTAACTCCGACCTCCATAGTGTGATTTGGAGCTCCAGGACAGTGGATCGTAAAACCTTCACGAACATATGCGAGGAATCTGAGTCCGTTTGGAGATGGTGGGGAGTCGAGCTCAAGAGATGGGATATCTCGCCACATTTTGAAACTTGTTGAACGTAGAAAGCTGTTATCTGGAACGTGTGTTCTTGCCATCTTTCTAAATTTGCGTCTTTGTCTGGCACTTGATATGTTTAAGTCTCGTTGCTGTTGTTCGTGTGGATGCCGAACCCGTGGAGTGCGAAGATGAGCTCAATGCACGTGCTTTTTCTTCACTGACATGTGTAGATCGGATGCAGCTAAATTTTTAGTTGTATCCACGCAAGGCAGTTTAGGTTTTTAGCGACACAGTCGAGATAAGTGAAAGCAAAGACGTAAATATTATAGTCCGGAATCAGGAATTAGGGTTTTGTTTGTGATGGTTTTGTAAGAGTAACTGAGAGGAGGAGCGCTGCATTTTGGTGGTGATCTCTGAGGGGGCCGACGATGGGCTCCCTGTGGTTGTACTCTGTGGCGGTAGTGGGACTGCTGCTCTGCACATCTTCGGGTGCGCACGCCGTTGGCCTGGCGAAGAGTGTGAACGTCTCCGTGCGAGCTAAGTGGGAGGGCACTTCGCTGCTCCTCGAGGCTGGGTTAGCTTTCAACCGATTCTCTTCTCGCATTCGTGCTGAATTTGATGCAATGGTTTACACGATTGTGCACTTGCGTTACAGTAATCCGGTTGCGTCTCTAGATGCAAGACTGAAATTTATTGTAATTATAGTGGAGTGATCTCTGTAAAGTTCATCGCTGGTGTTAACGAGAGATCCGGTGAAGATCGTACTGCTGTATAAAAATTCTGGGACAAGCTTAAGTTTATTTGGATATACTGCTCTTTTTGTATTGGGCATTGCAAGATATTTTTCTCAATTTCTCTAGTAACGCCGGCTTGCAATTGCTGTCTAGCTTACATTCTGATGGGTTTCTGGTTACAATGTTGATTAGAAGGGTACGACTTTCTGAGATGAAATCGGGGTTTATTTTAAAGTGGTTTGGGTACAATCTAAAAATCTTGGATTTATAATTGTTGTTAGTGAAAACAGTATTATTCCTAGCATGAACTTGAGTAGCTCTGTTTCACATCGTAAAGTCAGAGTTCTACATTTAAATGGCCTATCACGGATTATATCACATCGAAGCTGAACTCTATAAACCCATCGATAACCGTGAGTGAAAGGGCTCATTAAAATTATGGCTGCTTGTCACAATGCTGTCGGATGTTTGATGTAACAGTATAAGCAGTTTGCCATTAGGGACATGCCTCCCCGAACATGTAAACGTTCCAAGGGTCATGTACATCATAAGCTATGAGGCCATTGTCAAGCCTGCAAGTTTGCCACATGCATTGTAATTATGGTAATCGCTTCCATGGTTCTTTGATCGCAGTGAGTTGTTAGCAAAGGAGAGAAATGGTCTCTACTGGAGGTTCTTAGAACAATGGTTGGAGAGTGATGAATCTGCCAAGATCCACACCGATAAAGAGTGCGTGCAACACATTGAAGAGAGAGGGAGTTCCATTCTTGGAGGACCACTTTCTCCTCTTTTCCGACTGTCTCTCTCTTTGCGATCTGCATCACCCAAGCTCGTTCTTTACCGACAACTTGCATCAGAAAGTCTTGCGGTGCACAATTCTGTGAAGAAGGTGCTGCATTTCACCTTTTGTCTAATATATATATATGAACAGATAGATAGATAGTTTGTTAGTTAGCTTTTGGCGGGCAGTTCCATGCATCTTTCGAGTCACTATAGACTGTATTACAATTATAAAGTGCGTTGATTTCTATCTGGCATTTGCTCAAGTGGAAAACTCTTGTAGTACTTGGAAAATGATCCTGAGCCTGTAGTTTCGACGGCACACTGTTGCACTATTTGTAGGGAATAATTTTTCCATTAGTATTGGCGAGTTATCTCTTTTAATTAACTTGTCTAATTGTCTAAAGGCTTTTTCTATTGTTGATTTTAGGTTGAGGAGAAAATACCAAACAAAGTCGTCGCTGACCGGTGGTCAATCGGGAAGGCTCCGACAGCCTCAGAAGGGAGATGTTGTTGGATTGACACTGGATCTGAGATCTTTTATGATGAGTCCGAAGTCTTCAACTGGCTCCAGTTTTCTGCAGAGAGGTGTTCTATGCTCTCTATTGATTCTAGTTTGGTTGATGATCATCATGATTGCTACTTCGGATTTTGGAGGTTTAATTTTTATAGATACATTTTAATTGCAAGAGGAACTTAATCAGACATAATATAACTCTGTGTTTCTTTTGCAGCTCTGTTGAAGAGAAGCCACAGCCCGAGGTCTTTGAGTTCGACCATATTTATCCTGGATCTGAATACGGCGACTTCACTGCTATCCTCTATGGGGCACTTGGGACTCCATGCTTTGCAAGACTTCATTCCCTTCTGGCGGATGCTTCTAAACATGTAAGTATTTTATTATGACGTATAGTCGATGTACATATGTGTAATATTTTGGAATTTACTTTTTTTTGGCCAATATTATGGTCTTTTACTCATTTTATTCGCCTCCTTCTCTTTCCGCGGACTGTATCATCTACCTCCCAGCCCCTGGGATATCAAGCCACTCTGAGCTTGTCGTCATACTCAAAACGGGTTGTTTCTCCTGCAGGGATTCGTCAAGTATATTGTTCGTCCTGTACTTTCTTCTGGCTGCGAGAAAGACGCTGAAGTATGTACACGCAGTGGTCATGGAGGTCCAGTTAATCTGGGAGGTTATGGGATTGAGCTTGCTCTTAAGAACATGGAGTACAAAGCTATTGATGACAGTGAAGTAAAGAAAGGTATTTTTCCTTTTGTGAGACTTCTATCAACGTTGATAGATGAAATGTCTCAACCAATTCCTTTCGTCTTGATCATCAATTCTTATTTAAAAAAACAAACTTTTGTTATGAATTAGAAATCTTTGCTCATCTGCCTTTAGGAATAGCAATTCCTTTCTGCGAAAACATATCGAAGCGACCGACTGGTAGTGGCTTGAGCCACAAAAACCGTCATCATCATCTTTTTAGTACACGGTGCAACAGTTTCGTGTATTTGTGCCTAAAAATTAGAATCTTCTAGAAAGTTAACTATGTCACTGACATGTTTTTATCACTGTTGATGTAAAGTCGAAAGCCCTTCTAACTCTGAACATTTACACTGCATAGGAGATAATGGGGAAGAAACACGGACTGAAGACTTGAACCAGGACGTTCGAGGCTTCATTTTCTCAAAACTCTTGGTGCGTTGAGTAGTGTAGATAACTGGTGGCTTTATGGTTGATGTTTAATCCAATGGGTGTTTATTGAACCTATTTTTTCGTGATTACTTTGTTAGTGCCTCAATGAAGTTTTTTCTAACCCAGAGATATTCTTATCTTTCTTTGGAAAGCATTGTCGTAACCGTTTGATTGTGCAGGACCGGAAGCCAGAGTTCACTGGGGAGTTGTTAACTTTCCGAGATCACTTGCTATCCTCTGGTGTTGCGGACAGCATGAATGTGTGGGAGCTCAAAGGTGACGTTTCCATCCCGCTATCAGATTTGCACCTTCGTCTGGACTTATGTTTCAGTCTCTTTGTTAACGTTGTCGGAGAGAAGTATCATGCTATTTCATCTGTCATCCTGCAATCCAAGATAAGAGGACATCAGAGCTTTCAAAGTCGTTGATTATCCTTGTACATGACATTTTTCTTACTTACAACGAAATTTGAGGAGTATCCAACAGTTGTATGCACATTGACTTAGGCAGGCTTGGGCATTGTGTCTCATCAATTGTGCACATTGGTGTTCTATTAGTTCTTTGACAGTGTACTGTAAATGCCTTTGATTTTTATTTTCATTATCTTACTGAAGAATTTCAAAATACAGATTTGGGGTATCAAACAACACAACGTATTATCAAAGCGTCAGAACCACTTAAGCTGATGCAGGAAATTAATCAAAACTTTCCGAATTTAGTGTCATCGCTGTCTCGTATGCAGGTATGGATTCGTCAACTTGGTTACCCGAATTCTGTCACCAAGTTAAAGTCGCGATCAGTAAACGTTATCAGTCTAGGTTTTCGCTTTGTTTTGTTTTGTTTTGTTTTGTTTTTTTTAGTTTTTTAGTTTTTTTTAAATATGGTCTGATGAGTCGAATCCTGGGTTTTTATTGTTCAAACGTATTCTAGTAGATAGTCACGCTAATTGGAGGTTATTATCCTGGTAACACATGCTGTATGTCGTGTACATTGTGTTAATATCCACTAAAATATTTATCTTTGCTTTCTCTGCAGATAAATGATACAATTAAAGAAGAGATTATGTCCAACCACCGCTTGCTTCCAGCTGGAAAGAATCTAATGGCGATTAACGGAGCCATCCTCAATATAGAAACTATCGATCTTTTCTCGTAAGGATACGTTCATATTTATCGTAAAAAGTAAATAAGCTTCTAATAGATTGTAAAATGTAGGATTCGTTCGTGGTCTTCGCTTGTTACTTGTGTATGTTGATTTCCCCCCGAATCCTGTTTTGTCTAGGTTGATTGAGCTCGTACAAGGGGAGCTCTCGCTGGCCAGCAATATTCTTTCTTTGAAGGTGCCATTCCTGAACCATGACACATTATCGTTTGTAAATCTACAAGCTCTTAATGATCTCTTTGAGCCAGTTTTACTAGGAATGCTTCATGGTTATGCAAAAGTGGTCACCCAGCACCAGCTTGCAGGACCAAACTTGGAGAAGCTTTCTCAAACTTAGAGTTAATCTAATAATTGTGCTTGGAAAGTAATGCTTGCTCAGTATACTGCATACTATTGCCACTTTGGTACTACTGACAGTGGGATATGGAGGCATTGTAGAGCTATTCATGTTGACTGCAATTTGTTTTCTACAACTGATCATTTTGATATAGTTCTAGTGGGGGCTGTAAATGGGAAATTGGACGAGTAGCAAATATTTCAACTCATCGTTAACAATGGACCATGTGTAGATTCCAGAGAAGTTTGTTCGAAAATTCTTGCTGCTACCTGAGGCTTCAGAGCAGGGGGCAATGCGGCTTGACTACCGATCTGACAAGCATGTTCATTATCTCAATAATATTGAGGAAGATTCAAGATATAAGCGCTGGAGATCGAATTTGAATGAGGTATCCTAAGGTTTTGTTGAATACCCTGACGTTTGGTATGCGCAAATTTGCGACTCTTCATAATGATATTACAATAACCGCTAAATTAATCTCACTTGGCTTGAACGACCTTCTATGCATGATTGAGATGTTATTACTTCAATTGTACCCTCACTATACTACTGGATGATTGACCGAAGTCATCAATGACATTGTTTATCAGCGTATGATGTTAATTTAATGCAGAATTTAAATAGTCCCTTTATGGCTGCTTTGTTCCTCTGTTGTGTTCAGCTTAAGTGGAAATGAAATCAACTGTATCTCATTTTACTTTCAACCTCAAAATATCTCATTGATTGAAAGTGTTCTTGTCAGTCTTCTAGAAGAACTACCTATCTGTACTTGTGATACTATTCTAAAAGGTCGTCTGAGGTTTTGATTGAGGTGATTGGATGGTGCATTGGACAGCTGCTGATGCCAGTGTTCCCAGGACAAATGCGTTACGTGCGCAAGAATCTGTACCATGCTGTTTATGTGATTGATCCTGCAACTCCAAAGGGGATGATGGTAAGTGTTTTATCCTCTTATTTCACATGTGCCGTGTGATCTTAAGCATTCACATTTTATGTAATACATAGAAGAGTTTGATCAGACTCTTTAGTTTAGTTTCATTTTCAATTTCGCCACTTCGAAGAACGCATTCACAATCCTAACTTATGTATTGTTATTCGTGCAGGCCGTGGAGGCATTTACCATGTTGTATGAAAATAATTATCCTATGCGATTTGGTGTTATCCTTCTTTCTGGAAAGGTTTTGGAGAAAATTATTGCCAATGGTGAAGATATCTTAACAAGTGTTGAATCAGATGGCGTTTCTAAGGACAAGGAATCAGAAACAGATCTCTCTTTACTGGTATATTTGTCAAGTCCTGTATTCCTTATTGTCGTATTGTTTTTTTCTTTACAGTTTCTTTGACGAGCTTGTAACTGCAAAAGCTCTAGATCTTCCTCTCTTTGAAATCCTTTGTGGGAAGAGTATCTTCTTTATGATGTTGAGTACTCATCAACTTTGGTCGTTTTTTTGGTAAATTAGATGTATGAAACATCTGTCTTTAAGTTGGATGTTTCATATATTTCTATAATGAACTGGTCGTTGGCTCTCTTTTGTGTCTGTTGAGAGGCCATTATTAAGCTAGTATAATTTGTGCCCCCAAATGTGCAGATTATACGCTTATTTCTGTTTGTGAAAGAGGAATATGGCGATAAAGAGTTGGCTCTTAAGTTTTTGAGCAAGGTAAGTATACTCTCTAGGCATTTATATACTGCACCATCAGGGGATACGACTGCCTGCACCACTGGTTTTGTATGAGTGGATATGATAAAACAGAAAATCTTGTATGTCCAGTTGTAAGAATGTTGATCATGGGATCACTTAAGCAACAGCAACATGGGTTACAGGTCTTAATGCGTTTGGCATAAATAACATCACAAAGCCGGACATATACTTAGCACTGAGTTCTTTTTTCATCAAGAACCATCCTTTTAGAAGTACGTTTAACTTGGTTGTCTTCTATGGAACCATCAGTTGCATGCTGCTTGGGCTGGAAATTCTGATGGGGATGAAGACGTTCCAGTTCAGAGGTCTCATGTTGTTGAGGCTATCATGGGAATTCTAAGGTGTATCAAATACTCTACTTCCTATTCTGATCAAAAGATGTTTTAGTTTTCACCTGTATGGATGTCTTTAATTGCTTATTTATGTTAACCTGTCTGAGAGTGACAATGGATGATTTATTAGATTCTGGTAGTCGTGTACTGTACTGTTCTTCTAAGGTTTAGAAACAGAAACATAACAAGAAACTGGAAAATTGACCAGCAGAGTAGAAATGCTATTGAACCATACTGTAGCTAATACCCGTGTTGTGTGGAAATGAGAAGGCATGATCAAAAAGCCAGTGAAGGACTGAAGGAACAAGCTACGGCAATATTGGATAGATTTGACTCTGGGTCTGATTACAGAGAAGAGGCTTTGGATAGTACTCTTTTTGTTTACAAATTGGGTCTATCAAATGTGTATCCCGCCTTGCTAATGAATGGTCAAGTTTACGGCTCTAGCCAGGTAATTTCTTGTATGTTTTATCTACAGCTATGTGTGTTGCTAATACTAATATTTCTGGTTCTCCTTCATTTCTAGGTTAGCTTGATCAGATAGTTCAATAATCACTTTGAGTTTTTTACTAGGTGATTATACTCTGCTATCAGGTGTGTACTGACAAGAATCGTTTTTCAGGTTGTACATGCAGCGGCCCAAGCTATGAACGAGGAGCTTCCAAGGCTGCAAGAGGGTGTTTACTACGGTGCCATCAACCTACGCACAGACATTCTTGAGAAGTTTCTTTCTGAGGAAGGCCATCCCCGCTACAATCCTCAGGTGGGAAATAATCATGTGGTTCTGTATTACACTCTCATTACTGATTGTATTATCTCTATTTTTACTGCAAATTCTGTAAAAGTGGCGTTTTCTGTTTGCAGATTGTTGCAGTACCTAAAGAGGACCGCAAGTATGTAGGACTTGCGTACCCCATAGCACAAAAAGACCCTGTGCTTACGAGGTTGCAGTATCTTCATCACCCTGGAAGTAAGACATAGCCTGTTTATTCGTTTCTTTCTCAATGGTTTCTGTAGAGCAGTGTGTGGAGAGTTAGTCTTCATGCTTTTTTGTGTCTTGTGGAAATTGTTTCGTATTTGGAGCGTTGTTGAGTGTTGAATGTAGACCTGCAATTCCAAGTGCGTGCCTGTATATTGTATACTATATTATTAGTGCTGTTTGTTGATCCGTCTACCTGATAAATCGCGCAGCTGAAGACAATGTGAAGCCTGTCACCCACTGGTTGGCTTTGGATCTTAATAAGAAGAGTGGTGTGCGCCTGCTTCAACAGGCTCTTCAGTACCTTGTATGTCTCATTAGTTATCTTAAAAGAAGGTTTAATTTGCACATGATAACCAGAATCAGGTGGTTATTATAGGAATGCTACAGTCTCTTTATTAGTGATTATCATAAAATCTGTTTAACATTTCCTGTCTTTAATTTGTGATTGTCTCCTGTATAGCATGATTGATAGTCCAAGCAACGTGTTCGAATCTGGAAATCATTGCTATCGTCCATGTAGTTGAATTGCTGATAAATTTATTTTAGAATTCTAGCCTCAGTGTTTTGTGATTTTATTTTTCTTTATTTTGACAACAGTCAGATGGGTCCAAGAAAGGAAGAGTCGGGATATTACACAATCTTAAGGCTTCAAATATCCTTGAACCTTCACTTTTGATTCGAGTTGTGATGGTGGTTGCGAATTCCCCAAGGTATACATGCTGCTGAGCATAACAAATTAATTTTTTATCTTTTAGTTTTGTTTGACCCTTCGCTGGAGTGTATATCACATTGACGATGAAAGTTATTTATACTTGCTTAGCCTGAGATTTAATGAATATGGCTTGGTTAATCAGACTTGTTAGTTTTAATTCATCTGCTTCTTCATTTCTTTATCTGACTTGTAGGACAGCCGGCGGGCAAAGGTTGTACCGTTCTTGCAGAAACTGCTGACTATCAAGGAGGTGACCGATGTGCTTCCGGATGCACAAACTGAGGCCGAAACCATGAAAGTTGTTCTCACGCTTGCTGAGGAGATGGGTTTGAAAG
The DNA here is from genome assembly GCA_036785485.1 of Physcomitrellopsis africana. NCBI lineage: Eukaryota > Viridiplantae > Streptophyta > Bryopsida > Funariales > Funariaceae > Physcomitrellopsis > Physcomitrellopsis africana. The sequence goes on along the minus strand of JAWRVF010000219.1, from coordinate 324,564 downwards.
CTTCCTCTTTAGAGAAAGCTATTTCATCTGCTTCAGCGCATTCCGTGCTTGAGAAGATTGAGGAGGTATCATGTGCACTCTGAATTTTAGTGCTTGTAGAACCTGAAGCTTGGTTGTGATTACTTAAGCTATCAAGGACAATGAAAACTTGAAACATTGCATAATTTTGATGGTTTGGCTCGTATTCACCAATCTCATATTGAACAACAGGAAGCGAGATTCCTGTCTCGGCTTTGTGGTCTCAAGGCAGGTGTGGAAGCAGTGATCACAAATGGGAGGGTACTATTTCTTAGCTCTTTCTTAGCTGATACATCATGATAACTGACCGACACAGTGAGGATTGATTTTGGAGAAAATTTGGATGCCAATAATTACTGGTTACAGTTTGAGATGTTTCTCTCCACCATGATACATTCTGAGTTCCAACATCTCACATGATTGAGGACTTGATTTAGGTATTCATCCAAGAACATGGACACTATTTTGTCAAAGAGGACTTTTCTTTGTTGGATAATGTGGAGTATGAGAAGCGGGTAAAGCAGGTTGAAGAGCTGGTGGACAAGGTTGAGTGGAAAGATATTGAATCAGACGATTTGACCAGGTTTCGTCAAAAACTTATTACCATTGTACTGATGTTTCCAATACAATATCTTGGCACATTAGAAGCACGTCCTCTATCTGTACAAGTACAGTAGTAACGCAGGGTTGACGGTTGCGGCAAGGCTGTGTATCGTATATTAATGTCCCTTGCGCCTGTCTTAAGCTTCCTGTGTCTGGAGACTATACTTGGACATTGCTGTTTAAAATGCATTGCAAACATGAGTTTCTAAAACTCGAAATGAGGCATCCTGACTAGTCTAATTTATATGCTGCAAACTGGTTATTGATTTCATCGCTAACCATGTTATGGACGTCTTTTACAAATGCCAGTGAATTTCTGAGTACTGTAATTATGGGAATATCATCAGCGATGTCTGCACGCACTAAAAGTAGCGAATCTGTTCGCTTTGAATTGTTGAAAGCAGAACACAGGTGAGCCAAGAGCATTTTCTTTTCTTTGATAGCTTCACAGTAGTAGTTCAATTGATACCATGATATATTTACTGTGGACTTTGTTTTTTGCTCATTTCAAATCTCCTTTTTTAATACCTCCAGTAAGCAACATATCGAAGAAAACCTCTTTCTATGAGATTGATTGCGAGTTAATTGAAGGTATATTGGTTCCTTGACCCTTATTTTTTTGGTATTTTGTGGTTTGAATAGCGCGATCGTTAACCACATTGAGGAATCTCCAATCCACGTGGATGCGGTGATCGATCCATTGAGTGCCATAGGTCAGAAGTTGTCACCGATACTCGTGCTGCTCCAGGAATGGATGAAACCAAGCATGCGCATCTGTTTTAACCCCATGGCAAGCACCTCTATCTCCCGTGGACCTAATCTGCTTCGTTCTGCATTATTGTAGTTGCATTTAATTCGCTGCTAAACTGTAAATCACTAAGATCTACACATTGCAACTGTGGTCAATGCTAAAACCTAGTATTTTTGTGTTTTGACAGAGCTCGCTAGCCGATCTACCACTGAAAAATTTCTACCGATTTGTATTGCCGGCGAAGGTAAGATTTATCACATCAGGCTTCACTGATCATTTCATGGGTAGTTGGATAGTCAAGATTGGTGAGTAGTTTGGAAGGTCGTCTATTACACGGCAGCGATTACCGTGGTGTAAATATTGATTTTTGAACCAACATCGAATATAATGATGTTAGATGACTTTCTTTTGTATAGATCGTTGAACAAGGGGGATTTCAGATTTCTGTCCTGAGACAGTTCTTTTTTGGCATGGTACAGGATTCTTACACTACGGATGGCAATCTGACAGCCGGGCCCTATGCTCTTTTTTCCAACATGCCTCCCTCCCGCACCCTCACGATGAATCTCGACGTTCCAGAACCATGGCTTGTAGAACCTGTTATTGCTGTGTAAGCGAACCCTTTCATTGCATGAAGAAAATGTGGGTTATATTGATGCATTATTGTAATATTCTAAGTAAGGAATTTCTGGATTATCTAAAAGGAACTCGAGCATTTGCACATCTTTGTTTCTTGGAAGGGGTAAACTGATTTAAGAATCGGATTGCTTGGCATTTATAGTAACTTGGATAATTTTCTAACATCGTCAATTGATTTTTCCTGTCGTGGCATGCAGACACGACTTGGACAACATCGTATTGGAAAAGCTTGGAGATATTAGAACTATGCACGCTGTGTACGAGTTGGAAGCTTTAGTGCTCACTGGTTAGCAGCAATTTTTCCATGACCTTCCTTCCCTATATGTTCACCTTCTGTTCATTTATTTATCTCCACAGGAACACGAAATTCCTCTGACCTGTTACTTTTGTTAGTTTGATTTTCGATTAGACACCATCATGATATTTTCCTGACAGAGCACAGTGCGTGCCTGTATTGTTGTCACTCTTCTAGGTCATTTGGCGGCTCTTCTTTAATACGCTTGATAGTCTGTAACCTAGTCTCCTGTCCTACAATAATATCTTTGAACTGAGAATTTTATGTGATGCAGGGCATTGCTTTGAAAAAGAGAGCAAAGACCCTCCTCGTGGCCTCCAGCTACTTCTCGGCACCAAAGAACAACCTCATATGGTGGACACAATAGTTATGGCCAATTTGGGTTACTGGCAACTAAAAGCAGCTCCAGGTGTATGGACTTTAGAGCTTGCCCCTGGTCGGTCAACTGAAATTTATACACTCGGTGGAAAAAATGAAGGGACTGACGAAGGACCCACCTCAAAACGAATCATAATAAGTGATTTCAGAGGTCTTCCAGTACGGCTAGAAGTGGTCAAGAAGAAGTTCATGGAGAACGAGAAAATATTGGACGTAGAAAGGGATGAAGATAACAAATCTAAGGTATTCAATGCACTTCCACATTCTCCTCATATGCGTGGACGTTTAGCCACACTAGATGAAGCCTCAAAGTTTGATAAGACGCGTTTCTTCTCATTTTTCTGTAAAAGATAATATATTGCTTTAATAGAACCTAGGTCGTAAGGTCAGCCCGAAGGTTTGCAAATATCTTGTATAACAGACCATGTTTTAGATAATTTTGTCATGTATAATGGGTACTTGATGTGCTGGGTCAGGCTTCTTATATTGAGGAGAAGCTTGTCAAATCGGGGAAGTTTGTAGTGAAACTTGTTACTTCTGTTCAGGAAGCACTATTCTTGGTAACGTGGGTGTTGATTAGATCTTTCACAAAAAAGTTGAAATTTTAACACACATGTGACTAACCGGAATGTAATCAGTTCACTTGAATAAAGCACTGAAATGTAGCTGCACATCAAACTGTAAAGGCTGATGTAATGGCGAATAGACCTGAAGGAAAAAGGAAAAAAATATCAGTTGCTTACTGTTCAAGGTTTGCTGATCTTCTTGCATGCATGAGTTTGGCAGAGGAAAAAATTTGAGAAAAATAAATTCATAAAGTGGGCATCTAGTTGGGTCGGGGTTGGCAAAGGAGCAAAGCGCATTGGATCTGTAATTACCATTTTCTACTCCTCTTCCTTTTGTAACTATGCCGTAATTTTCTTCTATGTCGTTCAGACCCGTTTCAATATTCCTTATGATTTACTCTATCTGACGAAAGTAAGGCTCTTGAGCTTTTTCAAGACATGACATGGGTTGTGTGTGCAGGATGGAGGCAAGGTTATCAGGGAAGGAGAGACGATTAACATTTTTTCAGTCGCTTCTGGACACTTGTACGTTCTTTTGAGCCTTTATATCTCAGCAAGAAATGATGTAACCAGGAAACCATGGTAACATAGTAATCAGGAAAATCACGTCATTGTTATCCAAGTTATGACAGCATGTCCTGCATGCTAGCTTGATGATACTAAGATTTGGTCTTTGTGGGAAAGGGCAGATACGAGCGGTTTTTGAAGATAATGATGTTGAGTGTGATGAAGAACACAAACCGACCTGTTAAGTTTTGGTTCATAAAGAATTACTTATCCCCTCAATTTAAGGTTTGATTCTTTCCTTTATCTTCGAATTTTGGATGAAACTAACAAAACTATGATTTGGTGAACTACTTAGCTTATTGATTAATAATTCTTGTTGGAAATTGCGGGTTGAGAATTGAGGTTTAAAGTTTCTTAGGATTACAAACTCATCTACTTCGCTTCATTCTTATAAACTAGTCATCATTAGAAAAAGGACGAAATTTACAGTGATATTTGCCTGGCATTAGGTCTCTTCCATGTATATGTGTTCATTAATATAAGCGTGTAACTGCAGGGTGTAATTCCTCACATGGCTCGTGAATATGGATTCGAGTATGATCTGGTGACCTACAAGTGGCCCTCTTGGCTGCACAAGCAAACAGAGAAGCAACGTATCATTTGGGCTTACAAGATTTTGTTTTTAGATGTTCTCTTCCCGCTCTCTCTGAAAAAGGCAAGTTCACTTCCATATACTGGATAACTCAACACTCTATTCTGATTTGAACTGCAACTGTTCTAGACCCAATTTCTTAGTTCTACAAAATTAGTTAAATTCATAATTATGTTTGGTATGTGTCTCTTTCACCACTGCATTCGCCGGTTCAAGCTTAATTAGAAGTCTTGTCGGGGTAAGTTTACTCTGAAGCCTAAAATTTGTTGTCTCGTGTTTGCTTACGTGCACAGGTGATATTTGTGGACGCTGATCAAATAGTAAGAGCTGACATGGCGGAGCTGTATGATATGGACATCGAAGGAAAACCACTAGCATACACACCCTTCTGCGACAACAATAAAGAAATGGATGGTTTTCGATTCTGGAACCAGGTAAACATTATGTTCTGCATACTTGAACTTTAGCTTCATCTCGTTTCAACCTGACCATAGAGCAAGATATTGTTTCACTTCTTGCGCCGAGTTACATTAAATTGGTTTGGATTATGGATAAGTCAATCGCTTGAAATTGAAACACGCCAAGCTTTAAACTTTACTGTCCGCTAAAGAAATTTTGGGCATTTGGGTACTAGGGGTTTTGGAAGGATCATTTACGAGGAAAGCCCTATCACATCAGGTATGTTTCACTGCACCTAGAATTGAGAAAAGGTTCATTCTTCACTTTCAGAATTTGTCTAGGTATTGTGTATCCATCAGCTATTCATACACAGAATTGGACGTCGGACGTTTTTCTGTTCTCTTAGCATGACTCACGTTATACCAGAATGGTGTCCAACTCTATTTTTGTTCTACAGTTGCTGCTCATGGTTTTACTTCATAGTCGCTTTGCGCTGATACTGATCTACTCTTTGCTATATGAGCAGTGCCCTCTATGTAGTGGATCTTGTAAAATTTCGTCAGTCAGCTGCAGGAGACAATTTGAGAGTATTTTACGAGAGTCTGAGTAAAGACCCCAACAGTCTCTCCAACTTGGACCAGGTTAGTTAGAATAGTACATCAACGAGAATTTTTTGGCCAGACTACTGAATGCATGTACAGCTCTTTGAATACTCCAACTCTCTTCAATTTGAGCTCCCAGTCTCCTGAAGCAACCGTCCTACTTTATTGCATTACACGTAACTAACAAATCATCTGAACACAGGACTTGCCAAATTACGCCCAGCACCAAGTGCCAATCTTTTCCTTACCCCAACAATGGCTGTGGTGTGAGTCATGGTGTGGGAACGCAACCAAGTCTCAGGCTAAGACTATCGATTTGTGTAACAATCCCATGACGAAGGAGCCTAAGCTAGAAGTAAGTCATGATTTAATTATTTGTTATTACTTTTTCTTTCTGTCATTCTCTCTCTCTTTGATTTCGCCCGACTTCTACAGTTATAATTTATTCCTTTTATGCCCTCGCTGTTGTCTTCTCACAGGGAGCCAGACGCATTGTAGCGGAGTGGCCACAACTCGACCAGGAAGCCCGTGACTTCACAGCTAGGATCCAACAAGTGGCGTCTGATATGGAACCGCAGCCGTTGAGTTCTGTCCATGTAGAACAAGTATTGAAATTCGAGGAGCAAGATGTAGCAAGAACTAAGAATGATGGCTCGGTATCTGGCAGTAGCGTAGACAAAGAGTCAGCTGCAGAGCTATGAAGTTTTTGTCTATCTATGGTGGTATTATTGACTACCTACATGAAATGACGTTGGCCAACCTTCACCTTCGTGACTGGCCTCCAGTTCCAGTATACCAACCTTAATCCACAAATGCAGTTAACTATGACTCGAACCATGCTCACGCACACTCACTCCTCCGTTAGTCATTCCATGCAACCCAGGAAGAGCTGGCAAACCGTTCTCGCATAACAGAACGGGATTAATGGACATCTCGAAATACTATCGGACAGCGTAAGCATTACTTGTTGACACTGCAAGGTAATTTGTGTACATGGCTAGTGATAGTTGACTAATCGAGAGTCTAAGTGACCTTATTAGCGACATCGAATTGAAGCTCGCGGATTCTATCCAGTAAACGGAGCCAGTTCCCAATTGGAACCAAGGGTACGAATAGCTGTGGCCCCACAATCAAGTCGTCTGGCAGTCGGGTCCAGAATCCCAAGGACCAGAGCGAGTTCCCCTTCCGATTGGTCACCTTATCCCTTGCGCTACCAATTACCAATCCCCTCCTCTTATCCGCTTCGGCGAGGCCCCTTCGCTCCGCCCAACTCCAAGCTTTACACACAACCGTAGCCATAGGAAGCCAGGGTGTATTTGAACTTCACGAATTGTGTACGACAATCGTGGTCTTTTGTGCCTGTATATTCCCGCTCTCTGCAGAGAGCCGACACCAAGCTAAGTGGAAGTGATCGTGGCAGCCATGGCAGCCTCAGTTGCCTCCGTCGGGTGCAAGGTTACTGCCTCTTTGGCCTACAGCGCCAAGGTCGAGAAGATTCAAGCTGTGAGGTCCGTGTCTGTGAGCAATGCGTTCGGCCTCAAGCCTGCAGTCGCGCGCGTCTCCTGCAACCTGGAGGAGAATGTCAAGAGCATTGTGGATAAAGCCAAGGCCGCCGCTATCGTCTTGGCTTCCTCTGCACTTGTCGCCGGCGTAAGTCCTGAAACTCAGCTTAATGTCGCCTTTCTTATCTGTAACAAATGATAAACAAGTCGACATGACGTGCTGTGGCTGCTGACAACCGTAAAGAGCGATGAGCTAAAAGAATTCAATTTTACAGCTGCAAGGTTGGTCTAATCAAAGAATTACTTGTAGTGAGTCTACGAATCGAATCATTGATTGTGATTTCACATGTTACGGATTCTTCTATGCAGGCCGCATACGCCGAGGGGGTGCCCCAGAGGTTGACTTTCGACGAGGTGAATGCTCAAACCTACATGGATGTCAAGGGATCAGGAACAGCTAACCAGTGCCCCATTGTCGCTGAGGGATCTGACAAGTTTGCCTTCAAGGACGGAAGTTACACCATGAGGAAGTTCTGTCTTGAGCCCACCTCCTTCACTGTGAAGGCCGAGTCTCAATTCAAAGGAGGCAGCGAGGGCTTCCAACCCACCAAGCTCATGACCCGGTTGACCTACACCCTGGATGAGATCGAGGGTCCTCTTACCGTCCAGAATGGAAATTTGAGGTTCGAGGAAGTGGATGGCATTGATTACGCTGCCGTGACCGTGCAGTTGCCAGGAGGTGAAAGGGTCCCCTTCCTCTTCACAGTCAAGGAATTGGTTGCTGAGGGAAAGCCTGAGGCTTTCGGTGGATCCTTCTTGGTGCCGTCATACAGAGGTTCCTCATTCTTGGATCCCAAGGGCAGGGGTGGATCCACCGGGTACGACAATGCTGTGGCTCTCCCCGCTGGTGGAGCCGGAGACGAGGAGGAGTTGGCGAAGGAGAATGAGAAAAACACCGCCGCCTTGAATGGCAACATTGTCTTCAGCATTGCCAAGAGCAACGTCCAGACCGGTGAGATCGCAGGAACTTTTGAGAGCTTCCAGCCATCAGACACCGACTTGGGGTCGAAGGCACCCAAGGAAGTGAAGATTGAGGGTATTTTCTATGCCCAGTTAGACTAAGTGGAAGACTGTTGGACGGCCGCGGCTGTTTCTACCTTTGATTAGTTCTGATTGATGTTTATACACAAGTCGAGGTTCCTTGTAATGCACTCTGCCCAGTCTTTCAACGCAATTTGTCGATGATCTCGTGCATGGCGGCAGAAAGCAATGTGTTCATGCACAGGAGTACGAGATTTTATGCTGATAGAAATGGATATTTTTGAAAAATTCATTTCATCTTTTTCGGCCTCTGAATTGCAGTAGCTAGAAATCCTTGAATTTGATTAGATTGAAATGTATCCTATTATCGACAATGTAGAATGTGTAAATGTTTCTCTACAGAATTACTAGAAATCTCGTACGTATTTACAGACTTGAAACATGCAACTGTAATTGGAACGATAAGCATCAAATTTCTGCGGTAAAGACGGAAGTAAGATGCTATCTAGTAAATTATTCCTGTCTTAAACAGATGTTTTCTGTCTAACTGAATAGAGAAATAAATGCTTGTATACGTCCGCAGTTCAATTCACTACATTAAAAACACTATTGTATATTGATAGCATCCACCTTTAAATTTAGTGGCACTAATTAACTGCGTATGCCGCTTTCGAATACTTCTAATAAATTAATTACACAGTACTATACAGTTACAGTGCAGCTAACTAATGAACATTGACTAACGTGAAGAACCACTGTATCAGAAATATGTCACGGCAGAGGTTAAGACATCGTGCTCCCTTTTACTGCAGACCATGCTTGACCACGGACATCTTTGCTAAAATACGTCCTCTAGCGACGGGCTGATCTGCTTGCCTACAGGATATCACTGTTTGCGCAAGCAAAGGCGCGGAAATCAGTACTTGGCACCAATATTATGCAAAATTTAAACGCAAATGGACAAAACATAATCCTGCCCTTTGCGAAACCAATTTTCAACTTGGATGAGCGAGGTTGGAGTTCTGTTCTTCACAAAGTTTATGGAAGTAGTGGGTTTGCTTTGGGCATCCTTGGCCTGCCCCTCACAGCATCTGTGGCTACCCTTGTAATCACCTAAAGCAGAGAGAAGCGGATTGAGAATCTTAAAACTAGAAAGACATGTTAAGCAGTGAGTTGTTTGCAGAGGCAAAACAAGGGGAGTGAAGTGATTGGTACTGCTACTTCCGTGGGAAGATGATTGATCGAGTGTGGAAGTTTCACCTTAATGATCAGCTACTTCAAATGTACTATTACTATCCTGATAAACCCACCAACCCCATTTCACTCCGAATAATTTTGGGCTAAAAAGTAACTGTTGTAGACACGAGACAGTTACAGACGAGTCTACCAAAATTGCACTAGTTACGCAGAGCATTCCACAATTCACGTGATTTTCTTTCACAATAGGAGTTGTGCATGATCTAGCAAATGCAGACACTTGACTTTACCGGTCAAATTCCAAATCAGCTATGAATATATTTCACCAGAATAGGTGCTATTTCAGATCGTTCAAACAGTTTCCAGACTCATGTCGAAGTCTCAAGGTAACTAACTACGTGAGCTCATCACCTTCTTTGACAGCCTCCTCGCACCGTTTCTTATACTGGGCTTGAAGATGCGGTTCCAGCTCTTTCAATAGAATTTGATACTTGTCTTCACTTCTTCCAATGAAATCAGCCTGTACATTAGGTGTCTAATAATTCGGCATGAGATGAGGTGAATACTCAAGCACTCAAATCAAACAAAAATAGCAACAAGCACCAGATTGTAACATAGCCAACCCCGGATGGATACGGGAATTAGTCAGACATGAAAACTCACAAGCATTGTGGGGGCTTCACTGGGCCCGAATATGTACAAAAACATTCGAAGCACGTTGAAGCTATTCTTGCCTATATCTGCCTGCACATGTAAATCGCTGCTGTAGTTATCAATCTTATTATGAAAGCTTTCTTACATTCTACCAGCATTCAACAGGAGCTGAGCACAACGTCCAGAAGTGGTGCAAGGTGATGGGAACCACCTCATAGTCGTACCTGCGATACCAGAAATAAAGGAGATCAAAGTTTTAGTAAGTACCCTAATGAAAGGAAGCTCATCCACCAGCACGAAATGTAATCAAGCAAAGACGAGTACAAATTCATGAAATTTCAAGTTCTGTTCATCAGGGATTGCTTGTGCAGTAATTGAACTCTCACTTACAAATCATCAGCTATCTCCACAAGAAGCTCCGAAATAGAAAGAAACTCAAAGTGCGCCTCATTGACCTGTTCAATTTTAATACCCCACGTAATAATAACGTTCGAATCAGTTCAAAACATAACTCTGCATATGGCACCTTTTGAAGAAAGTAATCTGAAAGTAAAATATTAACTGGAACCAAAGTCAAGTAGGAATTTCAAAGCCAACACCTTGTCAGGGTCGCAGAAGGTGAACCAAGACTCTGCAGTGAAGGTAGAGTGCTAACCGGTTCATTGCGCAAGCCATACATGAGAAGGTTCAGTACACGATAGTCAAATGACTTGAGGCGTAGAGCTTCCACAATATCATCAGCCTTAACCTGGTAAAACCATAATATTACTTGAATATGTACCCGCTTCCGATAATACAAGAAAATGCGCGTAAGAAAGGAAACGATCAGCAACATATACCAAAATTAGAACGAAGCCCAATAAGAGACGAAAATCCTGCAGAACTTGCCTCTTCTTTAGCTGAAATCGCGGTACAAAGAATGTGCTCCAAATGCCAATAATGAAGACCATTCATTAGCTCATCTTCAATCCTACACCCAATGCCTGCCTCATAGTCAGCTACCATGAGTAGAGCTGACACGGTTCATTCTTGTGCAACCACACTAATGCTACCTCTTCAAAAACAGAATATAGATTCCCGAGCAACAAATGTTCTTCATTCTACTCAAATATAATTCGGGTTTGTATCGCCTTTGGTATCAAGTTGAAAAGCATATTATAGTCCAAATGATTGTAATATAAAGCAGCATTAGTAAAAACATGATTTAAGCTGTTTACCTCTTTGTTAGTAAATCATGTTCCTGTAGTACAACTCGCAATCCTGCGAATGGATCCTTTCCTAATCCACTTGTGAACTCACTTGAGACCTCGCATGAAGGTTTTGAGTCTCCCGTTAATGCTGACAAACATAATTGATCTTCGTTCTGCTCATCTAGCTATGTGTGCAACCAATGCCACAACAACCGTCTCCTCAAATGATAATATTTGAAAGGCTCTGAGCTTTGGCGCAAGGCTCTAGATACATTTCAAAAACCTATGCATGTCCAAGCCGTGGGTGATGCTTTAATTCTTACATGTTTCTGCCTCCACAAGAGGTTCATCAACACATGAAGGAAACTTCCAACTTGTCCCCATTGAGCTCATCACCCAGGTGTAAGAGTACTAAAACTATTTCCAAGCCCTTGCACGAAAAGAACAGCATACAGGACAAACCTGATATATGTAGGACTCGACAAAGACAAGGAGCGGCAGGTAGCGAAAGACGTGAATGGGATTGTGCACATCCATGTTATGAAACATAAAGTACGATCTGCACTGTCACCAGCGACCCCATTATCACAGCTGAATCATCAAGCACTCAGCCCAGCGGGTTCAACAAATTCAACCTTGTTGAACTGAAAAAAAGCTCCGACAGTAAACTACAAACTTATTGAAGTATTTACTGGATCACATGTTTGTGTTTCAGCTTGAGCTTTATCACAAAACTACAAAACCGTCGACCTGAGATACGTGCATACATTACACATCACATAATTGGTGATCCTTAATGCGAGGAGTCACGATTTACTTACAAAATCTTCAAGTGTAGAGCGAGCCCTCTCCATGCTCTTAAAACTAATCATGCAATTCACCACACCACCTTCGTATGATGCACTTCTGTGGTCTGGCGTCGTCAATGTTTTCTCTCTTACACATGGGCTCATCTCTGAATTCTTATTACGTCGATGACCTTTACAATTACTTTTAGGTGGAGTCATATCATCGATCTTGAGCTCATCTCCTGGGCTCCTGGGCGAGTTAGGTACTGATCTACTATCAGCAGCTGCACAGCAATTAACCCAATTGAAGCACTCGATAATATCAAAGAAGTTAAGATGGCTCTTCATTTTGAACTGATTACCAGACACAGCATCTGGACATGAGAAGTATAACACAGCAGTTGGAAGCAAGTGCAAATATTCTGAGATCAAAGTAAAGCAATTTTGCATGTGTCAGCGTGAACAAAGTAAAGCAATATTCAAGTGCCAGGGGAGCATTCCGGTCACCAAATCGGTGAAAAACATGGGAAACCAAGAAAAGAAGGATAAAATAACAAGGGAATCAACAAACCTGACGCATTCGCACATGCCATCTCATCAAACAAGGATGTCCTCATCATCTGCTAAAACGAAATTGCTAATTTGTTAATGAAAGGTATACACCTCCATACAATTGCTTTCTCCATCATTCCATAAACTGGGACCGCAGCTGGAAGAGTATCCCCAGCAGCTGGTGTAAAGACGTTGACTTATTTTGGCCAAGTTAACACCAAGAGCAGATGAGAAGAATAAAATCAACGTTCTCGATTCAGCGAATAGCCAATCACCTTCGGAATTGCATGTACCAACACTCCACATAGTCCCTCCATCTCGGCAGAATTCCTGGCCGATTCACCCTATGTCAGCAACACATACAACACAATCTCATTATAAATGGTAGGAGAGTTCTCTATCCTTACAGTTCTACCTCCTTCCTACTGAATTCATAGCATTGTGCATTCATGAACGAATTCCTCCCCGCATCAACAGAACTCCTACTGAAACACCCCTTTAATATCTGAATCTTACACACCGACCCCTTCCGAAGAGATCGTACTAAGTCAATCCAATTGTAACTAGGTTCTCAATGCTCAATGCAGCTAGCATGAAAGCAAGTGACTCCAAATCCTTAACCATCAAATACTTTTGCACCATATCGGGGTGCATGCATCAAGATTGCGTCGCCGAACAGACTTGAAACACGACCTCGAGGATCCACTCACCAGCAGCAGGAGAAAATCAGCGAGAAATCGGTTGGAAGGGCCGTGGGTAGTGATGATATCATGGGTATGAAGAAGCCGAAGGTGGGCATGAACTGCTTGCAAACGCTCCAGTGCCTCCATTGCCGATGCTGGATCTATCTCCCTCTCGCTCTCTCTATCTCCCTCGTCTCCTCTAATCTCCTCTCACATCTACTCCAATTATTACCAAATTCTTCCGACAATTCAAACTCTCCACACACAACCGTTCAGTCGACGGGCACAGATGTACAGATCTGCCATTCCCATCTCACCGAACCAAAGGCCAATTATCATATTCAACTGGAATGCTAGAAAAAGATCTGGAAGCTCACATCTGCCCTGTCATGGACACCAATGCAAATGTTCCACACTTTGTTCGGCATTCATCTCTACTTCATCGAATTGAGCACAACTTTCATTCACTGCTGCAAAATCCACACATTTTTTGGGTTTTTAATGTTAAAAAAAAGTGACATTCATGCATGTATGGATCTTATCACTGTTGGGGGTACATCGAATAAGCTCTGAACTCATAAAGTGAGACTTTAGGGTTTGGGTTTAATGGTACAACTACAGCTATGCCGTTGACTGCTTCAAGACACACAGCCTGTGTGGGGTTCAACTTCCAAATCAACTTGAAAGTACTGCTGAACATGCTCCTCTAGATGCAGGGGGAGAGAGAGAGAGAGAGAGAGAGAGAGTGTGTGTGTGTGTGTGTCTGATTTTGTCAGTGTGAGGAACAAAGCAGTACCCCTTCAAAAGCTGCAGAGGTGTTGCAGTCAGTCCCAAGCAGAGAGCCATTCAGCTGAGCTTCTCCTCTGGATGGGTACAACCCACATAGCCTTGAATTGGTCATGCTGCCAGAGCAGTAACTTTCTCTTGCCCTCACTGGATACTAACTCGGGGGTGGGCTCACAAGGATATTCATGTCAATGCACTCCTTCAGTATTTGTCTGGTTTTTTTAAACTAAGGAAAGGCCGAACGAGGAGGAGGAAAGAAAGGGAGCAGTGCCATTTATATAACCAAATCATTTTTACATTATAGAGTAATATTCATTGGTGCTGGAACCTTCAATCACATGCCCAAAAACTAGTTAAAATCTGACATGATTTGGTCCCACTACATTAGAAACTGTGGAATAAGTTTAGGGTGGGGGGAGGAGGGGACCCAATTCTTTTTTGAACAACATTATTATTGTTGTTGTTGTTGTTATAATTGTTATTTTTCTGTTGAAGAAGTGGTAATTAAAATCGAACCAGAAATTGACCTCCGCCTGATACTATCATATTCCCAGTGAAGCTGATAAATTTCTTCCTTGCTCCCTGCACAAAACTGCTCCACGTCTTGACTTCTCTCTCACAATACACAAAATGCATGTCTCAGCGCAAGACTGTTTTTAGAAATGTTGTGCTTATTCATGCAAGCCACTTGGCCTCAAAGCGAACATGCTAGAAAATGACCTCCTTCCATTGGCAGGCCTAATAACACTGAATATAAATATATACATATACACACACGCACACACATCTGATTGTAGGTTCTAGTGTACAATGTTTTGTCGTTGTCCTCTGTCTCTGCACCCTTTTTATTTTGTGAAATGTAATTTCAATTCTTGTTCATTTCCTTGAGGGCATTGGTGGACAAGCCCTGACACCAACAAGCAGGAGCACAAACAACCTCTGCCCTGTCAGTTGGCCCAGTGCGTCAGTTCCACTCCCCACCCCCCAAACCTCTCCAGCTTTACTGCCAGCTCATGACCTCTCCACCAGTATGACCACTCCACGTGGACTACCTCCATTGGGCACATCGTGGGCCATGTGGGTAATAAATTTTAACAAAACAGTGTTTTTGTTAAACGAAATTACAAAAAAAAATTTAAAAAATTAAAAACTTTATAAATTTTTTTATTTTCCTTTTTGAAAATGAGGAACAACCAAAAATTGATTGTTGGAATATATATATATATAAATATATATATTTGTATAAATAATATCAGCAGAATTATTGCATTATTTCAAATTACTTTGATATTGTATCTTTTACAATACTAAACATCTTAAACTAAATTAAATGCATATAAATTGCAAAACTCTATGCACTAAGATTAATTAAGAATTTGTTTCACTACCACCAAGCAGCTTGTGTAAAACTAGGAGCACAATCCCACTCAATGTAAAGGTCCTAAGGTGACATAACCTCATTATGTAACTTCAATGCATTTGGTAGTATTACCAATTTACCATTCACTATCCACGGTGATTTTGTAGTTTCAAAAATTTATTTAAAGATTGTTCCTTGTGTAGAAGTGGCAAGCTTGAAATATTATTTTGAAATGTTAATGATGAATAATTAAGCCACAGGACACTATTTTATCAATACAAATATTCCAATTTTTTAAATATATATACATATAGTCCTACCATCTTTGATGTATCACAATTTATTGCTTATGATTTATAAATATATTATTTTAATTTTAATTTTAAATTTAGACTTTTGTTTTGCACATATTAGGTCTTTTCATGTTTTTATTTGCCAATGTTCCATAAACCTCATATATTATTGAAAATTTGATTTTCTTTTTGTTTGTCATAGGGCTTTTTTTATAAAATTTATAATTATACTATTTAGATCAATTTTTTTATAACCGCCCTTCAATTGTTGTATTAAATTTTCTTAGTATTCAAGTATATTTTTGGGTAAGTCAGCCAATACATATTCATCCTAATCTTTCAAACATTATATTTTTATCTTTCTTTATCCTTTAATTATTACACAAGGGACTAGTGCTCAACCAAACACTTATTAGTACATGAACTAAAATAACATCATTTTGATAATAATATATATTTATTTACATGATAATAAATATAAATATAAAATATTATATATATATATATATATATATATATATAACCATTATTAGCTTAAAATATATCAATTTAATTAAATTGGTTGTTATATATATAGGGTATTGCTAATGTCACTACACTTTTTTCTATTGCTATTGCAACCCTCTATCCACCACATGCCACATTTGTTCAACATCTTTCAAACCAATCAAATTTTCTTTGTTCAATAACTTTCAAACCATTTTGATTGAACAAAATTTTTGATTGAAATTAAAAAAAACTGAACAAATATGTCAAATGAGTGATGGGTTGCAATAGCAATACCCTCTCTCTCTCTCTCTCTATATATATATATATCTGTTGGATACAAACCGTTTGAAAATCCATAGTACTTAAAACCTTAAACCACTAAATTTCATATTAATAATAAACATCTTATAAAAGCATTGCAACAATCACAACCCTTTCTAATTCAATCAACAGACACTAGTAAAGTATGTAGTAATCAAACTGATGTGTGTGTGTTTGCCAATACAATGCATGCAGCTTCTCACACCTTTGAAGTGTAGCATATCTGGTATCAACAAACTAAGTTCTGAGCAGCATTTCTTTAAGTAAAAGTAACATGAGAGAAAAAGAATAAAAATCGGAGATGATTCAGCCAAATTATTCCATGCTACTGAGACAAGCCTAACGACCTCATGGCTTGGGAATCATAGCCAAAGTCAGGAAGCAAGCCATGTGGTGAGCTCAGCCAAGACAAACCAAGCTGTGTGCATTCTATGTTGATTATCTGGGAAGGACACGGACAAATGGGTGCGGATCAGATTATGGGTCACATTATAAGTTAATGAGGGATATGATATGAAGGACTGCTGGTTTATAACTGCATCCTGTACTGTTATCTGAAGACATTCTAGAATGCAGAGGCGCTGAAAATCCTCTTCAGTTCCCTCCAGTACACGATCATGCTTTTGCAGCAGCAGCAGCAGCAGCTGTGAAGGCAACCTAGTGTGAAGAATCCTTCAATGGCTTAGATTTAACGGCATGAACTGCGTTGTGTAGAAGGATAATACAAAGTGGAAGGTACTGCAGGAGGTTAATGATAGAACTTCTGTAAGGGCATTATTAATTAATGACATTTTGGGATTTAAGCCAAGCATTCCGGGGGAAGGGCGAAGCTGTCGGATTCCTGGACAGTGCGGTGATACCAGATATGCTACACTTCAAAGTATATTCTACACTTTAAAATTGATTCCAGATATCTGGTATCTCCACAGGTGGAACGAAATGGTAGTGGAGCGGAGGAGATGTTGCTACTGTAAGTACTTAAGGAGCTTGCCTTGAACTAAACTGCTTTTCATGGGTATCTTGCAGCAGCTGTGGTCCATGTTCCCTTACCACACAGCTTGCGTACACTTTGGTAGCTGCCCTCTCAAAGGGTTTCGTGCAGAGGCAGGGTGAGTGTGCTCTTTGGAGAGAGAAACAGGGAAGCTGTCCAACAAAGGAGCAAGAAGAAGCTTCAAAAGTGGAATTACCCCTCAGACTGACAAAGAACAGGGATGTTGTCAGGTCCCGTGCCGCTATCTACAGCCTGCCAGATACCTCACTTTCATGATTCATCTTGAAGGGTCTATGGACAATGCAGCTGAAGGTTTCCAGAGTTGTAAGTACATTTGTAAGTTTTACTCTTCTGGAGCTGGCGGGCTTTAAAAGATTTCAACGGAGTTCTGTCAGCTGGAGCAGGACTGCATATATTTGATAGGACTGACTGGAATGCGAAAGTTCTTCTGTAATCGAAAGAATACATGTTGAGCTTAGATTGTGCAGAAACCCCGATGCTCAATTTTAGGCGATTTGGTCATCGCGGGTCTGTGTAAAGCTGAGAAGATACCAAGTTTCATCGTTGGGTACGCATCCACGTGCTTGAAGCTAAGAGGAGTGGAAGAGATAAATAATTGCTGTTGGAAGAGAAGGTCTCCCGCATTCATTTCTTGCTACATACCCATTGACTGCGTAGTTGTACTGAGGCTGTTGGTGGAACCTTCATCTTTTCTGATCGAGGACTCTCTAAGCTGTGCACCAACATGAGCTTCTGCTAGACAGGATCGTTGCAGGCAGTTTAGGAATTCTGCAAGTGAGAATTGCACGAAGCCCTGTGCCGGATTTTCAACATCGTTTAACACCTTGAGAACTCTAGAAGCAGGTTGAGCGCATTTTGTAAGAAGAGTAATGTGCAAGCAGTAGAAGTTTGAAGCATTCTTCTTGGCAAGTTCTGTAGTCGAAGAACATGGTACGAAAAGAATTCTACAACATTTGCAGCTCAATCGGTGCTTTTTGTGATCACGAACCAGGTACGTCGCACATATAATCTCCTTAGGAGAACAAGAGCAATCGTGAATAAACGTAATGCAAGTTTGATTAACGACAGGAGGAGAGGAATTTAGGGCAACGGGATTACTTCTTTTGACTCTCTCTGCGTCATTAACATTCCGCAGTCTTTTCAATTGGCGGCTTGGATATTGCACGCGGCAACTGCTCCTGGGATTACGTTCTTGTGTGACTAGGAGAATGAGGTTGTCAGGACTGCGGGAATTTGAGCATAGTTTAGTTCCCTCGAACCACGGTTCAGCCACTCTTTGAGGAGAAGAATGTCCTGATCACTGCCAAGACAGAATAACTTCTAAAAAGTGAGTGGAAGTGAAACTTGAAAAATTGTAGACAACCAGCTGGAATCTTCACACCTACAATGAGTGCAAGAGCAGCAAGCAGAAACATGAGAGCTGTCACAAATGACAACAAAAGTTAGTTAAGGGAGAATTATGCCAGACCCAGGTGCTAGAATGCAGTGGCTATGGCGTATGCTCACACTGCTCCACGTTCTGGCGTCTTTCTATTCAGTCGTGCAGCCCCTTGACGGGAATCCTGAAGGTATGTTTCTTCTATTTTCCTCACCACTTTGTCCATGTTTCCTGTCCACAGAAGGGAATTCGAAATCTCCAAGAAATCTGATCAGAGGAGGAATGAAAAAACCACTGAAGCAGTTTAATGCTTGGCGACAAAGATGCCATGATTCTCACCCTCACATTTAGAACCGTCTACTTTCGTGTGCCTGCAACCGTGAGCAACCAAGTAGCTGAAACAATTAGCTTCTAAGGAATTCAGTCGAGAGCACCGTAGGCAGTGAGCATTTCAGAAATTCGTTTGAGCTTCAGTGTGCATTTTTTGACGCAGTTGGACAGAATCTGATTCTAACCTTGAATGGTGAAGAGCTAACTCTGAGTTGTGGAGAAAATGCGCAGTGAAGTCTTTGTTTGCAATTAAGCGAGCATTACAGGATCCTCAGAACGTTCTTGCATCATGGGATCCGAATTACCTGTCACCCTGCACCTTCGCCTTTGTGGAGTGCGACTCTAACCATTCAGTTTACGGGTTGTAAGTGCTACGTGCCTTGAATGCAATTTTTATTTGCTCCATAAAACAATGCTTTTGTGGACGAATTTTAACTTGAAGGCACACGAATTGCACATTCGCTTCGAGTGTTAATTTTGGGCAATACATTAATCCACAAAGTACGGGCTAACGTAGCTAGATGAACCTCAACATTGAGATTGCCAGTTGCATTGATGTGGTCTGAAGATTTAAATAAAGAGGAACTCGAAAATTACTGATAGTCAGTTGGGTGTGTTCAGGGAGCTACCAAGGAATGGTTTATCTGGAAGTTTGTCCCCTCTCATTGGGAGCCTCTCGAATCTTCACCGCCTGTATGCACATCCAAGTTGCTCACAAGAACTTGATGACTAATATTTCTATCTTTCATAGGAACAGTAAAGATTTCAACTATGAGGTTTTGTACATTTGTTTTTTTAGCGTAACCTAATCTCTAATCTTGGTACCGAACTCGTTCTCTAACTCTTAGCATAGAAACAAGCTGGACTTATGCTTTTACCATCTCGCAAGCTCATGACCGCTGTTTCTTCTGTCAGTATTATAACCAACAACTCTTTATCCGGTGAGCTTCCCGGAGAGATCGGCAATCTATCAAAGCTTGTGGTCTTGGACTTGTCCAGGAATCTCTTCTCATGCGCGATCCCCACCTCTCTTGTCAACCTGAAAAATTTAGTATCTCTGTAAGAAATTCTTCCAGACTTCTCTACAAGTCTTCATTGGAAATGCCATTCTCGTTTCCCTTTTAGTTCAAGTTCATGCTTTCACTTTTTGGTTCAACGTACAGAATTATTGAAGACAACCTCACACTTGATGGATCCAAGTTGATGTTAGTGTCTTTTGGTCGTTGTCCTTTTCTACACAAATGGGGCAAAGCAACCTTGCCTATTCGCATCAGTAAGGAACAATGGTTCATTTTAACAACCAAGTTTATCAAGCCTTTGCTCAGAAACGTGGGGCGCCGAGGGAAGTTTCAATATGTGTACCTTATTTGAAACCTCGTCTCACTGTTGCCTTCACAGTTGCGGGGTCCATGATCAAATGATAGCAGGTTCATAAAAGAATGGAACCTTTTATTGTGGGGAATAATTTGGAGGTTATTATCCAAGACGTGTGTTTTCTTTCCGCAGAAATCTGAGAGGGAATCACTTTAATGGAAGTTTTCCAGCGTTTGTCTCCAATATGTCCTCCTTACAATCGCTGTAAGCTCACGGGGCCCTTAGGAGAATTCATATTGAATATGATTGTGATGTTAGAAGCTATGCATGTGCTGGCGGCTTAAACTCCAGTGATGGTTATGGGTTAGATCTCATCTCGTTGACGACAAAACTTGAGTGACATCTATGTCTGTTTTTCAATTACAGGGATGTTTCAGATAACAACTTATCGGGTTTTGTGGGCAATCAGACATTGAAAACTTTGATGTAAGGATTTCTGCACAACAGTGGTTGTCAAATCAAGCTTTTTCAGCTATCATGTGATGCCGATGCATAGATGATTCATATTAATGATGCATTAAGTTGAAAAAGAAATAGGATACGTCTGCCATGCTCATATTTGAGTTTGAACTGAAAGATTTTGATCTGCTAAGACAAATGTGAGTTGTCGATCTGCCGTAATTTTAAGTATTCATTAAAACTTTGAGTAAACTTTACAAATATGTACTTACCGACACTTTTGTTCGATTTGTCAGAACGGATGGAAACGTGAATTTGTGCGGTTACGCTATAAGGAAAGAGTGTCCTGGTGACCCTCCACTTCCAAATCCTGCAAACATTAATAATATCGATAATAGTGCGTTTCTACTCTATCTATTCATGTTTTCACTTCACAAATTAATGTCCTAATACAAGTTCGTTGTATTTCCTCACACGTCTGCATGTAGAACATATCTCAGAATTGTCTAGTAAGCATGATGATGTGAATACTCTGCGCTAAGTTGGTATGGTTTGAGAGAGATGCTTCTTGAAAGTGCAAGCATTTAAGATTTTAATCCATTTAATCAAAGGATGTCTATTGTCTTGCTTGCTGTTTACTTGAACTCTTTTTGCTGCTTGACTCATAGGTGAATTGAAGATAGGATAGTTTTCACCAGATGGTAAAGAAGGGTATAGCTTGTGTAAATGTTAAAACAGGGACCGTCATATGTTTGTGAACTAACCTTCCCGATGAATGACAACAGCTAGACGCAGAAAATCTGCAAACACATCAGCTGTAGCATGCGGATTATCATTGGGAGTAGCAGTGTTACTTGGTTTTTTTATGTTGGGACTTCTATGGTGGCGTCGTCGCAATTCAAAACAAATCTTCTTCGATGTGAATGGTACTAGTTGCACTAACCAATAGCACGTTGCTTTATTGTGCTCATCACCGTTTAAAATTAGCAGAGTAGGAATTTGATTACTAATTGAAGAATGTATTGATCACCCTAATCTACGTCGAGATCTAAGATCTTCCTTTAATCATTCCAGCATCTCTCTAGCTTGAAATCCTTGAATGTATTGTTCCAGAGCAACAGGACCCTGATGTATTACTTGGGCAGCTCAAAAAATTCTCATTTCGAGAGCTCCAGATTGCAACTGATAACTTCAACACGAAGAACATTCTTGGAAAAGGTGGTTTTGGAAATGTCTACAAGGGATTTTTATGTGATGGCTCAATTGTGGCTGTGAAGCGGTTGAAGGGTGAAGGTAGTCCTGGCCACGAAATGCAATTTCAAACTGAAGTTGAAATGATCTCGCTGGCGGTACATCGTAATCTTCTCCGATTACGAGGATTTTGCATGACCCCAACTGAGCGATTGCTTGTTTATCCCTACATGCCTAATGGCAGTGTGGCATCTCGTCTTCGTGGTAGGAAAAATTCTCCAATTTGTCTCCAAACTTAAAATATCATCAAAAACAACTTAATGTTTTCTTTTTCAGTATACAATTCGGGGATTTTGGAATGTTAATCTTCAAAAATCTTACAATTCAGGTCCAACACTATCAGTATTAACATGAATTCATGAACCAAATCGTAAATTTTCTCTTATTCCATTGTCATTGATATTAACCTTTTTTTGGCATTGGCAGACATAGTTGGTGGCAAGCCAGCCTTAGACTGGCCGACACGCAAATGCATTGCCCTTGGAGCGGCACGGGGGCTACTTTACTTACACGAGCATTGCGACCCGAAGATCATTCACCGGGATGTGAAAGCTGCAAATATATTACTTGATGAAGATTTTGAAGCAGTTGTGGGTGATTTTGGACTTGCTAAACTGTTGGACCATCGAAACTCTCATGTCACAACTGCAGTTCGAGGCACAGTAGGGCACATTGCGCCAGAGTACCTCTCCACTGGCCAGTCTTCTGAAAAGACAGATGTCTTTGGGTATGGCGTGCTATTGCTAGAGCTCATTACTGGACAAAGGGCATTTGGGTTCGGCCGTCTGTCCAGCCAGAATGACATGATGCTTCTTGACTG
This sequence comes from Physcomitrellopsis africana, assembly GCA_036785485.1. Lineage (NCBI taxonomy): Eukaryota > Viridiplantae > Streptophyta > Bryopsida > Funariales > Funariaceae > Physcomitrellopsis > Physcomitrellopsis africana. The sequence goes on along the minus strand of JAWRVF010000219.1, from coordinate 301,734 downwards.
GGTGATTTTTCTTTGACTCTCATTTCGATTCTTTATTTCCATATTGAATGTGGTTGAGGGAAATAAAATTTTATTTGTATCATAGTGATTCTTCCTATACCAGGAAGCAATTGGAGAACTGGAATATTATTACGTATTGGATCCTGATTTCCATAACCTCTACAATAGGTCCACAAGCTGGTCCATTCTTGAATGCCTGATTATGACTCTGTATGACCTGGTTAACAGGTCAAGAAACTTCAAGCTGAGAAACGGCTAGATTTATTGGTGGATGTGGACTTCAAGTCAGAATACAATTCACTTGAGCTTGAGGAGATGGTGCAGGTAAGGAAAGTCTCTGCTCCCTAAAGTTTATTGACATTTGGTGTGTACTATTGGCGTTAATAAGATTATAATTTCCTCCAATTACTTCATACGAAGGAAGTTTTTGAAATAGCTGCGGTTAATTGTATTGATCCAACTGTGCTCCACATGCGATACTACAGGTGGCTCTGTTGTGCACCCAAATGCTACCTACTGAGCGTCCCAAAATGTTGGATGTGGTGCGAATGCTGGAGGGCGATGGCCTTGCTGAGAGGTGGGAACAATGGTGTGAAGTTGAAAGTCGAAGAAGTAGAGAGGCCTTGCTCCCACGTAGGTACTGTGAATTAGTTGAAGACTCTTCATGGGATATTGAAGCTATTCAACTGTCAGGGCCCAGATAGTGTTCAATAAAGCATTATAAGTGATGAAAAACATGAGGTATTATTTTGGTCAATAATATTGGAAGAAAGCAAGAAATGTTTTCAACCTAATGATATAAGCTTGAGACTTCATTGATTTCTTTCAAGACACAGTATTTGAGCGTTCCTATGTTTCTTGTATGAAAAGAAAAAAAGGTTCAGCATTCCATCACATTGCGAGATCAAATCGCAGCATCTTTACCGGTGCATGGGACACACCCAGTGAGATTTGAGCCTCATGCAAATTTAAATAAGAGAACTTTAATTTGGTTCATATGATTGATGTGTTCTTATGATGGCTTGAAACACTTAAGAATTGTTTGAACTGGACATACATAATTAATCTGAAAGGTAAGAGAAAACCAGTTGACAGTTCTAGGTCAATGTATGGGAAAGCAAACAGTAAAGTGTGGATATAGCTAATCTAAAACTGAGAGAGCAACATTGTAGATACTTACTTGATCTTCACACTAAAGGTAAGCAAATCTTGAAAACGTGAAACGAAGAATATTGAAAGAAATGAAAGAAACACTAGGACCGCTAGAAATGAAACCCACACTAGGATTATGAAACATGGTGACATTTGAAATCTACGTACCATTAGAACCACAGACAACTCTAATATCTAAGCGCAATCATTTGAGGCCTGGAAAAAAAAAATGTCCCAGTAGGATTCACAAAATGCTCTGCATGCATCTAGTTTTCTGGTAACTTCATTGTTCCTGAAACTCTAAAATTTTCTTAGTTCATAATCGTAGACTCTTGAAACTGTTTCTGCTACATCAGCTTTTGCATTAGCACTGGGAACATTGATGCACCGTGATAAGTGCAAAGATTTTTGCACCTTTCATCTAGTCATCTACTGGCACATTTATTTTGAGAGGATTTGTAAAATCCTTGAAGGACTTGTGAACCCAATGGCATAATGGGTTACTTGATCTTGAAATTTGGGAAACTTTAGCAGGCTTTATGACTCCAGCAGGATTTTTTTCCTTCTTTGTTGAATAAGAATAATAATAACAATAACAACATAGTGTTGTGAGTTACATAATAGGTAAATATTTAAAGTATAATTCATGATTTGACAATCTTGACTCTATAAAATCTAGGATTGAAAATCCAATTAAAAACCTACAAGTGTGTTTTGTTAAAATTTCACTAATTTTATTGTCAATAAGAAAAATAGATGATACACATTCCAATCATCAAAATTAATTGGTTGCTACAAATATAGACTGTAAAATCCTTCTAGAACCTTCTACAATTATAAAAAATTAGAGTGTTTTAATAATCTCTTAAAAGCTTTCAATAGAAAGATTAGAAATCAAGTTTTATTACAAAAATTTCTTAAAAAACTTGTTTTAATATTTTGGCCAATGTATCTTCTTAGAAAGCTATTATAGAGAATTTTTTTTTATAACTTGGACAAAAAAGTTCAACCTTGGAAGTAATACATGTAAAAACAAGACTTAGATCATCCTAAATCTCATCATTTCTTTTCTTAAGTCTTGTCTTTCTTGTGATTTTTGAGTCTAATTGTACATTAGCAATAACCATGTGACAATTATAACATCTTCTAATTCAATTGCTTCTTGCTAATACTTCATGTTTTTTAAAGGAAATTATTTATTTATAATTGAAATATAAAGTTTTTATTTTTGATGTTTTTTTTACTAAAATTTATATAATTTATAAATTTATATTATACATATTAAAAACTAAAATTAATAAATAATAAATGATTAAAACAACAATTATTTCTACAAACAATCATTGATTGATTTTAGTATAATGCACAAATTTGTTAAACTTTATATAGAATTATTTTTAACCTCTAATTTGGGATTTAAAGTATATATATATATATATATATATATATATATATATTAATAAAAAATAATTTTTAGGAAAGCTTTCTTAATAACTAATATTAATGTTTTACAAAGTTTAAAATATAAATACTAGTCATTAAAATTATTTATGTTTTATGTAAAAAAATGAACAAATTAATATACCTCAAAAGCAAACAAAAAAAGTATCATGAGTATAAAGTATGTGTTAAAATTGTTTTTGTTTAAATAACCTTTATTATAAATATTGCATTTGAAAAGCTTTACTATATATATGTAGATTGTATTTATACAATGCTTGTAGACATTAGATGCTACTTATAATCAGATTGGGATTTTGTGTTGATACCTAGTAATAAAATTATTCTATTCTCTAAACACAAAACAACAATAACAAAATAATTTCATGGTATTTTGCTTATGTATGTAAATTTAATTTGAATATACAACCACCATATCTATACCCAACATACAATAAATCATGTAATAAGAAATCCTAAATTTAGTAAATTTAACACTCAATTCCAAAAATCCCAATTTCATCAAAACAAGATTTATTATTAATTGATGGGGTAGCACAAGAACATTCCTCTCAACAGAATTTGCGACTCACCCTGTGGTTTTTTTATTTTCAGGGAGTTTGAATATAAAAAATCAATAACATCCATATCTTTCCTTTCTTATCTCTACATGCTTTAAAAATCTGAAAAAGTACAAAAACTAGACAGAGGGAGCAAAGTGTCATGCCCTCTGTAATTAAGAGGACTAATTCATGGGATCACTGACCAGTCACTCCCTGCATTCTCACCAGAATGTTAACACCCATAAATAAGAGGACAAAATTCTTGTAAACAAAAGAACGGACAACCCATTTTGCATTGATAAAGAATGAGATATTGCAAAACTCTCCAGCAAAACACCAACCATACAGTCAGGTCTTTGAAGACACTTGCTGGAAGTGGATACTATACTCTAACTATATTTTTCATGAAATTGTGTAATGCTAGTCCTCAACAAAGGTTCTCCTCGAAGTGAGGCATGAGTTGTGCCGGTAATATACACTTCAACAAAATCTCCAGGCTTCAAGTCCACCATCTCCTGGCAAGCTTTCCTGTCGAACGGATTACAGCCCTCATCAGAGACTTCGGCTGCAGAGAGGCCATCCATAACAGGCACTTTAGGAAAAATGACTCTATGCCCCTTGTCACTCTTCCCAACCAGTTCAGTTTCTGGAGCTCGCTTGTTAGGACCTTCTACGAGCACTAGCTGCATTGTCTGCAGCTGGGATGTGAACCTTGGCAGAGTTGTTTCCCGAAAAGTGGTTATCATTTCTGCAAGTCGTCTGTTCTTAACAGGCTCAGGTACATCATCCTCATAATTCCGGTGAGCGTGAGTTTTTTCTCTCATACTGTAAGCGAACATGTAGGCCATGTCGTAACCCACTTCAGCTACCAATTTGAGAGTATCCTGATGATCTTCCTCAGTCTCCCCACAGAAGCCTGCAGAGTTTAAGCATACAAGTCGACAATTATGAAACACATACGAAACTTAAGACTAAGTAGATACTGTTGGGAATGTGAAGCTAGATGTATCAAATTACTCCTTTACTTTGTGATTACACTGAAGTCACTACAAACTAAAATAGTCATTCTAACTTCAGGTAAATGAATTTATGTAACGTTAGTAACAGGAAAAACAGGTATACATTAGAACGTTACATAAATTCCGGTAGTAACAGGAAAAACAAGATACAAATATACTAAATGCTGGTTAGTCTTGCAATGTGTTCAAGGGGAGGACTAACCAGAAATGAAGTCGCTGCTTATGCTCACATCAGGAATGATCATCCGTATCCTGTCAACGCAAGCCAAATAGGCTTCTCTGGTATATCCACGTCTCATTCTCTCCAACACTCTGGTGCTTCCACTTTGTGCTGGCAGGTGAATCATGTTACAGATGTTGGGTCTATCCCGCATCAGAAACAGTAGATCATCAGGAAAGTCCTTGGGATGTGGAGATGTGAACCGAAATCTCATTTCTGGATATTGAGATGACAGGACGTCAAGAAGGTGTGCGAAACTTAAACCAAGTTCCTTGGTTTTGTAAATGGTGGAAAACCCAGGGCTTAGAGTTGACATGTACTTGGCTTTCCTGTCTCCGAAGCTGGACTCCATAATGGGAGGGAGCTGGCTTTCTTTCCCCTCTTTTACTCCTAAAGTGCTAACCGATAACAAGCTGCCATTTTCATCTCCTCCAACTATTTCGCTAGTGTCGTTGTAACTATTAACATTTTGACCAAGCAGTATCACTTCCTTTACACCCTGCTCCCAGAGCTCGCCCACCTGAACTCAATTTAAAAAAAATACATTCTTAACACAGGAACTTGTGACCACAATTCCAAACCTCCAATGTAGGAAACAAATAAATGTTAAAAAGAATCCGTCAAACTTACCTCCCGAGCAATTGAACTAACAGGACGTGAACGCTCCCTGCCTCGTGTGAAAGGTACAATGCAGAATGAGCACATATTGTTGCAGCCGCGCATGACTGATACGAAAGCAGTCACAGAATTCTTTGCAATTCGCACCGGTGAGACGTCTGCGTACGTTTCTTCGAGAGACAACAGAGTGTTGATACCAGTTTGACCTTCATCGACAAGAGAGAGAAGGCGAGGAAGATCCCTGTGAGCAACCATCGAGTGAGCGGACTTGACAAGACAGCCACAGGATGACGTTCAGCCAACGCTTCCCAACGAAAGGAAAGGAATAGTCAAATCTTAGCTCAAACTCACAATCAACAAACTACACTCACCTGTAAGCGTCAGGCCCACAAACAACGTCCACCATTTTGTCAGCAACGATCAATTTCTCCTTCAAACGTTCAGCCATGCAGCCCAGCACTGCAACCTTGGGAGGCTTGGCTGGACGGGTAGCACTTATAGCAGGATCACGATTCCACCTGAATAACAGAATTCCATCAAAGTAGAATCAGGTGTTGATACAATCATAAGGATGTTAGAAAGATCACCGTCGCAACTAAAAAGAAGCAAAGTAAAGCTCTGGAAACCAATTAATTCACGCACCGGGATTTCAAGTGCTTGAAGTAATTGAGCCGGTGCCAGATTTTATGTTCGGCGTTCTCTCTGATTGCACACGTATTGATGAAGATAATGTCCGACTCTTCAGGTGTTTGAACAATCTCTGTATATCCTGAGTCTTTCATAATAGCGAGCACTATTTCCATATCATTCACGTTCATCTGGCACCCATAAGTCTCCACGTACAACTTCCCACCGTCCACCCTTCGGGTTGAGTCCTCCAGGTAAGGCACAACTGTCGCCCTGGATCCCACATTCCCAACTCTTTCAGAACACTGCATCCAAAACATGGATACGAAAAGCACATCTCTCTCCTCCAGAACATACATTTCTATAGAATCACGGTCCCAAGTTCGAATGTGATACCATTTTCGGAAAAAAATATACAATCTACCAGAAATGCCACACTGAAATTAATCCACAGACTGTCGAGTTTCAAATTTCCAGCAGAATCAATGTCCCAAATAGAGGTGTGAATCTCTGAGAAAATTTGAAGGGGAAGAGTTACATACGATGGGTCAACATTGAACGGTGAAGACGACTGTAAATCTTGCTTGAAGAGATCTTGTAAACTTGTTCCTGCAGCTCTTGGAACAGCCAGATTCTTTTTACCTTTCTGGGCCGGCGAATGAGACGTAGAGAATTGTGACGATTGAAACGGAGAAGACGGCAACGAACGAGACGTCGCGAGTCTGTTCCCATAAATCGGCAACAATAACCCCTGGTAGTCTCGGCTCACTCTCCGCAGCGTAGAAAACACTCTGTTGGATGCGACCACTTTATATCCCACATCATTCCCATTCAAAAAATAACAGATCTTGTATTTCATAGGCGCCATCGTCGTAAGCTCCGACACGATAGCGGCTGGCGCTCTATTCAGCCGCAAGAGCTTCATCTTTCACCTCACCTCCCCCTCCTACGGACAATACCACACACACACCCAATTCAATTACCCATCTGTCAACGTTGCCCAGAATCTCATCTTCACACTCAAACTGAAGTTCAATACAACAATTTGATCGAAGGTCACTAAATTGCATCCCAAAACCCAAATAAAATCCGAAATCCAACCTAAATCAGAAACCAGCCCAGACAAACCACAAATCCTAAATAGCAACTAAGTCCTGCCATCAACTGCAGAGCCACTAAAATCCACAGCATTAGCGTATTACACCATTATTCGGCATGCGCTCACCGGCTGGGAGACTGAAAATTCAGTGCGAGGCGCTAGTGCAGGCTTGAATCAGCCCTCATTAAGTCCAGAGACTGAATGGAAAAGTGAGGAAACGGGAGAAAAGACCAATTGCTTGGAAACAGAGGCTAAATTCGGATGGAGGTGCCATGAGGTCCTTAAGCCCTAAAACATTGGTGGGGGTGAAGCCCAGGTGGTGATGAGGAGATAATGTCGACGGATGGACTTGGACGAACGAACGATAAAGTCCCGGGAGGGCAGCGGTCGTCGGACGACGTGAATGTGACGGGGCTACTCCGTCAGCTTTTTTCGTGAATCCTCGGTAGCTACTTGTGGCTGACAATGCGTCTATTGGGGAGAGGGTGACCATCAAGGATAGAACCACTTTGCTCTGCTAATGAAGGGTAAAATTCGTGCCCACAATTGCATTGCTTCAAGGATTCTACGTGAATACTTCGTGGGAGAAAAATTAATTCTAATGTGATGGTTCATCAAAGTCTAGAAATAATACATAAAACTATAATAGGCATGGTGTCAATCTCATCAACATAAATTAAAAGTAGAAGTAAAAAAACTGATGTAGGTAAGTTTTCACAAGTTTTGTGGTACTTCGTCTTTTTTTTTGTAATATGTATAGATTTGATCTATCACATGATGGAATTAAATTTGCCCTTCTAATTCTCTCTACGTCTTTTTGTTTATATTATATCACTCTTTATTAAGGTATTTAAATGCAATCGGTGTAGCACAAAGATAATGCATAGAAAATACTTGAAGCAGCACTTTTAATTTTTTCAAGTATTTCTTAGTCACATTCCTCAAACACCAAAATAATTCTAGTTGCTACCAAGTTCATGTTTTGATAGTCTGCATTTTTTTTTTTTTAGTTTTTTTGCATATATCAAATTTATGTTTTTAGTAGAAGAGACTTTGATTATATTATGTCGTACAATGGTCTAAATTTTCGTAATTTGATTTTATGATTTGATTTTCTCGTATCAAAAAAATATTATAGCATTATTCACATTATGAAAAAAAAAAAATATATATATATATATATACATATTCAGACATATTATATTTTATATATAACATTATAATATAATGACTTTAGAAATGTATGCAATTTGGGAAAAAAATTTCAATGAAATTTCTTAATCTTTTAACAGGAGACAACAATTTTGATTGTGGGGCAAGATACTAGCACATTTCATGTGATTCAAAATCTTTGAGTGGCATGGACAATAGAGGGATTGAAAGAATGCAGAGGAAGAACTTCCACAATGGATGGATTAGAAGGAGAAACTCCGTGAGTCATATGTATCAATCTTGGAGGTTCAGCCACTGGGTGATGATTTTGCATGCTTTTCTGCAATTTTTTTTCCAGTCAACTCTATCAATCTCATCAACCGCTTTTGCAGGTTCTTACACTAAATCTGCATATTTCTAGTCCTTGATGTCATGTGCAAGTGAGCTTTAGTGAGAAAATTTAACCTCAACAGTGCTCAGAAGTGCAAAATTCTGTAACTCATAGATGCCGCATATTGTATGCCTTTCAGGTGAGTTATTTTTGAAACTTAAGAAGCATACGAACCGCATGAAGATATTTGTTACAGTTATCTTCATCCTTTCTGTAAAAACGTTCATGATTTATTAAGCTTTTGGATCGAATAAAGTGTCCTGGGTGAAGTGAAGACATTCGGTAGGACTTCTGTTACGTAATGGCAAGTAGGTTCGGGTCTTCAGAATACTATCTGAAAGATGGTTTCCAAACAAAAACCCACTAAGAGACATACCTCGATCTGAAGGTCATTTGGCAAATGAAGTTTGGGCTGACACATAATACAAACATTGGATAGGAGCACTAACTAAAATCTCATGCAATTTGCAACAGCAGTCTTCTGCAACGATCATAGTCGTAAGTCATTTTTTAACTTGCAATGTGTCATCTGCGTACAATAACGGCAAAACCATTTTTCTTTGCTGAAATTTTACCCTAGCGAGCCGGTCATCAAGGTCCAGCTTAATGTCGACACGAAAGTAAATAAAATTAAAAATAAAAAATAAATCAAACAAGCAAATTACAAAAAAATATCAAGAAAACGAGTTGAGGAGGCCTCCGAATCGCACATACTTGAGATGTGTAATTTTTATGAACACATATATAGTAACAAGAATACCTCCTTCACAGTACTAAACAAGGACCAAGTGCTACTTCTTTACAAGCAGGTCTATGGAACAATGTCTGTAGCTGCGATTGGACGCAGCACGTCTCGGGTTTCCAACTCCCGTGAAGGTGTCCCTGAAGAAATGTGCCAAAAACCCAGAGCACTTCAAAATTTCGCTGAGCTGTAGACAACTCTGGACATAAGCAAACCACATGACTTGACAATACCAAAATTCTTTGCGTCTTCCAGAGGAAAAAAGCATTTCCGACACAAATTAAGAAGAATTAACTGATAAGCCCTCACAAGTCCTAAATAAACATATTAAGCACAACACGTGCTAAATTCTTAAGATTTCACAAACATTCCTCAAACGAAAAACAATTATCTACACTACGTGGCATCTCATAGTCCTGTGCATACAACAAGGAAGCACTTAAAAGTACGAGGCAGACATGTGAATGCATATCTTAGCGGAAAGGATTTTGGCCGACCTCATGGCGTCTGCCAAAGACTAGTTGTGTGAGTGGTGAGGCCTGGATGGAGGCGGAGGTGGATTGCCATGTGATGCGTTAGCTGGTCCATGACTTGCTGGTCCAGCAGGAGCCGAATGGTCAGGGCCTGAGTCCCCGCCACCAAATAGCCATGGTAGACACATGCTTCCCACTTACCTGCTCATCAACAACCAACTCGTGTCTTCAGAGGAGCTAACGAGATTAAGCCTCAGGAAACTCACGGGTGCAATAGGACAGATATTTGTGTCGTCAGGGGCTGAAAAAATTCGACGACAATCATAACCGGCTAACATTGAATTAAAACTACGACCCTAGCGTGATCACGGCTCCGGCGCGATATCTTGGCCAGTCAGCTTGACAACTTAGTTTTTTCACAACGAGATGTAAACATGGTTGATAATAAAAGATGTGCAACGATTTTTCCTACCTATGATGGTCAGGAACGTAAAGAATCTAATTCTATACCTTACAGCTGGTAATCGAGACGAGCTTTTACGGCTATGTTGCACTTTGCTTAAGCAATACCACCAACCCTCGCGACAATCTGAGACAACCCTCACAACACTACACAAAGTCATAATACTAGATCGAACTAGGGATACTGATGACAGAAAAGAGCCACTACTAACCCTAAGCTCCAATCTCTCATCACTTTCTAAAAAGCAAAAATATTCGAATGATTTCCACGACATTCAATCGACCAAAGACATACTTCCAAAATTGTTCACCAGGAAATTGCACCAGAAATCTCACGAAGACGCAATACAGAGCCGTGATAGAAAGCAGGAGCTAGAAATTTGAGTAACATACTTGATTAATACAACCCTGTTAAGATAAGAACTCGCCTCTGCTTCACTTGCTAACTTCCGATCCAATCCACCACGAGCTACTCCACAAGAACATCACGCAAGTGTATTGTAAATCCGCTCCCCTCATCTGCGGAATTGAGATGCACCCAAGAGGCTGACACGTTAATCTCCACGTGGCTGGAAGCAATAAGAAAAGGCCGCGACAGAGACGACTAAGGAAAGAAAACTGCGGAAAGAAGCAGTTTCGCAAAGGAATGGAAAGAAAAGTAAAGGAGGAGGGAGTCGCTATGGCGAGGTAAATATTTCAGGGTAGTCACTCCGGCGGCTCTTCAGTGGTCAGTTTGGTGTGGTCAGGGGGCGGGTGCTTACTGTTGTAGACTTTCTTTGCTGTTAGGAAAAGGCTGGCGCTGTGTTAGAGGCGCTGTAATGACTTCTCTGGATTTGGAACGGGCAAATTTGATGAGATTGACAAGGAAGGATTGATGAGGTTTGAGTTTTGTATCAAATGGAAGGCTGTTTAACACTACAATTGCTGCCTACCAGGTGTACGTCGATCGTGTCCGTCGCGGCGCATTGCTTTCCTACTGTGTCGTTGTCCACGGCGCATTCGTGCTTGTTGCTGGCACCTGTGGGTCATTCTTCAGGAGGTGCGGGAATAGTTGCTTTGTGTCGCATAGATAGTTTGTATATCAGGGTTCAGGACCACGGACGTGAAGTCGTTGGTGGATTTGGTTCGTCTTGGAGGTCTCGGAATCTCGACAGGAGGTTTGCAAGGGATCGTGCGACAAGCAACTCAAGCAGAAGCGGCTTGGACGTCGTCGCAGGCAGAATGTCGAAGACGGGGGACGTTCCGGTGGTGATCTCTGCGAGCCTCAGTGCCGCAGATACGTCTAGCTCTGACAATGTGAAAGCAATACCTAAGGTTTGTGAGGTTTTTCTCTATTTTCTACATGCTCCGAAGGTTGACATGCTGGTTTTTAGAAGTATTCAGATTGGATGGTTATCAAATTTTTTGCTAGTGTTCGAAGCCGTGAATGATTTTCTCGGAAGATGTAGGATGTAATCCTGTGCTCTTTTACGCACACCAAAATCTGATTCGCGGGTATTTGTTGGGAACCAATATTTGACATCTGAGGACCACCCGCTGTTATTATGATTTGCAATTTCGTGCCGGCTGTTGAGTCGTTCACATACTTTCTTCAACCCCAGACAACGTCACAGCTAATGCACTCTAACCACTTGCTGTTGCGTGAATTATGTTAGATTTAGGTGCTTTGCGGGCTTTATCTGTCCAATTATCAGAAAGGGTCTAACTAGTAGTTCCTGTAGGTAATTAGATCAGTGGTGAACTTCTGCCAGAAGTGTGGAGGGGCTATGGAGCAACGGATACCAGAGGGCGAGCATGAAATGCGGGCTGTTTGTTCCATGTGCGGTGTAATACATTATCAGAATCCTAAGATGGTATGTATGTGACCATCTCTTATTGTGATAGTCTTGCTCTGCACTTTCTTATTAGTGAACTTAGAGAGGTTCCATGGAGAAGATTTTGATCTCTTCTATCGATCGCTGACATTTCGTGCCGTTATATTTGCATCAGGTGGTAGGTTGTCTTGTGGAGCATGAGAACAAGGTGCTACTTTGCAGGAGGAGCATTGAGCCTTCGTGTGGTCTTTGGTGAGATCCCGTACAGCTATAGAACAATTGCAAGACGGATTGAGGAACTGATCAGCAGTAAGATGCTACCGTATTGGGAAGAGGACTTTGTATTCCATTCGTAGAATTTTATTGACTTCCTCGGTAATTCGACGACACTTCGTGAAACGGAAGGATATCTAATTTTTAAGGAATAATTTATGCCTGTGCTTGCATTAAGTGCTGACTGCACAACGGTTATCAGGACTTTGCCAGCAGGGTACATGGAGCTTGGGGAGTCAGCTGCTGAAGGTGCAGCTCGCGAGACTCTTGAGGAAGCTCGGGCAGACGTGGAAGTTGTTAGCCAGTTTGCTCACCTTGATATCCCGCTCATTGGCCAGGTTTGTGCTTTTAGTTCCAGTAGAGTTGCACAGTCCGTATGTGTGAACTTCATTAATATAACCTTGTAGCAATGCTAAATGAATGAAATGTTTTGCATCTGTTAAGAGATGATTGTTCATTCATAATGTTTGAATATGATCAAGTGATTTCTCCTAGGTTAGCCAACACTTCTAGGATCAAGGTTTAAATAATATCCGCGTCTGAGAGTAGGTGCTCCAGTATGTTATGTTGGGTTGCAGTAATAGGTTCTTGGTTATATGCAGTGCAGAGCTACATAATATTTCGAGCTCGATTCAAGCAGCTAGACGCAGTCTTCTCTCCTGGTCCAGAATCGTTAGAGTGTGCTCTTTTTCCACTTGAGGAGATACCTTTTGATTCTATTGCTTTCTCCTCCATTACAGTTGCTCTGAAAATGGTAAATTGCATACTTTGACCTTACAGATGATTATTCTGATGCGTGCAATCTTCTCTTTTCTTTTTTTAAAAATTATCTTTCCTTTTTTATTTTGAAACAACGCTATTTGAAGGTGCTGTCTGAAGTGTTTACTGTCGCTTTCTTTAACTACTGTCCTACATTTCTGCAGTACGTAGAGGATGTCAAAGCAGGCCGTATCAGACATCATCATAGTGTGATTGTTAAAAGGTCAGCTACAGGAAGCACCACCGTCTTATTTTTGTGACAACGTTATTCGATTCTGGCACTAGTTGTTGTTCCTGTCTTTTAAATATCCTGTTATCTCATTTATTTGTCACTGAAGATCTTGAGATTATACCATTATTTCACACTCATACCATTCTTACCTGTGTAATTCTTCTTACACGTTAAGCATGAAGTCATGTCACGATGATGTATAGAAAGTCTAGTTCTTATATGTTCCAGTTGTTTACTGCAGGCCCGGTGCAAGCCCTTCAGATCCACTCAGCTATGTTGTTCGAGATCACCTCGCAGTATGACGATAATTTGTTGCATGTGTGGTCATCTCGGAGTAAGAGATAGAGCATTCTGCTCAGGAACGTCGGAAGTATTGGTTGTCAATGTTGTAGGCGGTGATATGGTATATCTTATCATGCAGACATACTAAAAACTTTATGCAATGGACGTTTACAAGTAATAAACCTCGAGGGATTTAGTCACTGGTAATATGTTTTAGTTTGCTTATGACTACGTAAGTTTCAACCGGAAAGTAACGACGTGGTACACTAATGGTGGCAGTTGCTTCAGGCTTGCTTTCTCTTCTGGAGATGTAAGGATACGGCTTCATCATAAATTGCCTCTTTAGCGCTTTTGTGCAATACCATTTCCTCTGGAAACCTTGCTTCACCTCAAAGTGATAAAGTCAGACCGTGCTGGAAGCTATCTTGCTTTCAGCAGTGATAGTTTTTAGGCAAATATGTGAATGTGATGGACATCTAGCAGGGTATCGCCCAACTTTCAGCCATTGAGTCTAGATTCCAGATCAATGCGATTGAGTTATGTTCAACGTACTGAAAACCGTGCCTGTTCGAGACAATTCACCCCACTTTTATTTTGAATGTCAAGAATGACGCTCATGCTGAGACTCCAACAATCATGATAATACACTTTCTAGCTGTTTGTACAGTTTTATATACTGATTGTTCCAACATGCCTGCATTGCCAGGGATGTTGCGGTGTTCAGGCAACTGACGTGATGCTAACCCGTGGTCGACCTAATTAACTTGTCGGCAATTGGCACGAATCTGACCGGAAGTGCCAGTTAAAACATTGAACCGAGCCATAACCACCATTGCCCTGCCAAAATTGCCGCCGAAGGCGGGTCCATTGTTGGCCACCACTTCGCCCTGGGTGGAGGTGTGGTCCATGAGGTGCTGATCGGATGCTATCACCCCCCTGTTCCTGATGATGTTATCGAAGTACTGGGAGTCAAAGGTGCCTGGGGAGACCTCGTCCATGTTGATTTCGGGGGTTGCGGCGGAGTCAGGACACTGTGTCTTTAGGAAGTCTAAGAGGTCGGCTGGAAGGGAAGGGTCGGATCCTGTAGCACTGTTGGGATAATTGTATAGACGATCAACGATGAATTGGCAGTGAGCAACACCGATTGAGTGACTGCCCGACAGGGCGACCATGTGTGCAGCGTTCAAGTTCTTGGCCGCGAAATTAGCAAGAAGCTCGGGCACTGTCATGGTTTGGAGAGGCAGCTGTAGAGGGGGATCTGCAGAACTTGATGTCAATCCATCTCTCCTCCCACCAGACACATCCCAGCCCTCACCTCCGGCCTGCGATAGCCATGACAAAATTGCAAACCCATCAGTAACGCCATCAGCTATCTTAAGTTTCAATAGCCACTGTAAAGCACATATTAGGCCCACAATTCGATTTTCTTGTGATTCTTTCTCGCCAAGTTTCAAAATCTCTTGCTGATGTTGAACAGCCAAGTTACAGGTCAACTAGTAAATTCAACCAATCTGGCCGCTATCTTTACTCAATGCTGAGCATAGTTGGTGTTGGACGACAGAGGGTCTTACCCCTGCATAGCCCTAGCTCCCTCTTTCAGGTATTGAATAAAGAATTTCTCCAAGTGACTACCGTATGCAGAGGAGAAGTCAGTACAAACTTACCAGCAAGACACTATCACGAGCTGCGTACTGCAAGATATCGGCGCACGAAACAGTTCCTGGGCATGCCTGCTCCACTGCTGTTTTAGCCGCATCTATAGCGTCAAAGCCATGCAGGTTCACATTCAATGCTGCCGTTTTCTCCGAATCGACTCCGTCCAGCAACAACGAAGCCTCACAGCCCTGCAACGCAATTTAGTTGCTCGTCAATCACAACATGAGCCAATACATGTCCACACTCTATACCGACAAAAATTCCCAATTTGGGATGCTGGTCACGTAGAATCATGACGTACAATCCTAGAGTGTTGCAACGTGTTCAGTTCATAAAGTTAATGCATACCTCATGTTTGACGGGAGGATATAATTTACAGGCAAAGACGCAACAATGGAGTTGGAACTCACTAAAACGAAGCAGTCATGAAATGCGAGGCGCAAAACGCCAGGAGCGGTTGTAGGGTCCCGAGTGTACGAATCCAACATTGAATTATAAATTATGGTTTCCACCGTGGGACAGGAGTTAGTGTAAAAGCCGACGGTAAGCCCTTGAGCCTCTACATGGCTGCTTAAGCACGTCAATGAGATGGCCACTGCCAACAAGGCGGCCACCAAAACTCCTTGATAATTTGACATCCTCTTCTACGAATTCTCCTTTCACAATCAGCACAAGTGTTGTTGCCCACAAGCTCCAAGAGTAACTATACAATCGATCAAAAATCTCGTTGGTTCCGCTGTCGCAGAAGATGATGCAGCGCAGTGCTGAACGAGCTTACAAGCTTCCCTTCATCTACAATTGAACACTCTTTCCAGCCATTCGCACCGCCTTCTGCCCAGCGCTAGTAACTACAAATCCGCAGTCACAAAGAACCTGAAGCACAACGAAGTCTAATCACCGAGTTCAGAACCATGCGGCAGTCGAGCACAAGTTACAACATGTCGGCCAAATCCGGAAGCCCTACCTCACACCCTACGGGTAGCGTCGATCCTACCGTACCGTAAGGGGATAACGACCGAGGGGAAGCACTCAAAATGGAACTAAAGTACACAACGATCGGGAAGGCATATATACTCGGCACACTGCACCGCACAGCCATCGATGCATTGTACTTACAGAACCGTGCAGTTGCCGCGATGCCGGTGAAGTTGCCGCGAGGCCGGCGCAGCGGGAGGGCACGGCATCTAGATCTCGCAGGTCAATGAGGTGACTTCCCGGAGACGGTATCACGGCCCGTGAAGCGCTACAAGGCGGGGCCACAGTGCATCCGCGTTGAAATGCCACCCCATCGCCGGAACGACGGATGCATGCTACGCTAGATGTGCGAAACACACCCCTTGCGGATTGAATCTGCAGCACCCGATCACCACGACCTTCATCCCTTACCCACCCCCCTGGCCCTGTGGCTCAGACTGGGCATCGAATATGGCAATAATGATGAGCATGGGGAGCTGGGGTGGGGGGGAGGGGGCAGACTTTCTTCACCAGTTCCAGTCTGTTTGTGTTCATGATTTCACCGAATTTGTGCAATCCGATTTACGGGCCTTTTCCTTGCCTGCCTCTCGTTTCCTTGTTCAGCAGCCTCGACCTGCAGCAGCGCGGTCGCGCTGCGAGTGCAGTGACTGCAGGTGCGCCGTGGATCCGTGTGTTTCCGTGAGGCTTCGCTAATGCAGGATTATTGCTTTGCATCCTGCTCACTTTGGATTGCTTTTGTGTGCTCCTTATTCTCAATGCGTTTCATTATCTGGTGTGCGCTTCCTTTGCGTGCTCGGCGTTGACCTGGTCCCATCATCTGTTGACTGTTTTGAATAAAGAATCTTGTGAGCATACCCTTGCTTTTCTATTTGTCTTTCTTACTTTATTTATATTATTTTACTGTTTGTAAATGTTCGATTATCGTGATGCTGTTTGGTTGAGTGGATGTGATGGGCACGTAAGTTAATTGCCGTTAATTGAAGTCATGGTTGTTGTGTACAAAATGATTAACCATACATAAAATCATTTCCAATATTCAGAGTATCACATGTTTGTTGTATATACACACGTTCAATATATGATACATTAACTATTATTACAAACACTTTTGGAATTTCTTAAACTAAAAGTAAAATCATAAACATAATCATTCGCAGTACAACGCGTGTACAAACACACAGTAGTGTATTTTCCAAATTCTACATGTTACCCTGTCGTCAATATATTAACAAGGTCAAAAAAAAATTCATGCCGTTAACACTCAAATTGTAGGTTTCCAGAAAACATGGGTAGTTGGTATTCAGCTAAAGATTTGGTAGGCAGCGCCATAAATTTTACATATTCCTTCAAATAATAATAATATATGTAATATGAATCAACTATTTGCTGTGATAAGCATGAGAGGACTGTTAAAAGGTGGTGGGTTCATAGTCCACCGGTGCAGGAACTCAACTCTCCTTGTAGACAAGGCAAAGATGAGGTGATAAAACATTGACACTGTTACCTAGGTTTGAGGTCAACAGCCACAAGTCAAAGTCAATTGTTTGAAATAATATTTTGATGCAAGGTTTGACACGGCCCCACAACCTTGAACATATCTGAGAAGTCAAACTTTAGTTCTTTTAACTATGAATGCATAAACGATTAAACTTAACTCTGACTTCCAAAACTATTTTATGTAGTCAAAACCACGTTGGGTTCACTAAAGAGAAAAAAGTACATACACTGTTGAACCTATTGCATCTCGTTTTTGGTGGAAATTTTCATAGGACGGGGTTGAGAATCTCCCAAAGTATTAATACTAAGTTACAAACTTCTTGACTTCAAGCGAACGTCCCACACCCACCCTAATTCTCATCTTACTACATCACCCACTTAAAACCATGGAGAAAAACTTTCACCATCTTCACTCCAAGGTGTCTTGAGCTCATGTTCAAGTTGTCAAGCTTGTGAGCAATGGTATCAAGCATGAAGAGTTTCATGACGTTGTTGCATGTTCGCTTGCACACACCTACTGAGTTCACAAATGAAATCAGCTGGGTCATGGAACAACAATACAGAATCACGTTTTTAATACGAAGTTGATCAATTATTAGTTTTGCAGGTTTCAGCGACTGGGAATCTTGAGTGATGTCTCATAGATCGAACTATGTTTGATTAGCCGCTGCGGCAAGAGCCGAGGGACTTGTCCGTGTTGTAGGGCTTCTGCCGAGCAAGTTGAATGGGCTACTCGTTACCGCAATTGACCAAACGAGATTAGTAGTTTTGGGTTACCCCAACAACTGCAGAATATACCTCACTTCTGTACCGAAAGGGACGACCTCATGAACCTTGCTGACATTATTGGGGTACCATTTTAATTTGTGCTCCTTGTGCATCCCCGCTGTGTCCAGATCATCGCAAGTCTGAATTTTACTCTCCTCGTCATGCACTACAATACATCAGAACCTCTGCTTTAGACGTGGGTCCTCTACAGGAGATCGAAACTGTATCAAAAAGAGTGGGCGGCTATTGAGAGGTTGATGCAGATCGTCAACAGAGCTCGATAATCAAGAGACGCATTGACACCTGCCAGTGGAAACATCCCGCAGTGTTTGATTGGAAAATTATCGGGAGCATCTGAGGGATGAGGAGAATCCATGAAAGTGCTAACTTTCATAGCAAGTTATTTGAGGAGTGAGAATTTCGGCGATTCATGCACATTCTCTACGCCATTCCTCTAAGTTTCAAGAAAAAATACTGCAGGTGGTAGTTATACAATATTCGATCGCTACAGTGATCGACAAAGGGCTTGAATAGAAAATCGTAACACTGTAGGCGCGTGTCTATAGAGCAGACTACATGCTTCCTTGTAAGTTCCTTTCAATCAACTTCCGCTTTCTGACTGTAATTTGACTTGTGTGCACTTTTTTTGACTGGTCGAAAGTTGGGGTCAATGCATGTTTTTGAAATCTTACGGTCAGTGTGCCTGGTGTGCTCTGAACAGCTATATCAACTACTTTGTCCCTAAACACTTGAATCTACTTTTATTTGCAACGAGATTGACTTGTTGAATGTTGGTCTGAAAATGTGAAATAAACCAGTGTTCGAATTTTGAAAAAATCATACCAATTATTTTGTTAAAACCATATTGGTTGACTTTTGAATTTGGGAAATTCGTATTGAAGTATTTCGATGTACATACTTAACCCACGGTCCAATGAGAATTTTAACGTTCAAAGGAATGGAGCGAACGTGCCCCATCTGTCCATGAACCGCGTTCAAAATGCGTGCATATTGCTCCTGGTCTCCCTCGTTGCTAGGTAATAATCCAAGGTTTACTGTGGCTGTGAAAACTACTAACTTCTTCCTCAACGACGTGACGATCTCTCTACCCAAATTCTGAATGGACGGTCCGCATCCTCAGCTAATCCACAAAGGATCCAGGTCGACCAACACCAGCATCGTACACGTTGCAGCATTTCTCGATGTCAGTGACAGGGTTATTCGTTGCATCACACAAGTTACCGCATAAAGGCTTACAGTCGGCAATACTGCAACAAAAGAATTGTTTACGTGAAAATCAAAAAAATAAAAAGACAAAAAGAAGCTGCCGTCTATGATTTGCCCTCATCTCACCATCTGGTACCAGAATGTCGACAGCGGTGTCGGTAAAGCCATCACCAACGATCGGCACGCGCGGGACCATCAGCGGGCACATCAGGATCCTATCAGGAATCGCACAAGATCGGGGCAATCCAAGCTAAAGCTGAGCTGTCCAGCTAGGCACCGTCAGCTGCGAGCAAACGAGCAGGGCGGATTCCCCGATGTCGGGTGGGCGGGGATGGCACCCTGCCCCTAGACACACAGTGCACACACCGCGACGGATGTGCAAGTGGGCGGACGTCGGTGCGAGGAGAAACCGACTGGGTGGACCCTGTTCCGATGTGGGTCCCTCTCTTCACCACTGCTTTGGTGCGGTGCAGATAAACGAGAAGAAAGAGAAGGCAATGCACCTATTTAATTATTAAAGAATTGTAGTTACTAGTATTCTTAGAGCATATAATAATATATTAAAAAAAGACTAGAATAATATAGGATGTTATTGAATATTAGTCCATTCAAACTATTAGATTGCCAAAACTTTCAAATCTAAGTTGGATTCTAGATTATTTTACTAAAACAAATGTTAAGTCAATTTTTAAGTATACTTATGTTAGTTCTAATATTCAATAACTAACATAAGTATACTTAAAAATTAATATTTTGATTTGTAATAAGACTTGGCATATTTAATTAATACTATCACTTTTTCTAAAAACAAGACAGTGATGTTAAGTAGAGCCATTACATAAAATAACACTCTACTTATGATATGGTCAAATATTTACTATAAATATATACATATACATATACTTCTAAATATAAGGCCAAAAATAATAGTTGAATAAGTCCATGAGTTATTTTCTACAAATAAAAAATTTATTATTATATGGTTATATATTAATTAATTTAATATTCTTTAAAATAAAAAAAACTAAGACATTGACTCAAATATATTTTATGTAGATAGTATACTTAATACAAGATAAATCTAATATATATTGAAGAAGTTTAGTAAAAATAGAAGTAGATAAAAAATACATATATATAGTTTAATTGATTAAACTATCTTATTACTTTATATTTAGTACCTTTATAAATTGAATTAAATTTTCTTATTATTTTATATATTTATATTGCTTTAAAATATCTATTTAAAAAAATAAAAATAGTTTTAAAAAAATTATATATATATATATATATATATATATATATATAATTTAATAATTTAAGATATCATTAAATATGAATTTATCAAAGGATTAAAAAATAATATTTATATGAGACAAATTTATATAGACTATTATGTTCTTTAATTTAAAAGATGACCTTTCTATACATAGATGTATAGTCAATTAGTACTTTAAGTATAAATTTAATTTATTTCGGTTGAATCAATAGAAAATTTAAGCATACTAAATATAATTAAAATCTATCTAAAAAATATTTGATTAATATTTATATATTTATTTTTAGATTTATATTTCCTATACTAAAAATTTGTGGCAACATTAAAAAAATACAATTTAATTGGCATGCCAAAATTTACAAATATAAAAGATTTCTAAATTTTTTAAAATTTTACTCAATTTTAAAAAAATCATAGTTTTATATTTCTATAAACATAGATTTTTTTAAAATTGTAGTTTTATATTTCTATAAACATAGATTTTACTCAATTTTTAAAAAATTCTTAAAAATTTATTAAAAAGCCTTCATTTAATTTTATATAAAAGACAATAATTTTTTAAAACAAAAAAAACTTACAATTTTCTACTAAACTGTAATAAAATTAGATTATTAATTCTAATCAAATTTGAAATAAAAATATATATAACTCTATGTTTATAGAAATATAAAACTACAAAATTATAAGATCTTGTGTCATAAAAGCATCTATCAAAATTAAATAAAGACATTAAAAATATTAATTCTATTTTTGTAATGTTATTATCAATATTTTTTTAATCTAATCTATAATGTGTAGATTAAGATATTGAAATATAATAGATTGGTATATTTCTAAAATCAATGCTAATCATTAATTAATTATTTTTTAAAATTTGGAAAATTATTTTTATTTTTATTCAAAGTTTTCCTATGCTTAAAGAACTGCTATATTATTAAAAATATCTAATATACACACACATACACATACACACACACACACATACATATATATATATATATATATATATATATATATATTACACTCTAATAGTAATACTTTGATTTATATTTAAATCTTCTTTAAATTATTCTAAATTATATAAGAGAAAATGAAGCTTTTTCTTTTTTCTTACCATTTTACAAGATTAAATTGATATAATTTTAAATTATCACACAATTTTATCAAATTAATATTTTTTAAAATTTCGTATTCTTAAAGTCTTTAAATCAAATATACAACAATCTAAATAAATTGGTGGAATTTTAGATATATCAAGATTAATTAGTGATTTTAAAAATTTCAATGTGTTTCTTTTTAAACTTGTAATTTTATAGAATTTATTCTAGAAGGTTTAGGCTTTCAAACATAAGTTTGAAAAAATTTGAATTTTATTTTATTTCTACTAATGTATTAAATCTTACTTGTTATTTATTTTATTTTATTATCTTTTTTTATCATTTATCTTTTATTTTAATTTTTTTTATATGAAATATTCATACAAACTTCAATATTAATAAAAATATTAAGAAATTTAAAAATATATCCTAAGAAGGTTGTTGTAATATATTTATTTTAGACTTTAAAATTATTTTAAACTTTGTAATGTATATTGAATAAGACATGATGTTGCAAAATTTAAGGTCAAAACTAAATATAAAATAAAAACTACAAAAGAAGTTCAATATATATATTTATTTTATAGCTATATGTTTAAATAAATACATCATAAATATTCTTGCAATAAAATCTAAAATATTATGCATTTAGAATTACAACCTTGGAGAAAATATTTATTGCTTAATTTTCTTCAATAAATAGATGTTATATGATGTCGTTAATTTATATTTCAAATTATCCAAAATCGTCTATATGATGTATATTAAATTTAAAAGTTGTTAACTTATAAAACTTTTATAATCAAATATACAAGTTGTTATTTATTTTTGTTCTAAATAAAATTTATTAAAATATTTAATTGATAAGGAGTAATAATTAAATTTATAAGTTAATAAGTTAATATATTTATTTATCTAATCATAATGTATAATAAAAAACTATCAAGAAAGTTATGTAGAAACTCTATAAGAAGATTTTTTTAACCAAGTTGGTATAAGTATCTCTTCAAACAAGAATTTTTACTAAATTTTTTAATGGTAAGTTTAAAGAAGTTTTTGTAGAAACCAAGAAGAATATGGAGGTTTTTAAAAAGATGTCCTTAAGTTTTTTCTTTTTTTTAATTAAAAAATTTAATTCACAAAGTATTAGAAGCTTTGACCACAAATCTAATACTATAAAAATAATTATCTGTATATATATATATATATATATATATATACACACATAAACTAGATTATATTTTATTTTAGTCTTGTCAACTTTTTTTTTTGATCTTGTTTTTTCTTGTGATTAATAAGGTTTCTTATATCTTCACAATAAATATTTGGTTATTGTATTTTGATTTTATTAATTTTGAATTGATTTGATTTGATTTTTTTAATACTTCTTTGTTTTCATTGTGAAAATATATTATAATTATGATTTTAATTTTAATTTTATCTTTGGATATACAATCTTATAAATAGTTTATTACAAATCAAACTATATAGTTTTAATTGGAACATCTAAAAACAACTATAAATTTTAAAATAAAAGAAGTTACTTAACTATAGGCTATTTATTTTTAAAAATATATTTAAAAATAAAAAAATATTTTTTTTTAGTTTATCCTCAATAGATTATTAAGAATATTTTTTTATCTTATTAAATTATGCATAACACATGGTATTCTATTTTATTAAGAAAATTTAAACTTTTAAGATGTAGATTTAAACACACATTTTTACAAAAATTAAAAAATTACTATTTTTGGGTTTTTATAGAATATTATCTAATTATATCATATATAGTATTTAAATTTAATTTAGAATTTAATTTAAATTAATTTAGAATTTAGATCTTTAGAATTATATCATATATAATATTTAAATTTAATTTAGAATCTAACTATATCTTATGGTTTAAGAAATTGATTTCTTTCAATTTATTAGCACCTCTTTGGATCTTTGACATAAGATATTTGGCTTTGATTTCATTCATATTATCCTGCAAATAAAAAATTTATGTAAAATTAATGGCATAGAAATACTTAAATTTTAATATAAACAAGTTTTTATTTTTTTTAATCTACTTTTTTCTATAAAAATACTAAATCCTCTATTCAAGTAATAAATTCTATCTTCTTTGATTTTAGCAAAAATTATGCATATGAGATAAAAAAATAAGAACTTGTTTATTTTTAATTACTTTAATCTTAATAATAGCTTTAAAGTTAATAAAAAAATATTTTATGCTTATAATTTTTGCAACTCTATCAATTAGTATCTATTTTTGATAATAACACTATGCAACTACATATACTTCTATTATCTTGTTTTTTAAGAAATAAAATTAAAATATAGAAAATATTTTATAGTAAGATAATTGTATATTTATACAAATCCTAAAATTGATGCTTTTTCTTATTTTATGCCAAAATATTATTAAATTATAAGTTTGTGCTTATAATAAATTTTAATTATAAGATTTTTATCTAGCCTTAATCTCAATACTAGACTTTATTTTTTTAAACCTTTTCTTGAAACAGTATTATTATTTATTATTTTATTGGAACTGGAAGGACCTAATACAAATAATTGATGAAAAAAATTTAAAAATATATTGAATAATTTATTGAATGTATAAATTTTCACTTCATAATATTACATACTTTTATTGATGGCAAATTATATTGTCACAAAAATTTGTGCGTCCAATGAATGCACTCAAAAAATTAAAATCATGAGTAAGAATCTTTTAAATGCACTCTTTATTATTTTTATTCTATTTTTACATCCCAAGATTTAGTTATAATCTTGAATAAATTTCAATACATTGCAAAAGTTTGCAAACCTCAGGAAGATATTATAAATTTCTGAATCAACAACCAATTAAAATAACATAATATGTAAGGGCACCTTTTAACTTGATGTAATATAAGGATAAATTGCAAGATTAAAATCATCGAATATTTAAAATACATACAACAAGATTTATATATATATAAAATGAGAGCAAAATAAATTCATTAGAACTTTGATTTGAAACATTATACAAGTATAGGGCGCTTGAGGACGTACTTCTAATATAGTGGATGTAATTTGAACTGAAAAAAATTGAAGATTAGGTACAAATAGAGTAATTAAAAAATGATTAAGGATTATAGGCTTCTATAAAATAATAGTTTGTTAAAATAATTTTTTAATAAATTTTAATAAGTTTTTAATATACATATGTAGACATACATACACACACATAGTATTTTATTTTATTTTTAAAGATGATAAATGCATTAATCAACCATAGAACATAATTAATAAAGAGCTGCCTTTTTTGTCATTTCAGAACTAATATGCATGACTTCTTTGCAAAGAGAATCTCTTCTTCATCCTCTCAATTGTTGAATATTCTTTTTTTGGAATTTTCCTTGTTAAGTTCGAGAACAGTTTAAGGATTTGAAGACACTTGTAGTTATTTCAAAGCAAGAAAGGCAAGAATACTAGTAATAGTCCACAAGAACCCCTACTTCTTTACCACCTTAGGAGTTCCAATACAATGTGATAATTCTCCCGCCTACAATAACAATTTGATATCTTTATTTTTTCTCCACGAAATCAGGATCCAATTCTACTTCAAAAAGCAATACCTCGTGCAAGATCTAGAAGAAGAAGAAGAAGAAGAAGGAAAAAATAGAATAAAATAAAATAAACTCATTTGAGAAAATCGTTTCACGGGTTGCGTAAGAGAACACGAATCTCCTGAGGATGAATACGCGACGAAAAAAATACAACAAAACCACATTCATCCACCTTCATGGATGATCGCGGCGGTCGGGCAGCGTCGGAGCTTCAGTTTCCGCAAGCGACGCCGCGAGCTTCACCTTCGCCGAGATCTGAACGAAACGAAACGAAACGAAATCGGGCGAGACATGGAGATTGGCCCCGCGAGGGAGCCCTGCCCTGGCCGACGAAGAAGAACATGTAGAAGAAGTAGGCAAAGAAGAAGAAGAAGAAGAAGAAGACGACGCAGACATGAGATGGGGCCCCTGGGGAGACATCACACCAGTTGCGTGCGCTGTTTTTTTTTTTTTTTTTTTTTTTTTTTTAATTTAATTTTTTTTAATTTTTTTTAAAACTTCTATCTCGCAACAGAATCTTCACCATCTCAAGTGGGGATCTAACTCCTCCAACTTGCGCATTCCATGCGTGGGGGTCTGGTTGAGTCCCATGCCATGTCATGCCATGCCTGTCCTGGCGCCTCATTCCTTGCAGATTATTCATGAACAGGCCCTGCAGGACCACCATCGACAGACTTCGTGAAGGTCGCCGGACCCGATTACAAAGCACGTGGACGAATCAATAAGGTCGGGAGAAGTCTAGTACGCAGGTGATTCCCGATCTCTGCATCCTGTGAGTCGGCGTGTGGGTGCGACGCGATCTTGGACGATTAGCTTGCTGGGTATTGCTAGTGAAAGAGGGGATTGCACGAGGCGACTGCATTTGGTCTCGTGTCCTGGATTGCTGGCAGCTTGCGGAATTTATTGATGGTTGGTGGTCGTGTTTTGGAATTTTTTTGAAGTTTGAGGTGGTGAGCTTCGGGTGGTGACAGGCGTCGATGTTATCGCTCGCCCCTGCGGTCTTGCCTTCTTTTTTTCAGGGGTTGGATTGTTTACAAGGTGAAGTGGTAGCTGCCTTTGCTATGGTCGTCAATTGTTGATCGACAGCAGGTGATCAATAAATTCCATTCACCTGCCTGGTCAATCAGTGGTATACGACTGATCGGTAGAATTTGCAAGGTGTTGGCGCAAATATCCAGTGGGCATTTCGCATTCCTGGAGTCAAGTCTGCAATTTCATCCAAGTCTGGTCAGATCTGGCGTCAATCTAAGGTCGGAGTCACAAAAATTTGGTCGCTCCGTAATTGGTTTCACTGTCGGGATTTTCTGCATTAGGCTGATTTTGGACGAATTATCGCAGAAAGGGACGAAATACTCTAGAAAGAATCGTGCTATCAATACTGGAATCGTCATGTCGATGAGCAATGGGAAGTCGAAGGATCATGACGATCCGTGCAAACGCGGACTGGGAGATCGAGCAGATACCGACATGGAAGCGGAGAAGACCAGTCCTGCAATCGAAACATTCCCGGACCTAGTGCAAAATCTATCGGAAGCACGTCATGGGCTCGGGCAATATGGTGGGGTGAATGGGGCGATCGAGGCATCACCGACGTTCGCCATCATGGAGCCCCAGAGACTGAATAAGATGTTTTCGGGAGAGCTCGGCACCGAGCATGGGCTGTACCTGTACAGCCGCCACTTCAATCCGACAGTGCTAAGCTTGGGCCGCAAAATGGCAGCCCTTGAGGACACCGAGGCCGCGTACTGCACCGCGAGCGGCATGTCCGCCATAGTGGCTGTCATGCTTCAGCTTTGCAGCAGCGGGGATTACATCGTGGCGTCAAATCGTCTCTACGGGGGCACGCATGCGATGCTAGCGCATTTTCTCCCTCGTATTTGCAACATCCGGGCAACATTCGTAGATGTGGACGACTTGGAGGCCGTGCAGGGTGCCGTGCAGCCAAATTCGAAGGTGCTCTACTTTGAATCGCTGTCGAATCCGCGGCTGTTTGTGGCAAACATTCCAGCGCTAGCGCATCTGGCGCACAGCCGGGGCTTGACTGCAGTTGTGGACAACACATTCGCGCCTCTGCTGCTCTCTCCAGCGAGATTAGGCGCCGACGTGGTCGTGCACAGTTTGTCGAAGTACATTAGCGGCG
Source organism: Physcomitrellopsis africana (assembly GCA_036785485.1). NCBI lineage: Eukaryota > Viridiplantae > Streptophyta > Bryopsida > Funariales > Funariaceae > Physcomitrellopsis > Physcomitrellopsis africana. The sequence goes on along the minus strand of JAWRVF010000219.1, from coordinate 274,160 downwards.
CGGGGGATATCATCGCCGGAGCGGTGTGCGGTCCAGCGGAGCTAATCAGCTCAATGATGGACCTGCACCATGGTGCACTCATGCTTTTGGGCCCGACGATGGATCCCCATGTTGCATTCCAGGTTAGCCTCCGCATCCCGCACCTCTCGATTCGGATGAGGGAGTTTGGGATTCGCGCTTTACTCTATGCCAAGCGTTTGAAGAAGCTGGGATTGAAGGCAATCTACCCTGGACTGCCGGACCACCCGCAGCACGCGCTAATGACTAAGCTCTTGAATGACGGCCACGGCTATGGCGGTATGATGTGCTTGGATTTGGACACCAAAGAGACCGCGGAGAATTTCATGCGCTATTTGCAGAATGTTGGCCATTTCGGTTGGATAGCTGTGAGTTTGGGTTACCATGACGCGCTCATGTTGTGCTCGGCATCGAGCACGAGTTCAGGGTTGCCGAATGAGGAAAAATCTGCTTCAGATATTTCCCCAGGGCTTGTGCGCATGTCGATTGGGGTCACGGGGTCGACCGAGCGACGATGGGGGCAGCTTCTTGATGCTTTAGTTGCTCTTAATCTGGTCCCAAGTCTAACTGTGGACTCGAGTGTGCGGTGAATTGGATCCACGCGTGTGAGATAAATGGCTTACGCGCGTGCTCAAGGTAATGCATGATCTCAAAGATGGTTGCACTGCTCATTGTCTTTCATGTGTAGCTTTTCTTGGAGCTAGACTTCGACATCCTCAACCGCTCGTGTTAGCCGATATGGTGAGTCCTTTGAAATTACGGCATTTCTTTCTACTTTCCTTCCAGCCTCAGTATTCCATACTTTTAAGTTGGGATGCCCTACAGCAATGAATCATGGGTACTGACTGGTTCTAACTTTCGTCACCATTCAGATCTATTCGCAGCAAGGGTGTGATGGAGCTCGCTGAAGAGTTTCAATGCTCGCTGTGCAAGCCCTAATTGTAGAGAGCGCCAACATCAACGATGAGTGCAGTGGTTTCAGTGGCGACCTCGTGAATTCACAGCCTTCCAGACAATATCAGAACCAAATATATTGTTATTCAGATCTACACGTTGTGGTATGTAAATTAGGGTCCTCTTGATAGGACATGTGGCCGGAAGCATCTACAGCTGGTGCAGAAAGACGATCGGAAGCCATAGCTGGAGCAGTAACAGACATCCGCATGGTAGTAACAGACTCAGAATCAGCATGAAATGGTTGAAGCTTGGATGTAAGACGTGATGGAATGTAAACACGATTGACCTCAAGCTTCTTGGCGGTACTAACTGAAGTGTCGCTTCGTCCGCATTACCATTACGTTGTCCATATGGTGTTGATCCCGAGTGTCATCCTTCACCATGAACTACCGCATCACCCAAGAAAAACCACCGCGTCAGCCACATCATCGTTGAAGCCACGAATTTACTCCCGTGGCTTATCATTTCTGCGCTCAAAACCCATTCAACAATGAAACCTAAACCCAATCCTGCGTGTCCTCGCAACCAGCAGCAGATTATACGCCGCTGCTCTCAAATCGCAGACAAACAGTTTTGTCTGCACCAGGGAAAAGTACAGGCCAAGGAATGCTTGAAGACAGGGCCGACTTTCCAAAGGGAGCCTGAGTACTCGCCAACCAGCTATCCACACACAAACATGCAGAGAGGCGTGCACTGCACTCAAAGACAGAGCTCATGATTTGGTTCCGAGTAAATGCTGGGCACCATTTGTCAACCTGGTCAGTAATTCGTCAGCCATGGTGACACAAGCTCATAAAGATATAACCTTCCTGCCCCAGATCTACGCTGGGCAACACTGATCGACCCCCACTCGACGAATACTACCAAGAGCAGCAACAACAACTACAAAAGGAGCAGCAAGAGCAAGTGGAGTTGTGGCTGATAACCTTCCTGGCAACCACTCTGCAGCACAAAGCATGGGAGAATCTGTCTCAGGTTTAGGGTTTAGGTGGGTGTGTGGGTGTGTGTGTGTGTTACAGCAGCAAAGATTGAGATCCAGGATTGGATCACAGGATTGAAGAAGAAGTTAATGAGGTAGAATCTGCCTTTTTGGATTCCTTTCCTTGTGGAGCCCAAAGCACAAAAGATGGGTACACTTTCTGCTTCTAATGAGTGACACTCACTCACTTTCAGAAAAAGAAACTGAATAATTTTTTTTTTGAGACTGTCACGATGAGCAAGGTCAAGGATGCCGTGGGTTAATCTTCCGCCTGCGTTCGATCAAATAGCAGATAGTTACTTGAATAAATATTTTCATGTGTGTGTATACATATATATAAATATATAGTGTTCTGAATTCTTATGGAAGCTGCATTGCACAGCACGTTTTTAAACTAGGGTTTTGTAATTTTTTAATCTTGAAGATTAATAATCACATTTTTATTTGAAAGCATGATTATTTTTTTTCTTCTAATGGTAGTTTTTAAACTGTTTATTTTTGTGTGTGGAAATCAATGCATTTGAATACTCCATGGGTCTGTAAAAGAACATTATATAAGAAAATTCATAAATTAAGATTTTTTTAAAAATCTCGCAATTTAAAATTTAAAATATTAACACATATATTATATTCTAATGTATAATATAATCTTATTTACATACTTTTATTTTTAAAAATACATGTATGCTATTAAGAAATAACATTTTAAATTATACATAGTTTTATTTTACACCTTATTATTTCAATTTAATTCAAATTTGTTATCAAATGATAACACTCTATTTACACATTACAACATCATTTCCAATGCATTATATTACCTATGCAATATTAAATAAAATTGTACCCACATTAATTTCTGTGTAGTTTTTATTTAATAGGTAGTATTTCATTAATTTTTATTTGAAACTTAGTATTATTTTTAAAAATTAAAAAACTAAAAAATATTTCTAAATACATTATATTTAAAAATTATATAATGGAAATTATATAAGAATTGTAATAAAGAATTGTAATAAAGATTTTTTTTATAACATTGTTTTCAATTTAAAAGAATCACTTGGTCCAAATCCAAATTTTGGTAAAATTTTTCACTTTGTATTTGTATTTTTTTTATTTTTTTAATTATTTATAGTTACTAAATTTTGAATAGGATTTATCTTATTAATGACAGAGGACCTTTGGATGGAGACTTTTTCTAATTATCCTTTAATGGATGAGTAATGGGTTTCTTTTAATTAATTATTTAAAAAATATTATTCTCTTAAAATATAATTTTCAGCTTTAATTACTACAAGGCTGTCTGTCTACCACCAATTACATGTGCTCAAGATCCAAACAATTTTCTTTTGTGATTTATAAATGGTTGAATATTAAGAAGAATTAAAATGAGTGGGAAGAACAAAGTAACATGTAATTCATATAAGGTGTATTTTTATACAATTTAAGATTTTGTAGTTGTTAGCATCTTTTAAATTTAGTTTACAATGTGTATGTGACCAATTGTTTCTTTTTTGTCCACAACTGCTATTCACCTAAATCTTAAAATATACTTTCAATTTTTTTCAGATTATGATACTGTTAAAAAGAATATGATGAAATTGACTGGCTTCCCATTTCTTCTATTAATAATAAAAATATGATTATAATTCGTTAATAAATAAATAGGTTATGCTTTCTTCAATCTAGGGTTTTCAAATTCTCACCTAGGCTATAAGCCTGAGCAATGTGGTGTCAAGGAATTGGTTGCTCTTAACATTTATCTACAGAGGCCCTCAATTGATGATTATATTTCAATGTGAATTCTAATTGATGTAAAGCCAGTAACATTTCTTCTATATTAATTCACCTCTTGTTTTAAGTTTTTAAGGCTTTTATTGCACAAATTTGCCACTCCAGTCACATTGAACCATAACTTGGGATCTGTATAACAACATTTTAACATGTCATTCTCAAAGTTACATAATTATTTTTCACAATTCTCTATTTAAGATTTCAATTTGAAATGTTTCAGAGTGCTTCAATGGAGCCATCAAGAGAAAGGATTCTGAAGGAAAGAGATAACCCCCAATTGCTAAACAGAGCTGCCCCAAACCTGCATTTTAATAAGCAGCATGATAAGCCTAAATTGAGCAAGAAAAGCACAGGTGCTCCTGCATCAACTGTTAAATACAAGTCATATGGAGACCCTTGTCCCAATGTATTCAAGGTAAGAAAGAAAAGATGAGGAATATATATATATATATATATATATATATACACTAATACATGTCAAAAAGCTCGGTAGATGCATACAACTCCAATTATCACATGGAAGGTTGAATTGGCTTCATGGAAGAGAATTGTCCATCAGCAAGTCACATTTTAACCACATTTTTAACAATTTGTGCTTTTCGTTTGGTTTCATGTGTTGAGCTTATTCATTAACATTGTATTCATCTATTATTATATAATAAACTTGTTTTCCAGTAAAATAACTAAAAATTATGCCAAAATCACTAAAAATATATGTCCTTTCACAATGTAAAAAAATTTGTTGTCCCTTTCACATATAATTATATTATATTAAGCATCATGATCCAACTAATAAATTAATATATATACACACACACACAAAATCAATTATAGAAAATTTAACTATAGTTCAGAATATAATTATGATAAAATTGCATTGTGCATTACTTGCAGAGAAAACCAAGTGAAGTTGTAGAAGCTAAATTGCACCCACAGGTGTCCTATGGTGATGGCTCTATCCGGACAAAGCCTCACATCATTGAGCACCATAATTTTTGCGACAAAAAATATTTGGTAACTGTTTAACAAATATTTTTAATTCAGAGTTTTATTGTGCTCAAATGATTTCCTAAAAAGTGCTGCAGAGCCAAATTAGTTGGATCATGATGCTTTGGTTTTTGATGCTAATAGGAATCATCTTTTGTGAAGAAAGATTGCCCTCTGTTTCAACCATTTCCACCTGAGATTGTGTTTAAAAACTTCAAACCGTTCCAACAATATTCAAAAGTTTTCAACCTCCGGAACAATGACAAGGTTCTTGTTTTCATTTCATCAAAGATTCAATTCAAATTATGTATGTATGTGTGTGTATATATATATATATATATATACATTAATGTTGTTTTAACAACTAAATCAGATTAATTTATTGCATTAACCTCTAATTTTTGAGAGTTTTTAGTTCACAGTCTTTAAACAACCTTTTTGATAGACTGCTTGTTAAACCCTAAGTTTTTCACTTAACACAAAGTAAAACCTTGTTCAAAGATGCAAAGTTTTTCACAGAGTCAAACTAAAACTTATGTTTGTAATGGTAGATGGCAAGGCGGGTTCAAGTGTTACCACTTCTATCTGGGTACCTCAATGTTCAGTTGTATACACCTATTGATAACCATGATCTTAGCATATTTGATGAACAAGGCACTAGCAAAGTTGCACCTGGAATGGAGGTATTCTACCAAATTACAAAATCTTTGAAAATATTAATTGCAATAAATAATTCAAAATATCGAATTATGATTTTGATTATTGATGTGGTTTAACCAAATAATTGGCACCATTTGAGTACAATATATGAAAAAATGTATGTATGTATATGTTTAAAGAAAACTTTGCAACAATTGAAGTTATTATCACTTAAATAACATGTTGATGCTTGTGTATGAATGTATTTAAGATTAGATTGATTTGAAAGTTATGATTAATTATGATTTTCAAACAATGCAACAGATACAATACATTGTTAATTTTTGCCCAGAGAATGAAGATGACCAAGAAGCCTCTATAGTGGTAGTCACTGAACGAGAAAAATTTGAGGTGCCTGTGATTTGCCATGGAGCACAAGGTACAACAGAATTGTACTTTGAGAACATTCTACTTTAAATAAAATAAAGTTAAATTGTATTCAAATTTCATTTTCTTATTTTAAAGAATATTTAAAGAAAATTCAAATACATTCATGCTGTGAAGATGTTGTATCATGATCAAAGAGCTGAACTATTCAATTTACTTGAAAGTCCTTAAAATTCTATAATTGATTTTAACAAACTTCAGTGCATAGAATACTCTTTATGCTTCATATTTTTCACTTCCATTATGTAAAATTTTATTTACTTTATAAGGAAGAACGAGTTGAATGTTTTACCTCTTGTAAGTTTTACCTCTATGTAAACCTTGCAAAATTAGAGTGAAATCCTAGGGTAGTATGTTTAAAGCATTGGTGTTTGGCCATGAGGGTGTGGAAATAGCAATATTGGACCTTCCGGATGAAATTTATTTTCAGCAAACTCCTGCTCATGTAGTATACACCAAAAATGTTATGCTCCGCAACTTGGGCACCAAATCAGCAGAGTTTGCATTACAAGTAAATGGATACTTTGCCATTTCTCCAACTAGTGGTGTCATAGAACCTGAGAACTTTTTAGAAGTTTATGTTCAATTTCAACCACCATTTGTGGGTGCTCATGAAGGAGAGCTTATAGTTGCTTACAATGACAACATTGAAAGAATGTATTGCAAACTCTATGGTATGGGTTTGGAGGTGACCATTCTCTTCTCTTCTTCATAATCATAATAATAATAATTGTAGTGAAGTTTGGACTTCTCTGAAGTGTTAGATTTTGTAATGCACTCATTGTTTCCATGCATGGTATTTAGGGTTTCATTAATAGCATTTGTTTGTGGTGGGTTGAATAAGTTACATTAGATTAGAGTAATGTAAAATTGTTAAAAAAAAATGCATGCACATGCTCAATATGAATGAGTATTTGTTATATAAAAATTTAGTGTCTAATGTAATTTTTTTTTTTTTTTTTTTTTTTTTTTATAAAAAAGTTATTATCATCATTGTTATTATTGAACACAATTTTTTGGTTGTTATCTAACAAGTATCTTCAATGGGGCTTAGTTGGATGTGAGAATATCTGTAGATACTGCAATAGCAGTGCCCACACATGTAGGGAGAAAATCACAAATGGTGATACATGTGCAAAACTATTCCTCCACAGTTGCATACTTCCTTTGGGAGAAGTAAGGCTCCCTAATTTTATCACTCCAAGTGCTTTGTTTTCATGAAGAAAATACTGATTAAATTCTACAATTATTATTCTCTCTGATGTAAAACAAACTTAGAATGTTTTTTATTTTATTTATTTCTTCATAAAATGAGAAGAAGAATTTTTGAATCATAGACGTAATTTAATTATTCCATCAGTTTTATTGTTACTACTATTTTCCATCAGTTGTCTATCCATCAGATTTCATATATATATATATATATATATAGATATATCACATGTTTCTAACTTCTTTTTCTTTTTACCTTTTTTCTTTTCATTTTTTTTTTCTCTACATAAAAAGATAGATTATTATTTAACTACTACTTAATACAGAATAATTTAACAATTTCAAAATAGAATCATTTCTTAAATATTATCTATTTGAAGGAGCAATGCATATATATATATATATATATATACATATATATACATATATATTTTTCATGAAAACTTCCCTAAAGACTCACAAAGTGTTTTGTAGTAGACTCAGCAATTATGTATTCTAAACAGCATACACATAGAGAAACAGAAAAATCCTGTTTCAGTCTGTTAGAAAGAGTGTTATGCTTAAACACATAATATCAAAATGTTCAATGACTGAATATGGCAGGTTTCTCATGGACGGGCTTGGTCAGATTTGCAACCGAGAAAGAAGATGCGGCATATTTAGCCTCAGTGACAACTTCAGACAAGGGTTGTAGTCAAGGAAAAGACCTATTCACACATGACAAACATCCTAATTGCAATGGCACCACACCCAAGATACCAATCTCTGCTACTCACAGTGATGAAGAAGATGGCATTGAATCTGTAAATCATGCTTAAAATTTTAAACTAAAATATCAAAAATGTTGAGAATTGAAGATAATATTATGTTTGTGCATACTTAACAACTTAACATACTTAACAACTTTTGGCATATTATTGTAGGCTTTTGCATTGAGTCCTGCACATGGAGAATGTTGGCCAAGTAGTCAAACAGAGATTACTATCACATTCATGCCTCCACGTGCTCATAAGTAGCAACTGCACTTCCATTTCAATAATAATAATAATAATTATTACTATTATTATTGCTGCTATTAGTTCAAACTGGGCATTTATTTTTGTTTTATTAAGAATTTTTTGTTGCTTTGAATGGTAATGGGTGCATGTAGAAATTATCAATAAAAACAAAGTTAAATAATGGCCACATCATCAATGTGCAATTGTTTTGTGTAGGTACTATTGTAAGGCATATTGCAAAATTACTGGAAAGTCTGAACAATTAGTGGTTCATTTGGAAGGAGGTGGAATTGGGCCTATTGCACAATTTTTTCCATGCAAGCTGGACCTACAAGAACTCCATCTTTTTGCTACATATGAATATGAAGTACAACTTAAGAACTTAGGAGAAATAGAAGTGGGTGTTTTTATTTTTGTTTTTTTAATACATAATATCAAAAAAAAAAAAATGCACTTATCATACTTAACAAGAAAAATGTACTCAAAAATATATTTCAAATCTTTAAAATATAGATAATATAGATAGATAAATAATATTTTCATCCAAAGTTTTATTATTTCTATCTAGTATTGTATTGCACCCACTACACCACCATTATTGATATTTTTGTTGTAGTTTTGTGATCTATTGAATTTTAGCAGCAACTTTACTTGGGCGTTTTGGAAGAAAAATTTGTGCTTAGTGAGTTGTAGTAAGGATACATATGTTGGACCTTGCTGCCAAAAACAATTCTCACCGTGTTGGATCCTATTGTAGACAAAGACAAAAGGTTGCCCCATTGGGGCATTGATCAAAGCAAATTTGCCTTTGAACAAATCAAAAAACCATAATAACAATAATGGTGGTGTGGTGGGTGCAACACAATGTTGGATGAAAATAGTAAAACCTTGGGTGGAAATATTAGTTCCCTATTAAAAATAAATCTTTGTAATATTTTGTTATATGTGTATTTCTAAAACAACTTTGCAGGCACATTTTCAACTTTGTAGCACAAATACAAAAGAGGTGTGTTTTCAATTTACATTGATGGAAGGGCTTGTTCCAATAAACAAAGCATGTCCCATCAAAGTGAAATGCTTTACACAATTACGTGGAACTTTTGAAAATAAGTTTGTATGGAGTGTTGATGGTGCTGAATACAACCCTACTTTACATTTCCGTGGGTGTGTTGGCAATCCTTTGATACACATAAATGTAGAAGAAATTGACTTTGGTGTTATTGGATTAGGTTTTTGCTCCAAATCCACTTTTAAAATATCCAATTGTAGTGAAACTTCATTACACTTCAGATTACACATTGTGCAAGATGATGACAGAAATGGGTTTGTGATTTCAGAAGGATTATACAATATCCAAGCTCAAGTAAGATCTGATTTCTATGATTAATTAGTCAAATAAACAAATAAGTAATGTTTTCAATTATATATATATATATATATATATATACACCTAAAAGCATCCAAAAAAATGTTTGAACTAACACTTGTGTAATTATTTCTCTCTTTTCTCCAATTGGTCTCAACATATTAATCTATTTTGTTTCAATTTGCAATTCTAGACTTCAAAGCTGGTGACTGTGTCTTTAAGTCCTACTGGTGTTCAAAATTATGTGGGATCATTACATATATTTTTGTCTGAAATTAATGAAGTGTACAAGATCATCAGTTTATCAGCAAATGCTGTTGTTGCAAAAGTACATCAGCAACTCCTAAATAACATAATTCTCAAACATGATTATTTGATATATATATATATATATATACATATTTCCTGCTATTTCAATTTGATTGAATAAATGATTGGTATGTATGTATGTCTATATATATATATATATATATATATATGAAAAAATAAAGACAACAAACTAGTAGATATGTTTCATTTATGCTTTTTGTATTAAAAACTATTTCCTGCAGTAAGTATTTGAAACTGAAGCACTTGGTGTGTCCAAAATGATCAAACAGTTGGTGCCAAAAAAGGATTACATTGATTTTGGAATGTGCTTCATACAATACAACTATGTCCAAACATGTGTGATCATCAATGAATCCAATGTAATGGGGAGATTTTCCATTGAGTTGCAAGACCCACAAACTCAGAGCCTTGCCAAACTTATTGCAAAGGATGTGGAAAATGTTGTCATGCCTGGAAAATCATCCACCTCAATTGAATTTGTACTTGCCGCATCTGTTCTGGGTGAAATCTCATTTGAGACCACAATTATTTGTAATCCGGGTGGAGGAATTTATGAAAAGAAAATTCCTGTCCGCATTGAAGCTTTATCCATAGGTTATTCTATTTTTGCAATGAATGAATGAATCTAATATTAACAATAATAATAAAAATAATGGTGATGGTAATAATAGGAATTTATATGTGTGTATGAATATATAAATATAAATTAAGGAATCAAGGATTTTGCATCTTTAACATAAAGATTTGGACATTTTGTTGTTCATTTGAAAACATTTACATACTAATGAGATTTCATGAATAAAAATTGTATAATAAATAAACAGGTCCAATATTGAAATTGGAGCCAAGTGGATGGGATGTGCCACCTAGACCAATCCCAGGCCAAGATTGTATTGAGGATGACCAAATATGGCCACCAACTTTAGACTTTGGCCGGATTCCTGTGCTTGAAAATCATACACAAAGCTTTGTCATTAGAAACATGTGTTGTATCCCTGCATCCTTCAATTTGGAAAACAAGGTTTATGTTTTCAAATTGGATACATTGAAAGCCACAATTGTGCCATTTGGCTCTCTAGAAGTCAGAGTGAGTTTCAAACTATAGCATTGTAACAATATTACACATGTATTCATAAATTTGAATATATATATATATATATATATATATATAACAATGATTCTTTTTGCCTAAGCATTAAGAACATATAATTTTTTTGAAAATACAACTAAATTCAAAAGCCTAGCATGGTTTGTGAAATGTATGGGAGTTTACCAGGTAATTGCTTGTCTTGATGATACAAGAAGATTTGTTGACAAGGTTTCAATCACCTTAGAAGAAGGAGGCCAATATTTTGTGACTTTGATAGGGATTGGTCTAGGCTCTACACTTACATCTAAAGCTTTAGCTGATGGGAGTCTACACTTTGGAACCCAACTTAGCCATAGTGTTGTAACAAAACCTTTTGAAGTCAATAACCAAGGCCGCTACATCCAAACCCTAACTTGGAATGTAAACAATGAAATGAAGAAATCTCTCAACAAGTGCATGTTTTCATTTATGCCACTCAAAGTTTCCATCCCACCTCACACTAAATTCACTTTTCAATGCACAGGTGATAAGCAAGATCCATATAACATTTGATAACTTTTACTACATTTTGATATTTATTTCAATACATAGGTAATTATAAGACGATGGTTCTATATAATATATATAATTTTTAATCAATTCTCTAGTTACAATCAAATTAAGCTTATTTGGTGCATATCATGAGACAACTGCAAGTGAAAGAAGTTAAATCAATGTCTTGCAATTTAACATCCAACAGGAACATTTCAAACAACTGGTTATGTAAAAGAAATGTTTGTGTGCCATGTTGTAAGCAAGACACAAAAGGAACAAACTTACAAGGTGGAAGTAGATGCTGAGGTTGTTGGTACCAAACTATTATTTTCTAAGCAAGATCTTAGGTTTGTTCAACTTAATGATGGAAAACCACATCCAGATAGAAGCGTTGTACAATTAATATGCCAAAATGTATATGTTGACACATTGAGCATGAAGTTTTTGGTGAAACCACCCTTTGGGTGCAACAAAAGTGAAGCTACTTTGGAACCTACAGAGTGTATTGTGTTGGACTTGTGGCTTGAGTGGCAAACTTCTGTGGTTAAAAAAAGCACAGTTTGTTTGGGAAAATTTGAAGTTGTGTATACAAGCACAGTGAACCAAGATACACTTGATATGGTTGGAGAGATACATTTTCCTACCTTAGAACTATCAACCAATCAATTGAATTTTGAGTGAGTGGCATAAAAACCATCATGTTTTGATGTGGTTCATAATTTTATCTTGATTTTTTAAATAAGTTACATTAACTGATGCTATACATCAAATGTTTGAGATTCAACATGAATAAACTCATAATTTAGTTTACAAAGTAATTAAATATTATGTTTTGGAATGATGTGGTAGAGATTGCAAAATCTAATTTATCAAGGATCAATAGATTAATTGATGCAAGTACTTAATAAACTGCAATTATTCATATTTTATTTGTATCCTTAGATGATTAAAATCTAGCTCTCTTGTTTTGTTAGAATAGAAATAAACTCCTTGAAAGAAAAAGAAAAAAGAGAGTTTTGATACAAATTAATTAAAGAAATTTTTCAAATATAATAATGTACATAAGAATAGCATCAAGCCAAAGTTGATTAAGTGGTATTTGCAATAGTGCTGTCATAGAGCACACTTGTAAAAGGCTTCAAATGAGGATTAAGAATCCAAGTGTCATGCAAGTGAGTTATGCATGGAGCTTCTACAACCACAATCCAAGTGAAGACATCAAAGTCTCAGCGGAGGCTCTAAGCAAATCCAAAGGGCTCAAAATCCCATTGAATGAAATATTTGATCTTCTTCCCATTCAAGCCACCTTAGATCCTGGTGAACAACAAATAGTGGAAGCATCCTACTATGCTTTCCCTGGCTATTCTGTTCAAGCTGTTGCTGTTTGCCGGGTACCAAAATACAACTTTTTTCATCTCTCTATTCATCCATCCTCCTTTACACCTTCATATTTAAAAATTGAATACAATTTTTTTTCTTCTTTTAGGAAATACTATAAATATAATCAAAATTACACATATTTTTTTTAACAAATCAAGAAATTTTATTCAGATCCTGCGGATTATAAAATATTATTAAGAAATTTTTAATTGATGTGCATGTGTGTGTTTATGTATAATTTCTATTTTGCATGGTATAGTGGAAGGCTGATAGGTTTGAGTTGTTTTTATTCTTCATTCACAAAAGAATTGGCCATTCAATAATATATTCAGGAGGTTTTTGTGCTTGGCTTGGGGATTTATTTTAAGGAATTTACTTTTCTTTTTTTATCATAATAATAATATCTTATTTTATAATATATATCATATAATGCGTTCAGCTACAACAGCAACAAATTTACTACTTAACATATCGCAGTTATTCTTATTAAAAATGATATCAGAAATTTAATACTACAAAGATATATTGATTCCAATATTTTGTGAACCATTAAAATCAATGCTCAAATTTTTCTGACTGTATCATGAAAACCACACGGAATGAAGTGAAAACATTGGAGTCTAGAATTTGTTTCATGAAATTCATGGGGGCAAATTTGACTAAAATAAATTTCCATCAATGAGAAAATTAATTAAAAACACATAAACATGTTGTAGGTTGAGAATGGACCTGAATATTTTCTTGCTTTGGAGGCTGAGTCATCTACCATCAAATATTCTATAAACCACATAAGTTTAGATGTTGGGCGAAAGTTATTCAATAAAACCACATCTGATAAAAACCTTGTGTTGACAAATAAAGGGAAAATTAATTTTTCTTTTGAAATTGAATTGAGCCCAATAGTAAGGAAAGAAACCATTTCTATTGCTCCTCTCACTGGACTTTTGCAAGGTAGTACAAGACAACGATTTAATTGTCGAGTAACTCCAGGTAAATGTATATATATATATATATATATATATATATACATTTTTTTTCTTCTTCTTTTTATGTATACATTGAACTAGTTCTTTAATCTACATATATTTTTTTATATTTCATCATAATGTATCAACAGTTTCAAAATCATGAAATGTTTAGTATGTATAATTGAATTTTAGTTCTGAGTTATGGCTAACACAATATGAAATCTGAAATAAATTGAATTTTTTTTGTTCCATTGTTTTTACACTCAATTCAAGTTGTCATGTAAATGAATCTAGGAATACCCCTTGAATTTAAGGAAGAATTTTCCATGCGAGTGGCATATTTTCCACCTCACACAATAACTATCATTGGAGAAGGATCCTATCCAAGCATTTGGATTGCAGCTCCTCGCGTGCGTAACCGCCAATTTTTGGGCTATGTAGAACAAGCTCGGAGGATAGTAATTCAAAGGTGGATTAATGACACAATTGCAAAACTTAAGAAGAAGCAAAATCCAAATGTTTATGAAAAGGATGTTAAAGAATTGAAGACTAATTTGGAAGTAGAAACCAAATGTGAGAATTCTGGAAGCTCAGAAGAAGAATATGATAAAAACAACAGTGATAATGATGATGATGATAATAATAATAACAAAAATGTATTATTGAAATCAAGACGAGGCACAACTAATATGTTGGAAATGGTTGATGTTGATGAGGGCAACCAAAAATATGATTCAAGCCTAGAAAGTCATGAACAATCCAAACATGATTCTTTCAATTGTAAGCACAATTATCACCGCAAATCTCAATCTCCTATCACAGGGAAATTTTCTCCCATGTCAAAAGAAAAGGGGAAAAAACTTCCATGGAAAATACCAAGTTTCTTCAAAAGACGTCTTGATGCTCAACAAGATGAGGAGGAAAAACATCGCCTTGAGTTAGAGCAATCAGATTACACTTGTGGGCATAGCTACCATAGAAAATCATGGTCTTCCATCACAGGTAATTGAAAACACAAATAAAGGAACATATTAGTAATGCATGGTACTGGAACATTCATTTTGACTATGTGGGTCTATTAAGTGATAGATAAATTCTTCAATTTTGTAGTTATTTGTATGAAATAAGGTTTTTTTTAATTAAAATAAAATTTGAAAATGGTGTGTTTGTGTGTGTGTATGTATGTGTATAGATAGATAACACATTATCAATTAATGAATTATACAGGTCCCCTTTCAAAAATGCATTCAGAAAAAGTAAAAGGTCTCCCATGGCTTCGACAAAGTATTATGGCAAAGGCAGAGGAAGTAAGGATTGCAAAACTGTATGGACGCCCAGTACCAGCAGCTCGAGCAAGTGTCATGCCACCAAGGACACCCACTCTTGCTTTTCCTGTAGAAACACATTTTGGCACAGATGAAGAAAGCAACAAATCCAACATTTCAGTGGAGGTTCCAATCTAAAATCATCCTTTCCAGTTTTTTCCAAAACATTCAACACAAAGATTTTAAAAGACAAAAAATCAAAAAAAATTACACATGTTTCCATAACATTAGAGAGTAAAAAGTTTTGTCTCAAATAATGCCACTTACTAACATGAAAATAAAATCATTGAAACTAATGTGTGTGAGTATATATGTAAATGTATATATATATATATAGTGAGGTGCACTAATATCCTGAAATAGGTTTCTGAAGAAGAGAATGAAACTCTAGAACAATTGATTGAAGACATTGATGCTGAGGTAGACAAGCTTGTGGTGCTTGAAGGATTCTATGAACCACTACCATATGTGCCATTCTTCACATTGAGGGATGATGAAGATTTATCTTCTGATGAAGAAGAGCATGAGCACAGTAAAGACCTCATGTGCACACACAACCTGCATAGGAAATCACAGTCGCCACTCACGGGTCCCATTTCTCTGATGGCTGTGGAAACAAGTTCTGGAAAGGGCCTGCACTGGCTGCGCCACAGTTTCATGGACAAAATGGAGAAAACAAGAGTTGAAAATTTGTACAAGCTTCGGAAGTCTATTTTGCAAAGGGAGTCCACTTTATCAAACAAAAAAGAACTACAAAACAGTAAAACTTTTGCTATTCATAGACCTTCATCCTTAAAGAACCTTAAAAAAATAGCATTTGCATTAGAAGGGAAACTAGCCCAAGAACCCAAAGATGAAAGAAGCAATGAATTTGATAAAATAGATGATAAGAGGAATGACAATATGGATGAAAAGAAGAATAACACAATGGATGATAATATGAATGACAAGATGGATGATAAGGCTGATGAAAAAGTTGGTGGCATTCAACACAATGAACATGACTTGGAAATTAGCAACAAGGTTGTTGTGAATGTCACACCCAAACAAAAACTTGATGTCAATGTTCAAGTCTTGTCATGCAACCAATTTGAATTGGACTTTCAAGATGTACTAATGGGTGAGAAGAAAACATTGCCTTTGATGTTATACAATGGTGCAAACTTTCCAGTTGTTTTTAAGGTTAATAAAACAGAAGCAAACTCCAAAGGATTCTACATTCAACCTGATAAGACTCTTGTTATACCTGGTGAACCTAATCACCACAAAGGCATCCAACTTTGGATTACATTTCAAACTACAATTCCAAAATGTTCCCTTGGACCTGTTCATGTTTGGGTACAAATGAATGTGAAGGAGGTAGAAACAGTTTGTTTCAATTTTCTTTTGAAATTTGACTTCAAATGTATCACAAAATTCAACATGAAGTGGAAGTACTGATAGAATGCTGTTATAATTCCATGATATGCATGTTTTTATATATATATATATATATATATATGTACATATTTCACAATATTAATATACATACCTTAAAAGTATGTATGTTGTGGATGAATATGATATTAAATTTAATGTTTTTTTTGTGAACATGATACTAGGGACCTATGACCATGTTATTATTGAAAGCAAATGTGATATTACCACAACTTCATATATCCCATAAATATATTGATTTTGGTGTTGTGCAAGTTTCATGTTGTAAGGTGGATATATTATAACAAAAATAAATTATGTATGCAGCTTCTTGTAATAATTTTTTGAAATATTCTCTTTAATACAAAACTCTACAGACAATCAATAATTAAGAATTTATTTTATGTTTGTGAATATAATTTCTCAAATTTTTGTTTTGATTTTGTTAGATATCAAAGCATTAGAAATAACCCTTATATTATGTCATAGATTTGGTATGTACGATTTAAAAATGTTGGAGAGGCTATTGTTGAATGGAAAATGAAAAAACCAACTCCAGAAACAACAAATGTCAATGTTGGTCTTTTACGTGATTGGCAATATTTTAAGCTTGTACCAAATGCTGCAATTTTGCATCCAGATGAAACTATGGATGTCCAGGTTACAATACTTAAGCCAACCTATGAAAACACATGATATTAACTAAAAAAAATTTCAAAGTATTCAATATACTCAAAAAATAATTAGTTTTTTTAAAAATAAATTGATAACAATAATAATAAATGAAATGTGAGACTGAAGAGAAATCATGATCTTTATACATTTTAATCATCCTTAAGTATTCAAATAGATTTTAACCCATATCCAAAATTGATGAATTCAAACTTTTCATGAGCAGATAGAGTTCTCACCAATCTACAAACCTCTAAAAACACAATACATGACTGAGATTTTTATTCAAATAAAGGACAATGAAGAAATGGAAGTTATTCATTGCATGGGGACTAGTAGCTGTCAAGCAGTACAAATTAACCCCTCAAGTATGGAACTTGAACCAATTTTACCTAATGCTCAAGCTCCCACAATTGTTCCATTTGTCATTCGCAACTTGTCAGAGAACCCAATTGAGATTTATTCAATAGATTTTGATGAGCAATATCTAGTTGAAGATCAAGTATTGCATGATTGTCCAAACTACAATGAAGATGGTATTATGCATGTCAAAGTGCGTAAAGCTGGAGAACCATTTTGGAATGATCTTATGAACAATAAAAAGGAAGAAATTTCAAATCTTGCTTCATTACCTTCTGAAGTTGGGCCATTAATAGTGATATATGGTGCACCATTTTCAGGAAAGTCTACACAAGCAAGGCTATTAGCAAAACAATACAAATGCCCTATTGTGGATGTTGGCAATTTCATAGTCACTGCCATGAAAGAAGGAAAATTAGTATTACCTTTGCCAGAAGAGATGGGTTCATCTAATAATCTTAAAGAAGTAGATCTATCTATGAATCCCAAAGAAATAGATTCAATTAAGAACACCAAAGAAGCTAATTCATCCAAGAATATTAAAAAAGCAAATTCATCAAAGAATATCAAAGAAGTCAATTCATCCAAGAATGCCAAAAAAGCCGATTCATCAAAGAATGTCAAAGGAGTCAACACAAGTCAACTTAAAGTGCATTTGGAGGGGGTGGAAGATTACAAAACATGCCTCAAGGCCTTCTTCAAGGCTTGCTTAGATCAACCAGGATCTAATAATGGTGTGATCTTTGATGGACTTAACTCAATGCATGTTCCTACTGTTGTTCTCATTCAATGTTTATTGAATGGTGTTGGACTTAGTCGAGAAGAAATAGCCTCTGCAGAAGAAAATTCTTCTAATAAACCTGAGCCAAGAATAGTGTGGAAAGGTGATAGATTGGTTCATTTTATTAACATGCAAGCAAGAAAAAGAAAGCTTTATCACAGATATTTGGACTTAGAAGACCAACATCATGCTCGAATACGCAATTATGATTCTTCTTCCAAAAAAGATGTGGAAAATAAAACTGAAACAACAATTGGTACTGAAAAACATGAGGAAGCAAAAGAAAACAACCCTAGCATAGTTGGACTAGAAGGTGTTGATGGGCACATTCCAAACTTTGTGCTAATAGATGGAGATAAAATTGACAGCAAGCTTTTGATTCCACCTGAGAGATTCAACATGCCTTATCCATGGTATTTGGCATATCCAATCCCAGATGAAGTTGATAGATATTATAAATTTGAGGAAGAAGTGTTGAAAGAAATAAGTGGGTTTTTGTCACCCATCGAGGCAAAAGCATTGGGTACCACTTTATTATTAACCAATGTGGATAGTATGCAAGATCAAAAAATGATACATGAACAAATTGTTGCATCACTTCCAATGCCGTGGGACCATGACATATATTGCCCACAACCAGAAACATTTCAAGTATTGAAAAAACCTCCAATCAGTAAATTGAACAAAAATCCCAATTTCCCTTTTTCTTTCATCACCAAAGAAAATGAAAGAAAAGAAAAGGATAAAAAAGAAAAGGAAAAGAAAATGCTTCCAGCACAAGGTCACAGTGTCATTCCTGTAGGATATGTGAAAAAGACCAGATGGATGATTCCAGAGAATTCATCCATAGAATTGGCTTTGGTTTTTTGGTCTACAATCATTGAAGAGTTTGAACATGTTTTTAAATTTGAGGTATTAGGTGGACAAGGATATGCCACTTTAAATGTTCGAGGACTTTGTGATATTCCACGTCTCCAACTTCATCATGTTACCTTTCCAAGCAAAAACCGTCCAATGTCTCCATGTCATGGAGTAACTCCTAGATATCCTCAAACTTTGAAGACAATTTTAAACCAAACCATAGATTTTGGTCCAATAAATACAACTCCATTACCAAGTGACTTTTCAAATACACAAGATACAGAACATTGTTATAGAATTGATCTTGAAAATATTGGACAATTTGATGTTCATGTTGAATTTGAGCTTGTAAAAGATGATGATACAAATTCTTCTTCAATAGTTCCATCCTCTGGTGATGTTGTTTCATCTCCTAAAAAAGGAGCTAAAACTTCCTCTTCAACCAAAAGAAAATCACCTAGTCGTGGAGACAATGCACTTCCTTTTATCATATATCCTAAAACTTTGGATATAAAACTTGATGGACATGGTGATGCATGTATTTATTCTTATCCATCCAAGGTAACATAATTTTAAAGTTAACTTTAGATTTGAAATTAATAATGAATTACCATTTGACTAAAATTTATCTGAAATCATATCAACAAAACAAAAAAAGGGAAAAAAAATTAAATTAAATGAATTACTGGAATTTTGAGAATAATTTATATACTTTTGTATCTTACAAAAACTTCCAAAAATGAGAGAATTTATAAAATACGTGTTTTATCTCTTGTAATAAGTGACAGAATGTAATTCAAATAGGTAAGTTTTAATAAAATGAATGTAAGCATTTGTTATAGTAGGCTTCTTACAACTTATACAAAATAGTGCAACTTATTGAAGAAAATAATTCTGTTTCACATTTTGAAGATTTTTGTCTTAACTTTATTTATTTATTTATTTATTTATTTATTTTATGAGCCATGATTTGTGATGGAATGAAATTATTGCTTTCAAGTGACGTATTTTATGCATAATTTTTTAAAAATGAGTTCTAAATTCACTATAAATTATTATGATAATCTCTAAAATAATTAACTAAAAAAAAATGAAGTAATAACATCAAAACGAACTTAATTAATTGTGCTTGAAAATACTTGCAATAAACAAAAAACAAAAAAACAAAAAAAAAATTAAGGCATATATTATTTTGGTACATTCATATGTTTATAGCATAAAACAAAGTTTAAATATGAAATAAGTAACTATTTTATTAAATTACAAAAAATAATGAGTATTTTAATTATTTTAATTATTTTAAATTTATCCTAACAGAGTTTGCAAGGAAAACAATGCTACAAATTAGTTGGAACAATCTCAAATAATCCTACACCTTTAATATATAAAGTATTGTGTTATGCGGATGCACCAAAAATTGAATTAAATCCTTCAACCCTTGAATTAGGACGAGTTCTTATGGGATGTACAACTACTAAATCAATAATAATCAAGTACACACTTTACCTCAAATAAAGAAAAAAAGAAAGAAAAAAAGAAAGAAAAGAAAGTGAAATCATCAATTAAATTAACCTTTAGATTATAAATAGCATAATGAGTTACATTAAATTTCATTCTTTAGTGATACTAAAATAATTAATGTTTTAAAATATATTATCTAAATATAATTAAATTCATAATTTTTTCTTCCTACAATAAAATATACATCTTGAATATTTAAATATAAAAATAAATTTCATAATTATACATATGTATGTATATTATAATATTCTTTTAATATTAAAATTGATATTCCATAAAAAATTATTCTATAATAATTTCATGCACACAAATTATTGCAAATAAGGTCAATACTTTGTATATGTTTCTTTAAATAAACTGTGCAAGTAAATTAACACTATTTTATGACTGTAGAAATATGTCAGAGTTAAAAATAAAATGGATGATTCATGATTTTGAGAAATTGCCAGAAGAATTTATTATATTTTCAAGTACTGGAGAGATAATATCCAAAGGTTCACATGAACTTAAAATATGTTTCAAAGCCATCAAAGAACTAGTTTTTAATCAAACGATCATCTTTCATGTAAATAATCAATATTCTTAATTTATGCAACATTAATAATGGAACTTACAATGTAAATAATAGTAAGTTGTGTTTTGTAATACTGTAACATAATGAAAACCAATCATTATTTTGATCCAAGTAGTATCAATTTATAAAAAAAATTAAAAATAAACTCATGCACTTATGAATTATGTACCATTTAGGGCTTACTATTAAAATTTTATTTTCTTATATAAGTCTTCAAATCTTACAATAAACTTCCTTAAGCATCTATGTTTTTTGAATGATTACATTAAGAATGATAAATGATGAATCATAATATACCAAATTTTAATTGCTAAAAGATAAAATCATATCCAAAAAATCTAATGTAATGTAATTTAATTTAATTTAAAATATTTATTTGTTTATTTTCATGGTAATAGGTATGTGATAGTAAAGACCCAAATCAAACAATAGAACAAGAACTTATTTTGCCAACCACTGCAGAAGCTTCTGTAATGGATGTGATTGTGAAGTATCCCAACCTACAAAATGGAACTCCAAGTGATAATAAACTTGACTTTGGAACTGTATTGGTTGCTGATAGTCAAATGAAACAAATTGTGTTGGAAAACAAAAGAAAGCATGTGGTGCTTTTCAAATTTGTGCCACGTACATTGATGATCCATGATCTCTTTTTGTGTACTCCATCAGAAGGAGAAATTGGTTCAAATGGACAAATAAAGGTATAATACTACGTGGATAAGATATATCTATATAATGCATCTATGCTCAAATTGGTTGGATTGTTTGAAGTGTATATATTTGTGGTTTGATTATTTGACATGAAGTATTATAAAAATTATTAAGAATATTTATGTACCAAAAAGTTGATGATTGCATACCATGCAAAGTATGCAAAGGGACAACACAAGCTCTAGAAAACTGTGATTATGATTGGAGAATGACAATTAATTTCCCGTTTTTGCTTTTAGATTGACATAGAATTCAACAAAGAAAAGAAGTTGGTGCATGAAATAGAATTAAAGCAATCAAGAGATTTGCAACTCTGTTTAATAGGGTCAGAAACAAATAAAGTTGAAACAACACTCACCATTCTTTTGGATATCATAGCTGTGCATTCAAAGTTTCTATTACTTCCTCCTCAAGGACTTCATTTTGGTTATGTGATTGCGGGCCATGTATCTGAGGAACAAACCCTAAAAATAATCAACAAAGGATTATTTCCATTTGATTTCACCATCTCAAGTCCAACAGCCACTGGCTACTCAGACACTTCAAAAAAAAAATCAGATGCTGCATCCATGGCTAGTGGAGCCACTCAAAAAACATCAAAAACATTTGCAACAACCAAGACCATTGCCTCTCGAAAAACAAATAAAAGTGACAAGAACAAAGCAAACTTTAAAGGTGGAGTTTGTGGAGGAGGAGGGCCCTCATTAGAATTGCAAAGCTTCAATGTAAGTCTTGCTAGTGGCAATATCTTACCCAGAGATAAAGTTGATATAAAAGTGGTGTTCAAAAGTCCTCTAGAGCCAACAATATATACCGAACAACTTATGATCAACATATCTAATAGAAATCCTATCAAGTATCCTACCAATATTGTGTATGAATTATCAGGAGAGTCAAAACTTCCAGGAATTGTAACAACACCAGATGTCATATTTGAAGAACATTCAATAGTGGATAGATTTGAAAACATAGGTGTGACTCCTCCATATGGTATATACTCTAGAGAAGATCATGTCTTTTCATTTGGGACATTTATTATAGATTGTGATAGACCTTTTGATGGAGGATCTTCAAAAATGGCTCCAAAACCAACAGTCCGATTCATAGGTGATACTTCCAAATCAAAAGTTGCAAATGTGCCCATAGGTCGCAAGGTTGAAGCAAACTTCCGGATAGAGAATCCATTCAAAGTACCATGTTATGTAGATTTCACAATCACTCCAATTGTGCAAGAAATTGAAACACAAGTCCCATACGAAGATCCATTTGCAATGTCTGTACAACCAAAAGAATTGAAAATTCCACCACATGAATTTCGGTAATTGTTCTCAAATAAATTTAGTATTGTGATAAAACTGGATAAAGTAATTAAAATATATTTTTTTAACCATATATAAATATAAATATATTTTCAAAATCCTAAGCAAAATCCTATGGAGCTAAAATCAAGTTTGTTTAAATTACAAAATCTAAATTGACAATATCTAAAAAATTTATTTGATTGGTACTTATTATGTTTTTATGCAATGAGTAGGTATGTGTGTTGTGCATTTCAACCACTTGCAATGCAATGTTATACTGCCATATTTGAAGCTGTTGTTAGGGATGGAGGTGATAATTTGAAAACAAAAACCTTCAAATGCCAACTACGAGGAGAAGGAACCTTGCCTCATCTACAAATAATCAAACCAAATACATTGTCTCCTTCAGGAGCAGTTTGGTTAAAGTTCCCTCAACTACCCATAGGGAAGACAATGACTAAATCATTCCAGGTTTTTTTTAGATTTATTCTTTTATAACTTCATATTATGATACATTGAAAATAATTTTACTAAGATGACTAGTTTAATCATATTCCTTTCAATGTATTATAGAGGTTAATTTATTAGATTTCATACAAAATTCTGATTCACAAATACCAATAGCTTTTATCATCTATTGTTTAAAATAACTTGGTCAATAACCACAGATTTGCAAATAAAATGATGCTTCTTTTGAGAATGAATAGACATATTTAAGAGAGTGAAATGGAGATAGAAAAATTATGAATGTAAAAGAGTGAACATAAATTAATTTTTAAAGATAAATCAATTTTGAATCTTTAAACTATCTATTATGTTTTGTAAGATGGAATTTTTTTTTTCTTTAATTAAGTGCCATTTTCAAAAAAAAATTAAAAAATTCAATATGAAATTTTAATAAGAATATGTATTAATTTTAATTCCTTCTGTATGGAACCTATACACAAAAAATACAGTAATTGAAGATTTTTTTTTAAAGCTTGGAAATGAGAAATTCTCTTGCAGTTTTTAGTTTTCTTTAATTTATTTTGTTAGGAGATATGACTTTTCTTTTCTTTTCTTTTTTTCTAATATGATAATAAGATACTGAATAACCCCAATAACACCAACAACAATCTTACAACATGAAACTTTTTGTTTGTTTCCACTAGGTTCAAAATAAGGGCATTGTACCTGCCATAACCACCATTGACATTAAAGGAGGAGGTGTTCCATGGTCCATATTAAGCCATCAACAAGGAATCATTGAAACCCCTTTTTCACCAGGACAAACAATATCCATAAAACCAAAAGGAATAGAAATATTTCTTGTAACATTCATACCTCAAGATGGAGAGGCATACAAAAGAGAAATAAAACTTGATATTCAACACAATCCTTATGCAAGTCTAAGTATACTTATCACTGGTGAAGGCAATTATGAGGAAGTAGAATGCATAGGGTTTCCTGGGAACCAAGCAAATCATGTGTGGTTTGATGATAGTGGATTTGGCTTTCCAAGGACAATGCCCCTCACCATTAAAAACAACTCCATGGATAAGCATTGGAAATTTGCTTGGCCAGTGATTGAAAACTTCACATTCAACCCAGCTGTGGGCCACATCCACAAGGGTGCGTCCAAAACAATCTCTGTTACTTTTTACCCACAAAAATCAACACAAGTGGAAATGGATTTCAATGTTGCTTTATACAACATTGAGTTTGTGAATGAGGATAATCTTTTGGATTGGGATTCTCCAACACCTGACTTGGCCATGGTTGCTACAATTCAAGGGGAAAAAATGGGTAAAGACTTGGGCTCCAAAACACCTAAGAAAGGTATAGAATTGCCATCCAATCTTGATTTGCAAGTTGTTCCTATTGAGCCACCCCACCAAATAGTCCAAGGCTCCAACAAAACCCTAACTCTCAATTTGCGTGGGGTTGCGGATTCTTCAAGATATGAATGCACTTGTAATGCAATTCACTTCAAAGCAACAATGATGTTTCAAACACGGACTCATTCTTTTACCATAAGAAACTTGAGTAGGGCAAGGTTACCATTGAAATGGAGGATTGTGAAACAAGATGGATGCCCTGGTGAGCATGAGATGTATTTTGTAGATTCTCCGTGTGAGGTTGGTGGTGGGGCTACTTCAACAGTCACAGTTACCTTTGGGCCTTGTGAAGTTGAAGATTGCACAAGGGGTTTGGTGTGTGATGTTGAGTATTTGGATTCAGATTACAAAAGCATCAACATTCCTCTCACAGGCACTGTGCTACGACCATGGTGCCATTTTCAATTGCCTAAGAGTGACTATCTTTTAGGGTTGCAAAGGCATGCTGGTTTGTGTGGGCCTAGTGGGTGTGCCAGACCTTTGGATCCAAAAACAAATGTCATTGAGTTTGGGTCATTGGGCTTGAATGTGGAAAACATAAAGACCTTTGTGGCAATTAATCCCACAAACATGACATACAGTTTTGAATGGGAACAAGTTCCGGATCCACCACAAGAATGGCATGAAGATGAACTTGATCATAATCTTGTACTGAGTTATCTGTCTAATCCCTTCAGGTATATTAGTTTTGTGTTTGTAACAGACCACTGTGTATGTATGTGTGTGTGTGTGTATATATATATATATATATAGTTTTGAAAACACATCTATGTAATTTTGAATAGACCTGGTTAATACTTAACAAAGCAAACCTAGTCTAATAACTTAATTTTGATTAATTCATGCTTTTTAAACTACAATTGATACTAACTATAAACTGAAAAAATAAATGAGTAATTCTGCAAACCCATATATTAACTATAAAAGCTAAAACAATTGATGGTTGTTCTATCATATTCATAATTTTTTGGAATCTATTTTGAGTTTTTTGGATAGTATTCTAAACTTTTGAAATTCTACAATTAAATGTTTCTAATTAATGCATACACCATGTATTTATAGTTTAGTAAGTCACATGTAAATACAAAGAAAGCCTTTCAATGTAACATACTAATAAGTAGTGGTAAAAAACATATTGTAATAGGATGTATCAATCTATTTTCTATTTTCTATTTTTAAAAATTACAACTTATCTTACAATATGAGAAATACTTTCAAAAATATAAATATAAATATATAATTAAAATGTGATTGTGGGATCTTATGCACAGGTGTTTGAGCAAAACAGGTGTTATTGAAGAAGGAAAATCACATGAAATGGGTTTTGAATACATACCAAACAAAGTTGATTTGGTGGAGAGTTTTTGGACTTTCACAATTCCAGAGGCGGGTATACAAGTCCCATTCCTTTTAGTTGGCAAAGTTGAAAAACCAGATTTAACTATTGACACACAAACAATAAACTTTGGTCGTGTACTAGTGGGTGAAAACCGTCAACTCATTGTTAAATTAAACAACAATGAGGATTCACCCTTCCCATTCAGATTTGACAAAAAAAACTATCAGCGGAAGCGTGATGTTGGTGTGTATGCAAAAGATATGCAGGGATGGCTTCATGATGAAGTTGTAATTGTTCCAGACCTGATTTTTGAGCCCTTCCAAGGTGTTGTTCCAAGGGATGAAAGCTTAGAAATTGTTGTGACTTATGCTCCTACTTGTCAAGGAAAACAAAACTTCAATGTATTGTGCCATATCAAAAGCTCCTTTCAAATAATCATGAATGTGAAAGGAGAAGGTTATACAGTGCATGATAAAATCTCCTTAGAAATTATAGAGGATTTTTTGCCATTGCGATTATCAGCTTCTAAGCCCCACATAGTTAATTTCAATAATGTGCTCATCAATGATAGGGTGTTCAGAAAATTCATACTCACAAATACTGGTGTATTTTCTTTTGAGTTTCTGTGGCTTATTGGGAAAACAAAAGAGGTGGTTGTTGTTCCTTTAGTTGGAGTCATTCATCCTGAAGAAAAATTAGTTTGTGAAATGACTTATACTCCAGCTACAATTGGGCCTGTTGTGAATTTTCCAGTGATATGCAAAGTAATTTTTTAAAAAACTTTATTGTGTATAGTTTTCATTGATTAATTATATAATTCATGACTATTTGTGCATTAGAAAAACTAGATCTTAAGAATTTAAATTAAAGGTACACATAAATAACTGCTCCTTAATCTTAAATGTCTCTTATCTACACTCTTACTAGGCACACAAATTTTGATTATTTTAATAATAAAAAAAATTAAAACATATTATAAAAGTCATTGATAAGTTTATAATTAAAAATAAGTTACTTCTGCAAATGAATTATGTCTTTTGATATAACAAAACATCAAATGGTACTTATTTTTCTACTTGTAGGTTTTTAAGAGCAATCACTATAAAATATTATTAAGTGGATTGTGTTATCAAGCAACAATCAGCTTTAGTTGGTATCACTTTGATTTTGGACCCACATTCTTATATGTACCCACAAGAGAAGCCCCATCATGCATGTTGCTAGCAACTAACACAGGAGTGGAACATAATCATGTTGATTGTTTATACAACACCACACCACAATTAGAAGTGCCACCTACAACATGGATGATGGATGGAGGTCAACAAGACTCTTTAATCATCAAATTTATGCCACAAGAATATGTCCAATATAATGAGAGGATAAGTTTTTTGATAAATGGATTAGACACAATGAATGTATGGGTTCATGGTGAAGGAACACCCATGATTGTTGAACTTGTTGATTCATCTCAAAAAGTTATATCATTTGGTGATGTTCACATGGGTGAAGTTAAAATTATAAAGGTATGTTTCACACAATCCAATCTTCAAGTGGCTGTGTTTGATCCTTTGAGATTTTGAAATTCTTCTTTCAACCAAAAACTAAATCTTAAGTTGATACCAAATTTCATTTTTGAAGATTTTCTTTAAAAAAGGAATACTAGTTTTATTTTTGATAATTATCAGCATCATTTTTAATTGACACATTTACATCAAATTACAACTTAATACAGAAATTTTTAGTGTATTTGTTTTCCTTCTAATTGAGCTTAACATTGTAGCAATGCAGCAAGATGTGCAACAATGTAACTAATACCATAAATGTATGACGTTCTTAGGTTTCCATCATTAATAAAAGTGAGGCCTTATTGCCAATTTCATTTGAACCAAGTCGTCAAAATCTGAATGCAATTGATATTGAATTATTACCATTTGATGGTCTTCGCTTGAAACCCCATCAGGTGAAACTTCAAATAATATGAAAACAAACAAAAAAAAATTCAAAATACAAAAACAAACTTATCAATGGATAAATGAACAAAATGGTTTTCATTTTTGAAATATATTTCACATAATTAAGTTATTCTAATATGTAAATTAAGAAAATTAAGGTTGTCAATTCAAATTAAAAAAAATGTATGTACAGATTGGAATATGTGAAGTGGTATTTGCTCCAAAGCAACCTGTACAGAGATTTGTGGAGATTGTGCCAATGGATATGGCAGGACTAGACATTGTGTTGTTTTCACTGAATGGCATGGGAATTGGAACTGATTTCATCCTAAGCACATATGTCCTCCACTTTGGCACTATCATTCTAGGATCCAAAAAAACTATGCGTTTACAAGTAAATCTGAGTACTCATATCTTGCAAATTTTAACATCCATTATCACGTACACAGGACATGCAAATTCTACACCTTATATAAACTAAACCTGATTTCAAATTCCACAGTACCATGTCATTCCTAGAAACTAGTACCTTAAATACTTCGAATCAATCCATATTTTGTATTCTTTAAGTTGTATATACATATGCAGATATACATATACCAAAGTAGCAAGAAATCACGTGTCGGTGGAAACCGCGTACAAATGCGCTTGTGCAGGTTGAGAATGTCGGTGAGCTTGGCTCGTTGTATACGTGGGACACAGACACGTGGATGTCGGAGTTGTCATTTTATCCAAAAGATGGGTATCTGGGTCCACATCAGATTGCGAACATCGACATAACTTTTCACCCGTCTTCCGTCTTATATGATATCAGACTGGAGAGAATAGGGTGCACAACAGTCGGCGGCCAAACGTTGTATCTCACCATCACCGGCGCGTGCATGGAGACCGAGATCCTGGAGAGCTACACCTTCGAATGCCCAGTGCGTGGATCCGTCACCAAAACCATCCCCCTCGTCAACGCCACCACGGCGCCATGGTGTCTGTACCCAAAGATTACGCACAAATACTTCACTGGAAGCAGTGTGGTGACGGTGCCACCAGGCGAGACTGTCGAGTACGAGGTCCACTACAAGCCCATGAAGATGACCGGGTCGCCGAATGAATCCCAGCATGAGGGGTCCATTCTGTTTTCGCTTCCGGATGGGAATGCGTTGTTCTACGGACTCATGGGGACTGCTCTAGATCCTTTACCGGACGGCGCTCTGTCATATGAAGTGGAGTCCCGGAAAAAGATGGACTTCGGGTTGACTGTCGTCAATTGGACGAAGTTGGCGCAACAAATGAGACTGGTCGTGAGTATGCCCATGGAGCCAGGATATACTCCAATCACCACACTGGAAGGGCCTCGTATAATTGATGTACCCGGATTAGCTCCGAGAGAGGTGACGCTGTGGTTCACCGCTCACAAGCCCGGGGCGTATCGATGCAAAGCCAAGTTTCTGAACGACAAAACGAGGGAGTTTTTGTGGTTCGATCTCACTTTTAACGTGAGACATGCTGACATATGTGCGACTATTCCATTCCACACCGTCTCTAGAGAACTTCGCGTCCACACTCTTCATTTTACAAATCCTTTGGAGATTATGCTGAACTTCGCAGTAAAGTGTGATGATCCAGAGGTGAGTAGCCATCGCATTCTCCCCCGCCCCAAAAACCGACCATGAAAAGCCAAAAAGTCTCCATGTTCAGAAATCAGTCATGTTAGTCACACTAAGCTATTCCACGCAGCACAGATTGACGTAACTAATCCATTCCTCCATACTCCAATCCATCGAAGCCCAAAAACTAAACGCAACGTCCTGCATGTGAATCCACCCAGGTGAGAGTCCCCAGCAGTCTGGAGATCCAACCTTACGAAACGGGAGCCATCGACATCACAGTTCGGCTCATCCTGGTGTGCGACAGAACAGCTAGTCTCACGCTCAGCAGCGACATTCTGGGTGATTACGTCTACGAGCTGCGGCTGTGCGCGGTGCAAGCAGGGGCAGAGCCTCCGATGCACTTCGACGTGAATCTGGGCAACAGGCACACGCAGAGATTCCAGTTCGTGCACTACCTCGCAGCGAAGGCGCAGTATGCATGCTCGCTGGCACCGGAGGCGCGGGCGCTAGGATTTCTGCTGGAGCGGCCCACCGTGGACGCGAGCCCCGCGGATCTAGACGGCCTCACCGTGGAGGTCGCGGTGACCTATGAGCCCTGGGCCGTGGCGCATGGCGTTCAGACCCTTATGACCGTGGCACATCCCGCGGGTGGCTGTTACCGTGTGCAGCTGCTTGGAAGCTGCCACAACCCCATTCCGCAGGGTCCTATTATTTGCTTAGGTGGCAAGGGCAGCGTCAGCTTCCGCAACGTGTTCAATGACGTGGTGGAGTATGTCTACGTGTTGGACAATCCCGCGTTTGTGGTCAGAAAGGGGGAGAAAATGGTGCCTAAAAAGAGCGGGAAGATTGGCGTGGTTTATAAGCCAATCTCTGGGTTTCCCTCCAACGGGAAGCTTGTGGTGACTTGCCCTGGTTATGGACCCTGGACTTGGGTATTTTACTTACAAGGAATTTGATGGGGTTTAAAGTAGTAGTAGTACTCCTATTGTATTACCCCCAAAAAAAATAAATAATAGAATATGAAATATTTATGATGTGGATTTAGTTTTTTAGAAAATTGCTTCAGAATGAATTTGTGTCTTTCATGATGAATTAGTAGATTGCAAAATTACATGACGTATAAAATCTATTTCAAATAACAGTAAATAATTTCTAAAAAATATTGTGTAATTTTAATTTATTTTTATATTTATATGTATTGGAGTTGCTGGATCGTCATCATACAACTATATTTTAAAACAAACTGCAGTGTTGGTATTATTTCAGAACACAGTTACATAAAAGGGTTGTAGCTAATAGGTATTGCAATTACACAGTTGTGGGACTTTAAATTATGTGTGAAATAAAATCTTTTTAGGCAAAAGACAAGGTTATAAATACCAAATTATGATTAATTTATTGATGTGTTTGTATATATGTGTATGTATATATGTATTATTAAATGTATATATGTATTATTATATGTGTATGTATATATGTATATATGTATATATGTATTATTCAATTTTTATTTTTGAATGATAAATTTTAAGTGCACAATAAATATCAAAATATTATGTTTATATAATTATTAGGTGAAAAAAATATTATTATTGCAAAGTCATAGTATTATGGACATAAGTAAAACTATATAGTTCTACAAGCTATAAAGACATGAACTACGATGTACATATATTTAAAAGATTCTATGAGATATTCAAGGAGATTGTCAATAAGATTTTAAAATCCAAAATTTCTAAAAAACTTCACATGGTTAAGATAGTTTTTAAACAAATTTCTTAATTATTTGCAACTTTTTCCTAAAAATTTAATATAGAAGGAAAAGAATAGTTAAATTTTAAACTCTAAAATTGAGGTCAGTATCCATTTTTTGCAATTCTTTTTATGAACACGTTAGTATTGTTACTCCTGAGTTCTGTTATATCTTCACAAAAAACTCATCATCTTACATTGTTACAAAAAAATTATTTATTGCTTAATTTATACTAATCTTGAATTTTTATTTGCATGCATATAGTTTAGTTTTAATAACAAGTTGAAACCTTATTATTGACAAGGTTATTTACATAGAAGTTTTTATTATAGTTTCCAATTTTCAAACCTAAGTAATTATATTATAACAATTTTATATTAATTACATATTATAACACAAAAATCTGGTCATGAAAATAGATTATATGTGTATTTTGGTAAAGTGTATTATAAGACTTGTACAAATAAACAACCAACACGGCCACAATAAAAATCATGGTATTATTGTAAAATTATATGCTTATTTTCCTTTTCTGTTCTAAAGTATCAAAAATTTCAAGAAAAAGAAAACTCTTTGTTTAAATTTTTAGACTTATCATTTGATTCCTGAAATTTTTATTATTTCTGGATCCACAAAATCTTTATAATTCAAAAGTTTAAAATCATAAACAAAATGATTACAAAAGCATGCTTTTTGAATTCTTAAGAACAAGACATGAAAATTAATTTATAAAACATTGATGCTAAACAATCATCAGAATTTCTTTGTGCTTAATATTATTAAAGTTAATTGAAGTTGATCATTTTTAAAATATAATATAATATATATATATATATATATATATACACATTGATGTATAATAAGCACGAGTTTTAAAATATATTTTCCAAAAAATATATTAGATTTATTTTTGAATATTAAAAAATATATAATTTTTTATAATAAAAACACATTGTAATATTAATACCTAAAATTTTAAAATATATAAATATATATATAATTACAAATAATTTATTTAATTTATTTGTATCTTAAGAAATGTTGAAATAAATTTTTAGATGTAAGTATAATGCACAAGTGTCCTTAGATGCACCATGTGATTATAAGAATTTGTTTTATAAATTTTTTATATTTTAAAAGCCACTATAAAGCATCCTACAAATTAGATATTTGATTCACAAGTTCATGATTTGTAAGAAGCTTCTACATGGCCTTTTTATTAGTTAGTATATGTAAATGCAAATTTATGGCCATCCTCACTTTTGTCAATATTTTTCTTACACTTTAGTCTTGACATAAGACTTGCTAGTTTATTTGTGTTTAGAAATAGTTGTTCAATTACATAATTTTATTGTATGAGCATAGTTTTTATTAAAATATTTTTCTTAATTCTTAGTTATGTATGAATATATTATCTTTTGACAAGTTTGAGTAAATTCATATCATTTATATGCTACAAATCAAAATCATACATACACACACACATATGTATATGTATATTTATAACCACCATACAAATCTTTATTTATAATAATATTAATTTTAATATAAGAAATTATTTTTTTAGATGTGTTAAAAAATTATGATAAATAAAATATAATAAATAAATAATCTTACATCTTGTTTGTATAAAATTATTTTTTAAAAAATATAACTTATGTTTGGATCCAAGTAGATCCAATCATGATATAAAATTGTAACATTAAAGAATGGATAAATGATAATCCTACAAAAAATTTGGTTACATTTATTTCTAAAATAAGTAATATTTAAGGTTTTTTTTAAAATCATAAAATATATATTTCTAATAATATTCTTTTTTTATTAAATTATCTTAGTAGTTATTTTTTATATATTTATTTTGTAATGAAATCAGTAACTTTATTGAAAATGTTTTCATCTTAAGATAGCAAAAGAAATCAAGTCTCAATGACACATGCATTAAATTCTTCAAAACCTTTTGCCCAATCACTAAAGTAAAGTACATCCAATATCTTAAAGACTCTATGGTTAGATGAATTTCTTTAAAAACTATAACTTGGGGACTTTTCATATTATTATTTAAAGTACTACTTTAATATTATTCCATTTTGATTGGTCACCATTTCATAAAAAAAAATTCACCTTTATAACTTTATGCAATAAAATGTCAATGATGACAAAGAGATATTTGACAAGTATATACCCATACATTATTGAATCTATTATTAAAAATATTGCAAAGACCTTACAAATAAAAAAATTTAATATATCTTGTTAAAAGTAATAAATTAAAATCAAACAACATTTCTTCTCCTTAAAAATACTTTAGATAATGTAGCATTAGCACATGAGGTCATCTATTAGGAAATATCAAAAATATATATATATATATATATATATATATTTATTTATTTATTTATTTATTTATTTATTTATATTTAAATAAATTTTATTGAAGAATATAGCTACATATTTTAGAATTCTTTATTTAATATATTAAAATTCTAGATTTTAGTATGTAATTTATTAAAATGCTTAGATTTTTTTTAATAATATATATAATGAAAGCTTTAATCAACATTATTAAACTTCATCTCTTAACTTTTTAATCTAGCAATGTTTTAAATAAGATTATCTATTAATATCTTACATATTATTTATAATTAGTAAAAACTTTAATTTAAATTTTAAATTTTTTTCAAAAATAACCAAAGATGTTTAGACTTATTATGTCAATAGAAAAAATACACACAATTATATTAAAATAAATAAATAAATAAATAAAACTCCACAATTGATGTAATAATATTTTTTGAAAGAAAAAATAACAAAAGTAATTGCTATTACTATACAAGTTTAATATTTGGTATAATCATATCTTTTAATATTTTTTAAAAATTTTATATTAATTAATAAGAAAACTATGTCCATATGGTGCTTCAACAATTTAGGAAATAAAAGAAGAACAAATATGTTATTAAATAACTTTTTTGGATGATTATTTTTTTGAAAGTATAATTAAAATTTTAATAAATAATTTGATTCAAGACAAAATAAAATATTGTTGTCCAATTAGACTTAATAGTGTAGGATAGATCTCTACTGTTAATTATATAATTCTAGCTTGTATAATATATTTTATTATAATATAGAATAGTTCTTTCAAGGACCTTAAGATATTTTTTTGTTTATTAAAAAATTTCTTACATGTTAAAAAAAAAACCAACACCAACATCCAAATTTTTTAGTATATTATAAATTAATATCTTTTCAATAGAAACCTTAACCAACTTCACTTGGAATTAATTTTAAATATATTAATAATAATTGGATTTAAAAAATATATATATTATCAAATTAATCTAAAATCCTAAATATATTTAATATAGATATACAATATATTTAAAGTCTACATTATCTATATTAACTAGCACAATTATTAAAAAGATATACAAGATATAAATATATCTATATTAAATATATTTAGGACTTTAGATATATTATATATATAATAAATAGATCTCAACTAGCACAATTATTAAAAAGATATACAAGATAGAATCCATAAATGTGCAAATTAATAGTCTTTTTTAAGACATAATTAGATTCAATGTACAAAAAGAATTTGCAACAAATAGAGAAATAATATCAAAAACCTCAAGAATAATCTTAGATAATTATTATTTAAACTCAAATTATTTATAGTGATATAAATATGACTTAAGTTTTATTAAAATAACTATTTTAAAATCAATAATATTAAACCATATAAAATAGTCATCAAACATATTAAAGATGTAATAAATAAAAACTTAGCACTTTCTAAGATAGAAGGCCAAATTAATCTAGTTTCATAACCTTTCTACAAACTCTTCATTTTAAAACTTTACCACATAAGATTTTATTTATTACATCTTTGTAGAAAGGTTATAAACTTTGGCCTTCTATGATTGTATTTTTTTTTCCAATTTTTAATAACCAAGGCAAGAGATAGGAATAGACATTTTATTTTAATATATAACAAACTACAAAGCATCTTTATAGTTAACTAAGCAACATGTATTTCAAAAAAAGATGGATAAATCAAAACACTAAATTACTTTTAAACCATTGTTATCAAAGATTGCCTTCTAAAAGACTACATCTTACAAAGTAAAGTCATCAAATAATAAATTCTCCAATCATCTCAACTCTCTCCATTCATCTTCTTTGTCAATATCTAATCAATATTTCTACATTCCAAACTTTTTGTAATATGTTTAACAATTAGCCACGCTATGAACAAAAAAATATTTTACAATGTCACTCAATAATAAATTCAACAAAGGCCTCAACAATATTCATGGCTCACTTTAGACTTTCAACAAGCAATTTTTTAAAAAAAATGAACAAATCACTTATACAAAAGTTTTGTAACCTCTAATTGTAAATATGTACTTTTTAAGACATTTGAAAATTAAATTAAATTAAAAAATAATAACTTAAAACAAAAAAATATTTAAAATTAGAAAATATAATTATTTGATATTACAAATAATAATAAAAATGATACACACATATATATATATATATATATATATATATTCTTGTTGAAACAAATCACTAAAATCAATTAAAAGACACCCTCAAAGCAATCAAAGTGAACAAAAGTAACTTACATAGTTTACTACAACAAGGATTTGAAACAACAAACTAAATAGCTAGATGTAGGTACATCCATTAGAACTACTCACCTACGTCAAAAGTGTATATTTCCTATTCAAATATAGAGCCTTGAAATAAATACTCCAGCATGTACCCATACGTTTTCCATAATTCAATAACACCTTTGAATAGGGGTTAACTCTTCAGTTCCCGAAAAAAACAAAAAACAAAACATACAAACAAATAAACAAGCCAGATACACGCATACTTCAGTAGTTGGCATGAAAAGAGATCCAGGGATCCTAAAAGAATCAAATGTGCATATTGCACCTACTTGCTCATGAATTTCAGCTGTGGTTGAATTTTCCACTGTTAAGCATCGAGTTTCAGAGAAAAACTACACGATTGCATCACCAGGTCGAGGGATAGTAAGGTGTACCTTAGGATACTCACCACCAGGAGACAAGATCAACCAAGTAGTCTGCATTCGTGGATACCGGGTCCGATCTGAAACCATCCTCCTATCACTCTACTACATACGATAAACTTGCATCGGGACAGCTCGAAGAGGAAAATGTTGCGTGTATATACCTCGAATGCAAAAGTACTCCCTCTTTGCAGTACGCTTAGGACATATTCAACTCCTGCAAGATCTTGCTTCGATTAAATCCTCATGAAAGAGACAGAAGATAACATCTAAAGTTGGACATAATCTAGATTGACTGCTACAGAAGAGATTCTCTTATTCCATCCAGCACCAATACATCATACGATCCATGTCTCACCTGCGATAAATTACTATGCAAACACTGTTGCAGACCCGTCCTGAAATAGATAATTGGACTCTCTCACGTGCCTACCTCAACCGACAGAAGATAATTGTGAAAAAATAGGATGCAACATGAACCGAGAGCTGACTAATTGTCCTCTGCAGAACCCCAAAAAATTTACGTAACCCTTCAAAAGTCACAGGTACCAACAAATTACACACACTTCTGAACAGCAAGAACCAGTTCCACTCAGATCAACAACTGATAGAATCAGACCACAATGATATAACTGATCCTTTACACTTTCTCAAACTTCTACTCAGAGCTCCACATGTTCATGTCACTATGCGAGGACAACAAAGCTGTAATGTACTATTCAATTGCTGTCAGAACAGAGACAACAAGGTTCATTTCTTTTTTCCAGAGATTGTACAGTTCCCGCACTGGGTCAGCAGCATGTTTAAAAAATGCTGACAAATTCCTGACCGCTTGATCCCCTAACTGACGCTGTGCTAACTGGAGCTCAAAAAGCCCCTCCGATTTTTCCGCAGACAGCATCTAAAAAGAGCAGTTATGATAGAACTGTCAAAACCAGAAGTGCATCCACGACTAACTTCCTCCTCTTCTCATTACGCTAACTCAATCGTCACGTAAAACTGACCGTTCCCCATAAGCTCTCTACACCTAAAGGACTCTGGGTTTCTGGGTTACTCCCTAATCTTCATCTACAAGTAGAGTCGAATGCCTTTACACAGATTTACAACTTTTACCCAGGAGCTCCCACCATCTGTTGCTGCATCTGCATGATCGATAGTGCAGATCACGGCCATCAATCCTTAATTTAAAATATGCAGGGCACCTAAAAGCAAGAAAAAAGAAGAAGAAGAAGAAGAAGAAGACAGTAGCAATAGCAAAACAACAACAAGCAAAGCCAGAACTAATTGCGAAGATAGAAAATAAACCTTGGCATTTCAAAGATGCAGAAACAGAAGTCTGTAATACTAATAATGTTGAACCTGGTAGTTGCCAGGATTCATCATCTGCAGACCAATCCATTCCGGGAGAAGTAGCACTAGTCAAATGCATGGTTCAATATACGAAACTTAAGCTGTCACAGCTTGATCAGCTTTTACTTTTGCCAACAAAATTAGTTTAAGTGCCAAATTAACACTTGACAATAATGAAACATGAAATCCGTGCACATACAGCAATATACATCTGTTCACAATTAACACAACTTGCATTAGAAATTGAACTTCAAAACAAAATCCACTTAAAACACGCAATCATAAACATAAGAAACAAAAGAAAAGCAAGAATAAACGAGGGTAAAACCAAACAAACCTGCGCTTGCATGTAAGGGTTATAGCCTCCTTGCTGCACCATCTAACAGTCGAGAACGACAGTTAGCAAGAATCACACAACCTCTTCCACACAACGAGGTGCAACAGCACTTGGCCAATAGTAGAATATGTAAAGACTTTCAAATCATTGCAAAAATCTGACTGATTATTAATGCTCTGAACCTTTCGAGGCTGTACACTCGCTAATTAGCTGAATGTTATTCACTTCGCTCAAAAGTCCATTACTGTAGTTCCACAAAATGAAAGAGTGGACTCGACCATCTTTTCAAGTAAACAATCAAGCATTCCTGTTTGTTCGTTAACAAAACTAAAAGACGTGATTTATGGATGTGCCAAACAGCATCTGCACCAATCCTTCATGGAAAAAATCTAGGCACAGAACATACAGAGCCTTCAAAATCTAAGGCTCGATCTAAAATTAAGTAAGAGCAGCATTACAAGCCCACCTGAACACCAGGAGATACCATGCCACTTCCCTCCTTCTTACCAGAAGATGATTCACCAGCCTTATTCGTCAGAGCACCCTACACCACCAACGAAGGTATAAAGAAATGCTGAATGTATGAAATTGTGAAAAGTATCTATACGTATAATTC
Organism: Physcomitrellopsis africana; assembly: GCA_036785485.1. NCBI lineage: Eukaryota > Viridiplantae > Streptophyta > Bryopsida > Funariales > Funariaceae > Physcomitrellopsis > Physcomitrellopsis africana. The sequence continues at coordinate 235,055 of JAWRVF010000219.1, read as the reverse complement.
AGTAAAATAAAGTAATAAATGATAAAACTAATTGAACTCTGTCACAGCATAGAGATATGGAATGCAATATTAACTCCTTCAGCACTACCAAATAGTAGTAGAAATACCGCGGGATCATACCAGAGCAATTTACAAAACCATCAGCAAGACGACAAACTCCTGGCTGTGGTACAATATTGCCTCTTACTACATAATTACTACTTCATTTAGGTTCATTATTCAGAACACATTAACCAAAACATGGCTCTAAAAATGCAGGACAACAAAATACCATCAACGCAGCCACAGGACTCCCATATGGAACGTAGTGATATTAGTGAAGGTCTAGCATACCTCAGTCTGGAAGACAACCGAGTCGATTGACCACACATACCAATGAAAATGAATTAGTCCTTAAATTCATGCTGCAGCGATGATCTAAAAAGTGCTCTGAGCAATCAACCATAAGCAAAACAATAGTGCTCTATCACTGCAAAAATCCTGCCCTATTCATTACCTTGAAGCGACATACAAGTTAGGCTTGGACATACAAAAGTTGTGGAATAATAGAACATATAGCACATATTCAGAGACTCCTGCATGCATGTAAGGGAGCTCCAGAAGCAGACCAAAAGAAGGGTAACCAAACTTTAGGAGAAAGATAGCGCAGTCAAGCAGGTCTTGAGACGGGTGCGAACAGATAACAGCGAAAGTACCTCTCTGTACTTGTGAAGGTAAACCTTCAGCGGCTCGACGTAGTCTTCAAACCCTAATGTGCTCATGGCCCAAAGTAAATCATCTCCATTGATCGTCTTTCTCTTTTCTCGCTGACACTTGTCGCTAGCTCTGTAATAGGTCAAGGAAAACGGCAGACAATGCGGAGCAGAGGGGACAAACGAAAACAACGCCAATTTTTACATTGTACACATGATCAAAGAAACCACCAAACCTAAATAGACTCCACTTTGAAACGAAGAGACACGAAGACAATCACCGTGTCTTTAGCTGACACAATCATATTATGACTCAAGCCGCACAATGATGATCTAAGGCACTGTAATGGTATGAGGACCGCCTGCCACACGAACCAAACAACTTACATGTTGCGGAGCAGAAAGTATAGACTCACAAGAATTTGTTCCGGACTGCAAACATGTAACTGAGAGGCGGCTAAATGAGAGGCGGCTAAAAGCTGAAACTGGAACGGAATTGGAGGATCTAAGCAAAGAAACTTAGCTCATGTGCACGTTACGAACTATTGAATTCGGTAGAAATCTTTAATAAAAAGTTTCCTTCGCTACGAATGCAAGGTACTACACAAGCAGGAAGAAGGACGAAAGGACATCAAAACCGGGAACAATTGAGTGAACCTAATTCCATATGAACTTACGGAAGGTAAAAGAACTGCTTAAGTAATTTAGCGCCAATGGTCCAACCACCACATTAACAGACGTGAAGAAATAAGAAGACAAGGGCAACATGCGAAATATGACACCGAAAAACCATATCATATGGATACTCGCTCGTGATGAAACTGATGAATTCAGAAACACACTCTTGAACTGTCTCCTTCGCGTCTTTGGCAATCTTGGCATTTGCAGGCAACGCCTTCTTCATGATGCGGCTAATATTAGCGATTGGCAGGAAACGATCCTGCTCGCGAACGCTGGAGTTATCCCTCTCACCACTCCCATGGTTACCCCCGTATTCATCCGAGTGTGGACTGTCTTGACTGCCAGGACTTCCAGCCTCAGCCATTGGACCTATATTCCTACACCACCATGTCAAGGCGAACCTCGCGTCAAACAACAATACATTCTCCACCGCTTACTCACATTCATTTATACTCTCAGTGCTACCAACCCCGTAAAAAAGGAACACTCCATCCTCACATTTCATCACCTTCGTATGTCCTGTTCCTCAGCATCACAGCCGCCAACATTTGACTCCCAACAACCCTCCCACACCAAAGCACAACCCCATCGACGCTCATTTTAACACACTTCAAGAGCGTCACTGTCATTGACCAATAAAGAAATGCAATGAATCACTCAGCCGCCAACTCAACCCTCTGGCAAACACCTCGCCCCGCATCTGGAACTCGTAAACGCAGCTAAACAAACCTCAAACCGTCACGTCAGACGACAAAAGATCACCTACGAGAGGCTTTTGGTGGTGCCGCTGCTGCTGCTGCTAAACCTGGTATCAAATACAGGCGATATGCAGTCGGACTGCGCTACGAAACTTACAAACTCACCTAAAGGAAGGCCTAGACGAATGCCGTTGGTTTGAGAGAGGAGCCCGCCCAGCAAAAGCGTGGCGCCGATTAAGTAAAGGGGTATCCGGCTTGGTAATGAAGGAGGGGGGAGGAGAGTGTCCGGTATGGCGAAGAGAAGGGAGGTAGGAGGGAGTGGACAACGTCTGGAGAGTGCAGGGTGAGATCGGTGGGAGCAGGGAGGCAAGGGAGCCCAAGGAGGGAGGGAGGGAGGGAGGCTGGTTTGGCAGCAACAGTGGGGAGGGGGGGACCCTGTGGGCTTTCCTCATTGGTACATCTCCCCCCTTTACCACTTGTCTCGCCCCTCTTCAACTCCCTCCGGCTCTCTGCTCTCGCCCAAGGCTTTCCCGACCTCCTGCTTGCTCCTCCCCGCATTCGCCGTCGCCGTGTTCTGGCGGCTGCGTCCGTTCTGCGCTGGGTAGAGACGGAGACGGACGACGACCACGACCACGACGCTTATGAGCAATTCATGGCCATTGCCGTCCACATCCCTGCCACGACCTGCACGCACGTTCCGTTCCTCGCATTGTTGAGCTTTTCTGGGGCCCATGTCTTCGTCCCTCCTCCTCTAAGGAAGCGCGGGCTTACTCGTAAATTTTTATTTTTATTTTATTGCTTTCGCGGCCCTGCGGCCAATTCCCGTCTTAGAATGGCCAGCCATGTTCCTTGCGCTTCATTTTCGTCTCTTCCCTGTAGAAATTGCAGGTTCCTTCACCAGTTCTAGAATTTTCCAATCAGGATGCCCAATCCACGTTTTCATTCCATGTTTCATTCGTCCTTTCGTATGCACACCACGATTTTCTTCTCATTCCAGACCTCCACGTCAGTTTTGTGTCCATTTTTTTCTTACGTGTATTGACACCTTAATGATTTTTCATGTTGATGAAAAGGGCTAGTGCATTGTGGTCTCTAGATGAATGCTTCTTTCCCGATAGCTTCACTCCAGAAATCCATCCAAATCTCAACCTACCACTTTTTCATCCCAGTATATGAGGCAGCCTCTTTTACTCTTGAAATTTGCGTCCTCTTTTTCTTTTCTCCATATATTTATTTATTTATTTTCATTTCTACTTATTCTTCTTCCCTTTCAATAAAAAGAAAAACTGATGCATTGAAAATATTTTCAACAAAAGGGAGAGTTTCCAGAATGGAACATGTTAAGATCATTTAATCTGTGTTTTTGTTTGTTTATTTGTTTGTTAACCCTACGTGGAAAATCATTTTTCCAGCAAAAGAAACGTATTGCAATGAAAATGGACACATATTTGACATTCCATGACATAAGTTGATTTTTTTACATATATATCAAATATGGTGATATTGAAAGGATACTTACGTTTTAAAATAGCAAGATAAAACAATTTTCAAATGCAATCTTGGGGAGGACTTTTTCCACATTGAATCTTTGATAATCAAAGAACAACCAAATCACTGTTGAAAAAAGAAGTTACAACAATCATTACACAATTATTTTAATGTTTATAATGGTTGTTGTTACGATATAATGTAATTCACATTTGAGAAAATAAAATGAAATATTATCTTTTGTGTATAAGCCTCATATATGTATTTTTCAAAAAGATAAACCTAGAATGTAGTGTGATTCTGTATTTATGCTTGTCAGAGGGTGCAGTGTCCAAAATAAAATAAGAAAAACATCAACATGCATTTAGTGTCATTGTTATTATTATTTGTATTATTGTTATTTTCCACCAAATTTGAAGATGGATACATGTTTAAGAAAAGACAATCGGGATACTGCTGATACAAATTTCAAATTGTCCTTTGTTGTTCAACAATATAATGACACGTGCACTTGAAAAATCTAATAAGAATCCATCGAGAGATGCTTGTGACACAACTCTCTCAATGGGAAAATTTATTTCCTTTTAAAGAGAATAATTATCAATTACCAATTGCATGCATTCAACTCCCAAAGTCGTGAAGACGTGCCCCCCCCCCCCCCTCCCCCAACTACAACAACAACTAAGCCCTAAAGTGGAGCACACCGCTTTAAAAGCCTGCAAAATGCTTCATCATCAGACTGGGATCAGATTAGGATTAAAAGGCTGCACTTTGACTGTAGGCACTGCATGTCGACGCAGAGACAATAAAAAAGAGAAAAAGAAAAAACACATCGGTTGAAAAAGTAACTCTGACGAAGTGAAAAAAAATTTCAAGCAAAATAGGCCGAAGTTGATTAAAAGCCACGTCATCAGATTGCAGGCTTTGGAATTCGAATCAACGACAAGCGGTTCCTCCATACCTGAATCTTGTGCTGCTCCCAAGTCCACCGCTGCACCCGCCTAAACAGCCCTAGAATGATGACGTCACTCGCACACGCATAGCATTTGCTTCCACTGTGGATGAGAAAGTGGGAGCACAGTAGGTTTGCTGACTGGCGAAGTATCCCGATGAAGGGATAAGGGCCCTGAAGCTAAGATTCCCACTCCTTCGGGAATGGGGTTTCCTTAACCGCCTCAGACCGCCCACAACGGCATCAACTTGCCCCCCAAGTTGCCAGTTCTGTGCGTTCGGGGGTGGACTGAGAATTGACTCCGTCGAGAGATCTCAGGGTCCCGCAGCACGACGAACGGGTTCGTGAAGCGACAGAGTTTTTCGTCACTGTGAGCTTCACCACGCCGCTCTCCCTCATCTCTGAACTTGTGTCTCTAGTGCAATTTTAGGCTCGTCTGCTCAGGGTTGTCGCATTGAGATGGGCGAACCTAAGGCGCCCGCTCGATCCGCGAGTCCACGTTGCGGGTGGTGATTGGAGGGCGCAACTGGAAGAAGAAATGGAGGAGGATGGATTCCACAACTTTCTATGAACGGAGGAGCCACGTGTGTAGATCGGTCAGAGTACAGTTCCTTGTGTAATCTGCGTCGAGGGTTTTGCGCTCCTCCTTGTTTCCGTGTGGAACCGACTCCCAAGGAGCGCTGATGACCGGAGGTTCGGCTGTCATGGTTATGCGTGCGCACCGCTTCTTCCACAAGTGGGAGTCCTACTCGAGGGAAGGGTTTCTAATTTTGGAAAAGAGCGGGCATCGACTCCGAGTACAGTACACGGTCATAGGAGCTCACTGGAACAAGCGGTTCCTAATATCGCATTCATGGTGACAGGAACTCCAGGCTCCATGCATCGCCACGTGTATATTTACATTAAAGTTAAGTTGTCATGTAAACACAACAACTTGGCGTACAACAAATAAGGTTTGAAAGGGAGTAATAACGGGGAAGTATCCATGATCCCACCCCCACCCAAAATAACATTTATATATATATATATATATATATATATAAATATGTACATATACTTGTATTCATTGGTGCTTATATATTGTCTGCTGTGCATCATTCTGCTCGTCTTTGATGTATTGATGGTGCACATCCTCTCAATTTATCTGCATGTCCTTTTTCATTTAGTTGTGTAAACTTTAATAATTATTAAGCAGTTTTATAATTGCATATGAATTCATGACTTGTGTTAATCTCATAACTATACTGCAAGGAACATTTGACTGCAAAGCGAATAATACAAATATTCATTAAATTTCAAAGTTTAAGGCATATATTTATTATGCAGAGGTACATTATGGCTTTTCATAAAAGTTGTTAACTTAAATAATATTTAACTATCTTTCGTGATTTGTAACAAAGCTTTTGGTGTTTTTATTGTCTTTCACAGATTTACATCATAAATTTCCTTAATGTACCGTTAATAGTTATTTATATAAAGTAATGACTACTTTAAAAACTCATGAAATTTTCCTAAATCTATACTATATATACTGGAAATCTTATAATACAAAAAACACACAACAAGACGAAGTAACAAGTAAGCGTATTTTCAATTTTGCATTTATGTTATTTAAAAAGCATGTTTCTGCAAAAATATCATTCATACCTTTAACAGAAAAGAAGAGTTCAACAACAAATGAAATTATATTTTAAATAAAATGACTAATTTGGATACGTGGACAAAAGTTATGAACCATTGCATCTACTTAAAAAAATAAGAAGTTCAATGATGGGTTAAACCGGATTATGATTATTAGATTAAAAAAATATTATTAAAAATAAATGTAGTTCTGCATAAAATACAAACTAGTTAGATTGAAGAATTATAAATACTATTTAAAATAAAATGGGGCTTGAATGATTAAAAAAATCTTTCAGATTGGTAATTTGAACAGATGCCTGTTTGCTAGCATAAAATAAAGAATTCAGATAGGTATAGTAAGAATAACAACACTTGCTTCTATATTTTATCAATGATGAGTTCTTACAATTTGATGATGAAAATTCACCTTTTTAAAAATCATTTTTAATCTCATTAAAATTTAATACAGCTATATATATATATATATATATATATATATGGAGAGAGAGAGAAATTATGTTTTTGTTGTGTTTTCAACATGTTTGAAGTCTTTCTTGCAGGTATGCTTGTCATTTTCTTTGAATATCAACACATATATTTGTTTGTATATATATGTAAATACATACATATGCTTATTTTGACCTTATCCAGTACATAATCATTGAAATGTGCGAGATTCAAGGCACAAAACAAAATGAAAAAATACCAAATATTACAATATTAAAAACTATCATGTAATCCGGTTCAAAAATAATTTACTTGTTGTAATCCTTTTTTTTTTTTTTTTTTTTTTTTTTTTTTCATGTTGCATGTGAGAAATTGTACAATATACTTGCCTACATGAACATACATACAACAATAAACTAACGAACACTACAATGGATGTATTAAACCAATTAAGATTTTGTTAATCAGGGTTAGTTTAGATTTAAAAGAGGGCTAGAAAGATCTCCTACAACTTTTGTGTGCTGAATGGCATAGGATTATACTTGTATACACACACACACACACACACACACACACACATATATATATATATATATATATTCAAATTCATTTGAGAAAAAACTCATTTGATTTCTTCATGATTTTTTTTAGGAAAATTAGATTCAAAGTTACCACCATCAATATGCACCCAATTTGAAGCCATTTTAGATAAAAAAAATAGATGTTAAAACACTCCCTGTTTTTCGTTATTTATTTACTTATATTTCAAAATGACCCAAGACCTATACCCAACCAAATATCGATCTGCCAACGAACAACACATCAACACAGGTTTTCTAAACTCATTTTTGAAAACGTTTTTTTCGTTCTCTAAGTTGAGACTAAGAAACTATAAGAGAAACTAAGAAACAAACTAAAGGTTGAGACTAGACTGTGTGTTCTCTTTAATCCCAGAAGTGGAATGTCTGTCTGTCTGTCTGTCTTATTCTTTTTCTTGAGTTTGTTTGTCTGTTAGATTGATTGCCTTCGAACTAGATCTGGCTCCCACCTGCATGCAAGCCAAACCCATTATTTCAGAATCAGAAAAAAGAGGCAGTTGGAGAGAACTAGGTGAACCTTTTCCCACTCAAGATCTGCATGGCAACGGCACAAAAACGAAAAGAAAACGTCATCTACAACAAAAGCACAACAACAGCAGAAGAAGGTGAAGAAGAAGAAGAAGCAGCAGATGGTGTGATGCAGGGTTGTGTCAAGGATCTTCGGAAGACAGGAAGAGAGCGAGCGAGAGAGAGAGAGAGAGAGAGAGAGAGAGAGGGTGCTCACATTTGGGACTTGCCTTGGAGATCAGGAGCGGGGGGAAGTCTTCATCTCGCATGCTGAATTTGTCTGGTTGCTGAGCAGCAGCTGCGTTGTCGATTCCAACGATTGGCTTTCTCGAACCACCTGAGCGGACAAACACAATGTCGAGACCACTTGAAATAAACAGAGGAGGACGAGGATCAGGAGATTTACACATCCACACTCAGTTGTGAGCAATACTCACGGTGACCCCATCGTCAATGTCTAGGAACGGCGACGTGACTTCTGGGTGAAAGCTCGTCCACAGATTCCTGCACCTTGCGGACTATGATCATAATGCCTCTCTCAGGTTCTATATGATTAAGATCCGATTGCGAATTAGCAAAGCGACAATGAAACTTTCAGGAAGAAGCACATGGATAGGAAGAGCAAAGCTTGTTATATTTCAAGCTATCCAAGATTGCCGATTCAGGAATACGCAACAGACCACAAAGTGTGGCTTCGTCGTGGAGATCAGCATTGGCTCTACTTTCACGTCACCGAACACAACCTCAAGGGTTGAGTTATTATTGTTGTTGTTGTTGTTCAGTCATGATGAATATAAACTGTCTTAAAAAGAAAAGGATAATATGGCATCAAGTTTATCAGATGAAACAACACAATGGGCAACCACGACACGGCCACCGCGACTACAGAATCCGGTTGCGGTGAGCTTACAAACCAGAATACCTGGACCAAGTTTAACCAGAATCTCCTCAGCATACGTAAGCTTCGACGACGACGACGATGAAGACACCTCGTCACCTTGCGGAATCTGATCCTCGGCGGTCTGCCACGAGCCGTCACCGCATCGTCTCACAATCGAAGGCGAGAGATCTCGAATCTCCAAATCCGCCGCCTCTTGGCATCCTGCAAGGTTGTCGACGACGGTGCACACTGCTGTCTCATCCACCGGATTCAGCACGGGGGTACCGGCTGCCGTCTCCTCGTCCACTCGTGACGCACACTGCATCCCATCTCCTGCATTCTCCAGATCCTTCGACGTGATGCTCCCGAACTGAATGGCGCTGGCAGCAGCAACGTCCATGGCAAGGTCGTGCCTCCAGCGCTAGCAATCCGCGGTGTCGTCTCTTTTTCCAACCCCTCTTCGACGTCGAACTTCTAGTCACTGGTGCTCCATCTGAGGCTTTCACTGATCGTTTCCATGGCACCATGCCGCGAATCTAGCGCAGCCTTGCATTCTTGCCAAGACACTCTCAAACCCCCCTCGTCGTCGTCGTCGCTGTTGCACAGATCATGTGATTTGTGCACTCTTTACAGATCAGAAACATATCGAATGGAAGCTACTGTTGCTGCTGGTGACGATGATCTTCGACAGTGTGGTGCTTATTTGTGTGAACTGCAGTTCAACGACACGCCGAAATTTGATGAGTGTGTGACATCGCAACAGTGAACTTGCCTATGGTGTTGCAGATTTAGCGGTGAAGTGTGAGTAAAGCGGCGTTTCTGTTTGTTTTTTATACAGGAGTTTTAAAATTGATTGTCGATGAGATTGATTTTATTGCTTTATGACATTAGTTTTGGAAGTGTTTGGCCTATGAGAATGCAGATTTTGAGTTGAAGCAACAAGTGTATATTTTTGTTTATGTTAAACTCTTACTGGAGAATCGTACAGCAGATTGTGAAACTCACATCTGTAATGAATTTTATAGAATAAAGCTGGAATTGTAAAAACTTGCAAACCAGTTTTTATTTAATTATATATATATATATATATATATATATATATTTGTACTTACTTGTCATAAAGGTTTTAAATGGTTAGATAAAAACCTGAGAATGGCTGAAATAATCTATCACGAACGTGAATCTAGTTGGAACAGCAGATGTATTTTATTGATGCTTTTCAAATGTTTCGTGAATGCAAGGAAAGCATAAATAAATGTTGCTCATGCTGGTATTTTTAAATTTCTTATGATATATATATATATATATATATATAAGCGTTTATGGGATTTTATTGCAGCATAAATATTTTTAAAATCATACCATGTAGATTTTTAAAGTTTTGCAAAAGAGTTTGAATATTTGCGGCTATGAAAGAATGTACAAGGAAGTTTGTAGAGATACGAGCCCTTTTTAATAAGATCAATTTTATTGCCAATTATTTGTTTACTCATTTTAAAAAACTCTTTCCAATCCTTACATAGTTTTGACATTTCTCTTTCTCAATTTATATAAATAAAGGTAATACTGAGTCAATCCTAAATATTAACATTATCCTTGTTAAGCCATACAACCCTAGTCTTCATGCCACATTGCATAAATAAGATAATGTTTGTATTTGATCCTTGCTTAACTAACACCTCTACAAATTCAATACAAAGGAAATAATCTCAATACAACAATGAGAAGTTTGATATATATATATATATATACATATATGTAGATATAATCACAAACATGCATCACTAGTAGGATGGATGTTTTGAAAAGTAAAACGTCCAGACTTTCACTCAGAGAAAATAACAAAAAATTAGTGTTTCAAAAAGTGGGGCATCGCAGCCACCCACACAAATTCATGGAAACAACTCCACCGACAGCACCCATCGGTGAAGTGTGAGAATCGTTTGCGTGTGTGTGTGTTTTATATGTGCTCAAAAGGTTTACCGATTGTGCAGCAAATTGCAAAGTATCGCTGTGTGTTCTGCTAAGAGTGTGGTGTTGCATGTGAAGATATCTTTCCAATTCATGGTCATGGCCATGGATCAAGTGCGTCAGACAATGGGTGCTCACAACGCATTTCGTGATATCGCTGGTGTCGTTCAAATCGTCTTCATCGCTAGAGTGGGTCTAGTAGGATGTGGCGTAGCTTGTGTGAAGCGCGAGAGAGAGAGAGAGAGAGAGAGAGGCGCTTGATGTGAAGATACACAGATTTTGTGTTTCCAGAAAATCGCCTTTCTCTAATCTTTGGACCTGGACACTTGAAGGTGCTGCAATGCGATGCTGGTTCATGACAGATTTGCGGTGATCAGTGGTTGGAATGACTTGAGGTGATAGGAGCCCACATGGCGCCCCTGTGATCCTGACCTTCGATTAGGTAACAGTTCCACGGAGCCTTGACCTAATACCTTTTTCTTTGTTGTTTGTTTCCAATCACAAGTCTGGAAAGGGTGTGTCTAGGTGGTGTTTGAGAGTGGGCAGTTGTGTGCCGAGGTCATGGAGTGATTACCGGCTGGACTCCTTGTTATTTTGGTTGCATTTGAGTCTGAAGAGATATAGGGTTGGATGCACGAGTTAGGGTTCGTGATTAGTGAACCCACCTAGTATAAATGTATACATAAGTAATGAAAGAAGTCAATTGAGAACTACTCACCCTGCATGTCCTGGATATAAGTCCAAACCCTTTAAAAACTTGACCTAAAACGCATGATGCGTACGTGTGAGACTGAGTGAGTGACTTTTCAGAGTTGGTTATTGAAGTTGTCACACCATCTCTCCCTTACATTTGCTTATCCTGGATCTATAGCTCAAGCAACATCGGATGACAAAACTTGGTATGCCACACAAAGAGAAGCTATGTCACTTGCAAGGGTCATATACAACCTCTTGATGCTGAAACACGATCTGACTTGAGTATAACTTGTGCAGTTCCACGATGAAAAACGTGCAACTTCGGGTGTTAGGTCAAGTGATGTCCAGCATTTTGTTACAACGGCCGACGGTGTGGTTACTGGCAATGCGGCTGTGATTGATGGTTTCAGAGAGCGAAATATTTCATTTTTGTGATGGAGTCTTCTAGTAAGCATTCGTCAAGGGAAGTTTAAACTACGTTGTTTGAATGACATAAAGTAGTGCGTATGGAATAAGCTAATTTGGTGTCGTTTTTCTGACAGGTGGTGATTTATCGGATTTTACAGGACAGGGAAGATCACTTCTCCTAGCTGCATGTTGCCAAAAGCATATTCACTGTTGGGAATTCGACAACTGCAATCAAATCTTTTTCTGTTTATGGAGTCTCTCGGTTTCCATTCACAGTAGCAGCCAGTAGTTCACTTGTCAGACCATGACACCTTAGTTTTGGGCTTTGACTGCAGGTAAGCCAGCTTTTGAGGGTGGCATCCGTTGTCAATACACAGATGGGTAGGATTTCATGAAGTGTGAGAATGTCAGGTGTTGCAGTTTAGTATGTAGAAGATTGAGATATTGTGGCATTGCTTCAACCATGATAATGGTTTGCTAGTCTGTCTTCACTGAATAATTACTAATAAATAATTTAAAAAATATATATATACATATAAGAACATAGCAATTAGTTTCCCTGATATTTTTGTGTTGCACTTCTCTTCATGTGTGTGAAGTGGGTTTACTTAGTAATCTCCTGGATGGGGTCAAGAAAAAACTGAGAATGCTTGATATCAGTTCTCATGGTTTGGCTGAGTTCATGACTCATGGTGAAGGCTGCATTTGAACCCTCTTTATCTTCAAATTAACATGGCAAAGCACCCAACAAGCTCAGCCTTATTACCCCATGATATAATAGTGAGGATCTTTGGAGACTCAGAATTTGGGTTTCCATACTAGCACTAAATGTCTGTATGAATATATGACAGCATGTATGTATGTATGTATATCCATACATATTACCAAGTGCAGTTTTTTCCCAGTTGTACTGTCAGTTTCCAACCTACAAAAAATGCTTACAAATAGACATGAGTTTCCTACAAAATTCAAAGTTATAAAATTATGAGAAAGTTAGCTTTCATATAGGAATTGGACAATAATAAAAGATTATGATATATGTCTGGTTTAATTTTTTTTATTGTAAATTCAACTTCATTCTATTGGTTTCATTTATTTATTTGAATTAAAAAACAATTCAAAATATTTGTATTTTATTTAAATTAAAGATGATTTTAAAACTCCACTCAATCATCTTTGATTATTTACATGAACAAGATTAGAGGTTACTTTCAATTAGTTACAGTGAAGATTCTAAGTTGTATGAGTATGATGTGTATGATATTTATTTACTTAGTATGATATTTGTTTAGTTGTTTGTTTGTGGGTATGTGAAGATACATAAATTTATTTTTTAATTTTTTAATTTTATCCCTGTTTTATCATAGAAAAATAATATAGCACATCAGGAAACATTGAATTAATGAAAATAAAATTCTAATTAGTCTGAAGTAATTTTGAAGAGGCTACTATGGCATAAAGCACTATATATATATATATATATATATAAATATATTAAACCATATATACACACATAGAATTATAATTACATAAATATTTAATAACAATCCAATTGTAAAATATATTACGTTTACTAAAATCAATTTGCTGATTATATTTTGGTTAATCTTCAAATTAATATTCTTTACATAAAATGTATAAAAGCTAAAAACTTATACAAACTTAAAACTTTTATAATTTTTTTTATACATAGATGTATTTTTTAAATATGTATGTTTATTTTTTTCATATTTTAAGATAAATTTACATATTCAATATTTTTGGTATTATATATATATATATATAATAACTTTGGTATGTAATACATTAAGATGCAAAATTACATGCTATAAATATACCATTTAAATAAAACAAGACTCTAAAAGTTCAAAGCATTAAAATAGAAGAGATTCATTTTATATCACAAGCAAAGAGCTACAACAAAACACAAGACCAAGACCAAAAGGCCCAAGCTAAGCCACAAGAATTATATTATCAAGATAGAGAATCTCTTCAATCTTCACTCCTATAAATATTAGGTACAAGGAGCTCCTTAAGGAGTTTCCTTAATGCTTCAAAGTGAAATAAGCCTGAGATCATTTTTAGTAACTTCTTAAAATATCTAAGCTTCTAAATGTCACAAATATGCCACTCAAGTAGAATAAAACTCCATAAGTTTAAAGAACTAAAACAAAAGATGTTTACTTTATATCACAAATAAGAAGCTACAACAAGGTACAACAATAAGGCTAGAAGGTCCAAGTTGAGCTAGACGAATTGAGTTGTTAAGATTGATGATCCCCTCAGCCTTGACTCCTATGTATATTAGATATAAGGAAGCTCTTTGAAGAGTTTTCTTGATGCTTAGAAGTGAAGCAAATTTAAGATCCTTCTATGACCATTTATGATTTGTTAGAGCCTTCTAGGACCTTCTAGAACCTTCTTGAAATCTATTAGAATCTACTAAAATCTTTTTAGAATCATCAAGAATCTTCTAAAATCTTTTAGGATCAAATAGAATCTTCTAGATATCTTCTAAAACTTTCTAAAAGTAAATAAAATCTTTTAAAATCTTCTAGAACCTTCTTCCATTATATTTCCATGACATCACTTCTCCTTTTAGCTCAAAGTTCTATAAAAAAAAATAAAATTGAAGTTGATTTTTTTAAAAAAAATAATCAAAGATGTATTGCATGGTATCTGCCATATACTTAAACTATCTTTTGTAAGTTAAAAGATTCATTGGTCTTTACAACCAATGGTAGTGTCTAATGCCTTCTACCATAAACTAAGCTTAAACTTTTATATCTTCATTGCAAAAATGTCATTTAAAAATTACTTCAAGGCGTCTTTAAAAAATTACTTTACGATGTCCTTTTCTACTTTGATGATGATTGCTACAAAGTGATTGCTAAGTATTTTTTGGCGTCTTCTTGATTTAAACAATGTTATATTACGTGTTGTCTTGTTCAAAAATATCTTAAGTACTTGGCTGTAGAAAGTAAATTTATATATTACAATTAACCAAGAATCTAACAATCTTAATATAATTTTAAATTAATCTCAATTGAATCCTTAACAATCTTAATCAAATCCTAAAAAAATCATAATAAAAATTTAAAGAATCTTAATAAAATCATAAATAAATCTTTAAAAAAATTCTAATTTTTTTTTAAAGAAGTTATAAAGGAAGCTTAAAGAAATCCTAACTAAATCTTAGCCAATCCTAAAAAGATCCTAATTAAATTTTAACCAAATCCTAAATAAATCCTAATAAAATTTTAATTAAATCTTAATCAAATCTTAGTCAAATCCTAATAAAATTTTAATACAATCCTAAATAAATCTTAAGTCGAATCCTAATGAAATCCTAATATCTTAAATAAATTTTAATCAAATCTAATAGAAAATATAAAACCTCAATAATTATTAAATTAATTATTGATCTTTATTCAAAATTTGTATACTTCTTAACCTACTAGTTAAAAAAAAGCATACAAAATTTAAATTTGAACATAAAGATTGGAAGAAAAAGCTCCTAATCCTTTTAGATATCAGTCGCTCTCTTTCTCCAACCTTGATGTTAATCTTTCAGTATCAATAATCTCTTTTTATACTATTTATATATTTTAAAATTTTATTGAAATATTAAAAACTAAGTTAACTACTACCTCAAAAAAGAACCATTCTAATCTAACTAACAAATTGCTCAAAAATATAGAAACTCTCACTAACCTTCAAAATCCAATTTTTGAGATCCTAGCTTATTAAAATTCTAATAACCTTTGATCTAACTATTAGATTAAGTTTAAATTTATAATAAATATTTAACACAACTATATTTACAAACATACAAATTTTCACTTGTAGACTTGCTACAAATTTCTTAATATGTTCTAAAATAAAAATCCACTTTATTTCTCAATAACCAAAGTTATCCAAACAAAACCTTGATTTTGCATAGCTCTTATGAAGTCATTACAAACTCAAAAAACTTAAAACTAATGCTTAAAGTAACCTTATTAAGTTTTCTCTCTAATCTTACTCTCTAATCAACAAAAGAACTTCCTATCTGCTGTAGATACATAGTTTTGCATCTTGGGGTCTAGTTTTGACCCTAATTCACAACTAGCCCTCTCCAAGTATCAATCTAAGATTTTTTTAGGTAATTTTTGCTAGACTCTACTCTTTGCTTTAATCTTAAGATGTATATAGTAGTATTTTTGCTAATCTATCTTATTTTTATCTTATGATTCTACAAAGTAAGTAGAAGCCTTTTTTTATTTATAAAAGATAACATTAACACTAAATATTTTTGCCACCTCTCTATTTTTTTACCTATATTTTTTAAAGTAATTTTTCTACTTAGTCTTCAATTAAGCTTCTCTATAATATATATATATATTTTATTCTTTTATTATATAATTGTGTTACAACATGACAATAGTTCTTCATTTTAAGATCAACAATGTTAATTGCTTGGTTGAGATAGCCTAATAAGTATGATATTGTCCACTTTATTATCCATATTTTATTATATAAGCTAAATTAAAAATATATCATAATCTTAAGATAGAATAGAACTATTTTTGGATTTATTAGTTTATATATATGAGGGTTGAATTTTAAAATTTTTGAAATTACTTCCACCTTTCTTACAAAAAATTATAAAGTCTAAAATATACCATATTTGATTATTTAAGATGGAAGTATTATCTAACATGTGTTGTCATTTTAGATTTAGAAGGATGTTATTGATAAAATTCTTGTATCTTTTGCAATGCATTAATTAAATTTGAGGCTAGCTCCCATCTGTACTTACAAATATTGTAACCATGCTAATATACAAAGTATTTTAGTTGTCCTTACCTTAGCCTCAAATCAAATATTTCTTTCACTTTAAATTCTTTATGGCTATCTACTTTAATACAAAGCAATGGTTGTTGTATTTTTCATGATATGCTTGATTTTCTATAAGATTTTAAAAAAGATGTGTAAAAAATTTAATATACCTTTATGGATGTTGGTAGTTTTAATTAATAAGAAACATAATTTATTTATTTTTAAATAGTAAATTATCTCAACTTTTGATAGTTCAACTTATTATTTAATTAAGTAGTCTTTATATTATGTCAAAGCAACTATACTTTATTACCAACTTAAAATGAAGGCTGTTCTTTCTTTTAAGTATCAATTGACTTTTTGGAGTGTATTTGTCATGGACATGTTTCAAATTACCACTTTTTAAAATCTTTTAGAATATTTTTTAATCTTTTAAAATCTTTTTTAACCTTCTAGAACCTTTTAGAATCTTCTTTGATCTTTTAGAATCTTTTTTAATCTTATAAAATCTTTTTCAATCTCCTAGAATCTTTTTCAATCTTCTAAAATCTTCTCTAGTCTCTTAGAACCTTCTAGAACCTTCTTAATTTTTTAGAACCTTTCTCAATCTTTTAAAATCTTCTTCAATCTTTCAAAACCTTCTAAGATATTCTTAGAAGCTTCTATAGGGGGTTCAATAAGACATAGACCTTGTAGTATATATAAGAAGCAAGATTGAGATACACCTCAGTCTTGCCAATACAAATCTTAGAGCAATCCAAAGTGTTGCTTTGTTTCTTGATATCAATCTAGTTCTTATTCTTGTCAGCCATTTAGTTTTTTATTCTTGAAATTAATTTAGTTTTGTATTATTTTTCTTGTTTCTTTGCTAACTCGTTAATTTACATTCCTAACACTTTAACAAGACTATTATGTAATCATATTAGAGCATTGATCTCTTGATAGAGAGTGGATTGCCCCTTTTCATAAAGATATTATTGCGTTCTAAAGGAATACAAATTATCTCCTTCTAAATTGATATGCTTATTTATTGCAATTTGATTTTTTTTTGAAAAAGTAGATTATTCCTTTCTTAGGATGTATCATTATATTTTAGAGACTGTAGATTATTTTTTAAATTAATATCATTTAATAATATTTTTTTTAATATAAAAAATATTATATTAAAGGCTTGTCGATTTTTTCTTTGTCAATATGGAAGTAAATCAAATCATAGGAGGTACATCTTTACAAACAAAGAATAGAATGGTGACTCTTACAGATCTTCAAGCTCTTTTAGATAGTATATAAAAAAAAATGGCATTCTTTTGTAATCCAAAAAAAAAAAAAAAAAATCAAATGAAGCTAGTATTTGAAGAAACTAAGCAAGAAATTTATAATTTGTAGTAAAAGATTATTGGATCGAAGGAAGCAAGTGGTAGACAAGCTATGCATATAATCCATCCAAAAATTCTAAGGGTTGTCATGAAGGAGCCAAAGGCTAGTATACTTGATAAATTTGATGGAATAAGATTCAATTTTTAAGATTTTATGCAACGAATATGACTTTACTTATGATTACATCTTTTTTGTTATCTAGATGGGTTCACTCAAGTTGCTTTTGTAAATACTCTTTTATCAGGAAGTGCTTAATTATAGTTTGTTTTATTATTAGAATTTTTTAATCTTATATAATTTGGAGGCTTTTATAAAAAAATTTATTACTGTATTTGGAAACAATAATTAGAAGAAGGTGGAAAAAAAGAAGATTCAAAACCTACAACAAGGACAACGTTTAGTTGTGATTTATGCTGCTTAATTTCAATAAGTTACTTATAATCTTAACTAGAATAATAAGACTTTTATGGCTTGATTTTGTTATGGCCTAAAAGACAACGTAAAGAATTTATTGATCATAATACCAAGAATTGAAAGCTTAGAAGAATTCATATTTTAAGCTATTATTTGTGACAATTGCTTATATGAGTGGCAACAAGAGAGGCGATTAATTTTTAACAATGCTTATTAAGATACATCTATTATATCTTTAAAAATATTAAAAAAGCCATTAACATATTATAAACCCATATAGCTTGATACAACTCAATTCAAGCCATTAATACCAATAAAAAAAATTAAACATTGGTAAGAGAATTTATATTTATATTATAGAAGATCTAATCACTAGGCAATAAATTATCCAAATAAATCTAGAGAATTCAAGGTACAAGATATAATATTTAAATTAGAGAGGTTGGAAAACAAAGACATCTAGTTACAATAGGGACCTTGTGGTTGGACAGCTTTAAATTTAAATTATTAGAAAATAGTCTTTTTCTACTTCCAGATCCAACGTCTTGTTTTATGCTTTTTGTATATATAAGAACCTCAAGACAAGAGATTTCTACTAAAATCTTTTTAGATATTGGAGCCTCAATATCCTTTATGGATAAAGATTTTACAACCAAGTACAACTTAGTACTTGTAAAAAACATCCATCTTCTACCTATTGAAGTCATTGATGGGTGAAACCTTGCATCAAGAGATGTTATTAAAGAAACACAATTATTAGAAGTGTTACTAAGAGATTAAATATCACATATTGTCTTCAATATCATTCATTGTGCAAGAAATTCTATTATCATTGAACTTCCTTGGTTTGAATTACATAATCTTAATATTGATTGGATTTTATAAAAGATTTTTTTAAGATCCAAATATCAAAAGAAGAAATAAGGTGCTACTTTATTTTTTGGAGCTAAAGTATTCATACAAGCAATAAAGAAAGGAGCTATATTTGTATTATATATTATTCTATTGAAAGATTCAATTGAGCAATTCAAACAAAATATATCTAGTCAATACTATAATCTTGAAAACTTACTTGAGAAAAAAAAAAAACAAATATATTATCAAAATATTATTTTCATGATTGTACAATTGAATTACAAAATGGAGCTCAACTTCTATTTGATCTAATTTTTAATCTCTCACAAACAAAGCTTACAGCCTTGCAAGAATACATTGATGAAAATCTAACTAAGAATTTCATTAAATACTTAAAATTACCTGCGGGAGCACCTATCTTATTTATGAAGAAGAAAGATGGTTCTTTATATATGTGTGTTGACTATCAAGTTTTGAATAAGGTGACTATAAAAAATTGCTATCCATTACCATTAATCTTAGGATTATTAGAATAATTAGGATAGACAAAGATTTTTATAAAAATTGATTTAAGAGGTGCCTACAACTTAGTCATGATCAAAAAAAGAGATCAATAAAAGATGATATTTTATATAAAATATGGATATTTTGAATACAATGTTATAACTTTTGGGCTTACAAATGTACTTGTAATCTTTCAACATATGATATATAATATCTTTTAGAAATATTTAAATGACTTTGTAATCATCTATTTGGATGATATTTTATATTTTTTTAAAAATAAATAAGAATA
This sequence comes from Physcomitrellopsis africana, assembly GCA_036785485.1. NCBI lineage: Eukaryota > Viridiplantae > Streptophyta > Bryopsida > Funariales > Funariaceae > Physcomitrellopsis > Physcomitrellopsis africana. The sequence continues at coordinate 215,150 of JAWRVF010000219.1, read as the reverse complement.
TGAATATCATATATATATATAATATTAGAAAAACTACAGGAAAGCGGATTGTATATCAAATTAGAAAAGTGCTCTTTCTATCAACTATTAGTTGAATTCTTGGAATATATTGCCTCTAAAAATGAGATTTTTATAAATCCAAAGAAGATACAAATTGTTATAGAGTAGAAACAACTATCATTAATTAGAGATGTGTAATATTTTTTGAGATTTGTAAATTTTTATAGAATCTTCATCAAAGATTATTTTAAAATTATAACTCCATTAATATAATTTAAAAAAAGGAAAAATTTGTTTGAGATGATAAGGTTGAAGAATTATTTAAGAAGTTAAAAAAATCCTTTATTTTAATTCTTATATTTATCTATGTAGACCTAACAAAATCATTTATGCTAGAAATGAATGTCTTAGATTTTACATTTGGATCTATATTCTCTCAAATTGGCAATGATGGTCAACTACATCCAATAGTATTATGCTTTCAAAAATTTTTAGTTGTAGAGATTATATCACAGACATAAGATTTATTTCAATAATTATTTAGTTAATAGAAGTAAGTAAAATAAATTAAATTGATAATATCTTATAGAAAAGATTTTTAGAAGCTTCATAGATGTAGAATCACCTTTATACATGTCTATAGGTGATTGATAGGTTAGAAACTTAGTCAAAAAACTAGCCACGTGTTGCACATATTGGTAGCTTGTAGAATAAGCTAAATACGTGGCATACATGTTGGTAGCTTGTAGAATAAGCTAATTACATAGCGCTTATGTAAGAAACTTGTCTTGCAAGTTTGACACGTGTCTTATAAATTAGACATGTGTAGAAGGTCCTATATAATGTTGTCATGTAGCTCTTAGATAGATAGTATTTATAGAAACAAGAGTGAAGCTTTTTTTACTCTTGCCAACTCCTTTCTTGCTTTTAGTCTACTTTAAGAGTCTCATGTATTTTCTAATCTTTGGCAATTGTCATTCCAGTTTCTTCTTGAATATATATACTTCTTTATTTCTATCTTGTTATTTTCCTTTGACATAGTTTTTATTAATTTATGCATATATTTTAGTTTATATCTTTGATAGATTGACAAGAATGAAATTATAATATCAGAGCTTTGTCTCTTCTTGATTAAGAGTGGATTATCCCTTTCTCTTAATAAAATATAAGCATATTAGAAGTTATCGATTATACACTTCTAAATTGATATTGTTTCTAGAATTTTTTCTTTTATTTTTGAGTGTTTTATTTTGTAGTAAGAGTAAATATTTTTTTTCTTTTTCTATTATGATATTATGGCAGAGCTTGCTAAAATAAAGAGTGCAATGGCACAAATGCAAGAGCAAATGAAAGAATTAATGCTCTCAATGCATCAACTCAATGTACTACTACAAGGAGCAATAAGATTAGCAATAAGTGAAGATATAGAGATGATTCAAGCTGCTTCAAGCCATATCACTTCACCTATGATTGAATACTATTCAAGCATCAAAGAACCAAAATTTAGTTTGTTGGAGAAGTTTGATGGCACCAAATCTAAATTTCAAGGATTCATCAATCAAGTATAACTGGTAATTGAACTTCAATCTCAAAATTATTAAACCTAGAGATCACAAGTTAGGTTTATTAGAAGACTATTGTCAAATTCTGCTTTATCATGGTTTTTATCCTTTTTTGAACGATGTAATCCAATATTGGATAATTTGGAGGCATTTTTAGCTAAATTTTGATCTATGTATGGAGAACATGATACAATTTGTGTCACAACCAACAAGATCCGCATCTTATAATAAGGCAATTGATCAGTGACATCATATGCTTCACAATTCTAACAATTAGTAATTGACACCAAGTGGGATAATGCTACATTTATTAGCTAATTTTTCTATAGATTATAATATGAGGTAAAAAAATTAATGCTCAACTTATCCGATCCTCAGATATTGAGTCAAACAATTGATTTTGCTATGAAGTGTGATAATCAACTTTTTGAATTTTGATCGAAGAGCCACACAAAGAAATTTCAACATTACTACAATACAATGGCAACATCAATGTCTTCTCAATATGTACATTCAAAAGTAGAAGACATACAAATTGACGCGATATGTTTTAAATCTTTTATTAAATAAAAAAAGATTTATTGTCGTTAAGAAGGATTATGTTTATATTGTAGAGAACCTAAGCACACTGCTCAATATTCTTCAAAGAAATGACGCAACCACAAAATAAGGAGTACGGCTATTAAAAAAGATAATATATTAGAAAACGAGTTTATCCAATTACAATAGGGATCGTGCAGCTGAAATCTTATATAATTTCTAATAAAGGTCCTATCCTCTCCTCATAACCCTCTCTTTGTTTTATAATAGATGTTTATTTGAGATCTAAAAATCACAAAGTCTTTGCCTTACTAGATTCAACACCCTCAATGTGTTTTTTAGATAAAAAATTTGTTAAAAGTCATAGAATATTTTCAGTACAAAAAACTAAATCCATACATATAGAAGTCATAAATAGTCGCTTATTATCTTTTGGAGATGTTATTTATGAAATCCTTCCTATAAATGTAACAATAGATGGTCATAATAATTGTGTAATCTTTAATATAATTAAATCTCCCTCTAATCTAGTCATTTTAGGTTTATCATAGCTAAAAAAGTATAATCCTTGAATAGATTGGATTTCTCATAGACTTGACTTTTTTCAAAGCATTAATAGATTTTTATAAATTAAATAATAAATCATAAGCCTAATATAATAAAACCTGTACTTATAGGTACAAAAACTTTTATAAATGAAGCAAAAGAAGGATCATCTTTTGCTATTTATATTACACTTATTTTTGATAGTGGAAGGATTTTAAGTGGCATTCCAAGCCAATATCAAAATTATCAAGATATTTTTGAAAAAAAGAATGCAAACATTTTTTTGAAGCATTGTTCATATGATTGCTCAATTGATCTCAAAGAGAAAACTTAGCTTCTATTTGGACCGATCTATAGTCTATTCTAAAATGAATTGATTGAATTTAAGAAATATATTGATGAGAACTTGACCAAGAATTTCATATGCCATTCAAAATCTTCAGTAGAAGCTTCTATCTTGTTTGTAAAGAAGAAAGATGAGTCACTACGGATGTGTGTAGATTATTGAGGACTCAACAAGATTACTATTAAGAATAGATACCCTCTGCCTCTAATATCTGGATTTCTTGATGAACTGAATCAAGCTAAAATCTATACAAAAATAGATCTAAGAGGAACATACAACTTACTACGTATCAAAGAAGGAGATGAATGGAAGATTGTATTTCAAATAAGGTATGGATATTTTGAATATAATGTTATGCCTTTTGGATTTACAAATGCACCAACTACTTTTCAACATCTTATGAATGATATATTTTGTGAGTTTCTTGATGATTTTGTTGTTTGTTATGCAGACAATATTTTGATCTACTCTAAGAACTCAGAAAAACATGAACTTCATATTCATCATGTATTACAAAAACTTAGAGATATAGGATTGTATGCCAAGATAGAAAAGTGTGTATTTCACACTACTCAAGTTGACTTTTTAAGATACATCATTTCAAATGATAGTCTCAAAATAGATCCGAAGAAAGTTAAAACAATTATGGATTGGAAGATTCTAAAAATGATATAATATGTATAATATTTTTTGAGATTTGCTAATTATTATCAAATCTTTATCAAGAACTTTTTTCAAGTTGTAGTTCCATTTATACGTTTAATTTATAAGGACAAACTTGAGTGGAGTAAAGAAGCAGAAGCATCATTTGAGGCTTTGAAGACACCTTTTATTTCTGCACCAATCTTATATTATGTCAACTTTTTCAAGGTATTTTTTATAGAAACAGATAGATCAGACTTTGCTTTGGGGGCGATATTGTCACAAATGGGAGCAAATGACAAAGTCCACCTAGTAGCTTTTTATTCTAAGAAATTTTCAACAGCAAAAATCAACTACAAAATCTATGATAAAGAACTTCTTGTAATTGAGGATTCTTTTCAAGAATGGTGTTACTATCTGGAAGGTGCTTATAGTCCAATCATCCTATATATAAATCACAAGAACCTTAAATATTTCATATCAACATGTGTATTGAATTGTTGTCAAGCTCGTTAGAGCATATCTTTGTCAAGATTCAAGTTTATTATCACATATTGGCTAAAAAAATAACAAGGTTTATCCAATGTCTTTTCTAGACATTTTAACTTGTACCAAAAGAAAGAGATTCGGCTTTTGATCAACAAAAAACAATCTTCTTGAAGTCACAATAATTTCATCTTTGAATAATAAAATCAACATTAATTGTTGATTCAACTTTTGTCAAGCAAATCCAGTCAAGTATGTCTTTAGATCCTCTTGTCCATGAAATTAAGAATAATTCATCTAAGACTTATGATACTTCCAAGTTTGAGTTTAAGAATGGTCTATTCTATTTCAAAGACTGCATGTATATTCCAAAAGATACAATATAACTACATACTTTGAAAGCTCATCACAACCTTCCTACGGTAGGATATTTTGGATATAATAAGACTTTGGAGCTAATATTAAGAGATTTTTGGTAGCCTTAGATGTAGAAGGTTAATAAAGAGTTTGTACAATTGTGTGACATTTATTCAAAATTAAAAATTTCTCATCACCAACCTTACACACTTCTCCAACCATTATCTATACTAAAACAATCTTGGTCTTTTATTTCTATGGATTTTATCACAGATCTTTCAAAGTCAAGTTCATATGACTCTATATTCGTGATTGTAGATTGTTTTATCAAGATGGCACATTTTACATCGTATACAAAATCTATTACAGGTGAAGAAAGAGCTAAACTCTTCCTTGATAATATCTATCACTATCATGGATTACGAAGGGATATTATATCAGATAGAGGAAGACAATTTATATCAAGATTTTGGAGGACCCTTTTCAAAATATTAAAAGTGGATATAAAACTATCTTTAGCTTTTCACCCTCAAATTGTTGGACTAACGGAATGAATAAATCAAGTTTTGAAGCAATATTTGATATATATCATTAATTATCATCAAGATGACTGGACAATTCATTTACCATTAGCAGAGTTTGCTTATAATAATTCGATACATTTATCTACTCAACAAACTCTATTCTTTACAAATTATGGTTATCATCCACTATTTGATACTTTTGACTTTTCAAAAGCTGATAATCCTATGGCAAAAGATTTGGCAAATCGATTGTCAGAGTTATATGTAACAATGAAGGCATAATTAAAAAAAAATTCAAGAACGAAAAAAAATCAATGTAAATATCTACTATAAGGAATAATCTCGATTCTACGTGGGCGATAAGGCATGGTTACTTCATTATAATATCAAAACTATTCACCTTTGCAACAAGCTAGATTATTATAGGCTTAGATCTTTTTTGATTTGTGGACAAATCAATCCAGTTGCTTATCGATTATGCCTACCAAAATCTATGAAGATTCATCTTGTATTCCACGTGTTACTATTCAAGCCATACAAGACAATGGATATATAAAGAAGAAGACAAATGCCACTACCTCCTATAAAAGTGGACAACAATGAAAAATTTGAAATAGAAGAGATTTTAGATTATGCATCAAAATCGATTAGAATATCTTGTACATTGGCGCGGATACAATATTAATGAATGCACATGGGAGCCATCTAAAAATGTAGCAAACCCATCAGCAAAAGTCAATGCATTTCATCAACAACATCCATCAAAATCAAGATAAAGAGTCAAGAATATCTTTGCTATAAAGCAAAGCAGGTTCTATAGAGGTTCTATTCTATCTTATATCATTGTTTGCTATTTTTTTGAATTTGTTCGTGCTAAAGAGATGGATGATCAATAACCATCAAATTTTATTCAAGAACCATTATTTGCTGACTTATTGGATGAGACATTACGACTATCACAACCTTCAAGATGACGGAATAGAGATGAAGACCCTCAAGAACAACATGTATTTTTTTGGATTGATGGCAAAATACAATATGTTTGGTATCACAACTTTGGAAGAGACTCTCAATATTTAATAATACTTTTAGAGGTAGGAACTATTCCTGATGGTATTCCAAATATTTTTTCTAAAGGAAGTTATGAAGGCCTCAACAATGATCAAATAACAGGGTGGTCGTCTTGCCTTGGTATAGAATACTATTGTTGGCTAAAAGGACCTATCAACTACTTTTAAAAGGAACAAAGATTAGAATATGTAACAAACAAAATTTGACGTATCTTGGACTTTCTCAACATGTAATCACCGCTCCTTATAGATCTCATTGTTAGAAGGGGGAGTAATATCACAAATATAAGATTTATTCTAATAATTATCTAATTAATAGAAATAGATAAAATAAATTAATTTAATAATATCTTAGAGAAAAACTTCCTAGAAGCTTCATAGATGGAAAATCGCCTTTATACATATCTATAGGTGATTGGTAGGTTAGAAACTTGATCAACAAGCTAGCCACATGTCGCACATGTTGGTAGCTTGTAGAACAAGCTAGCCATGTATCGCACATGTTGGTAGCTTATAGAATAAACTAAGTATATGGCGCACATGTAAGAAACTTATCTTGTAAGTTTGACACGTGTCTTACAAATTTGACACATGTAAAAGATCCTATAGAATGCTGCCATGTAGCTCTTGGATAGATAGTATTTATAGAGACAAGAGTGAAGCTTTCTTCACTCTTGTCAATACCTTTGTTGATTCTAATCTAATTCAAGAGTCTCATATTTTTTCTAATCTTTGGCAATAGCCATTCCAATTTCTTCTTGAATATACATATTTCTTTATTTCTATCTTATTATTTTCTTTTCACATAATTTTTACTAACTTATGCATCTATTTTAGTTTGTATCCTTTACAGATCAATTACAAGATCCATGTTAAAGAACTATTGATAATTATTGATATTTTTAAAAAATGATATTATTTACTGGAAGAGACTTAATATAAGATCATAATATATATTAATTATAAAAATTTAAAATAATTTATTATTATTTAAGTTTTGAATCGCTATCAAGTACAATGGAGCATGTCATAATTTTAATTTAATTTTGTGATTCTATATTATCTAAAAAAACTTCAAAAAAAATCAAATATCTTTTTTTGATATTCATATCTTATGCCAAGAATAAAAGATATTATATTAGATTAGCAAAAATCAATTATATTGAAAATGTTCAATTTATAGTTAAAAACATTGACAATATCTACCTATACAGATATAACTTTCAATGTAAAAATCTAGAAAGCAATGAAAATAGGTCCATTTGTGGATAACATTCAACAATGTTTAAAAAATATAGTGGTAGAAGAAAATAATAATTTCAAGTTCAAGGATTGATTGTTGTATTTCAAGAATCTCTTATATGTTCTTCCAAGCCATCCAAGACTTCAAATTCTTTAAGCATAATATGATCTTGCAGCAACTAGACATTTTGGCTTCAAATAAGATCTTGAAATTAATATCAAGAGATTATTGGTGGCCTCAAATGTGAAAATTGGTAAAAGAATTCATCCAATTATGCAAAATTTATGTCTAAGCAAATGTTCCAAGATACCAACCATATGGACTTTTTCAACTACTTCCAATTTCTAAGGGCCCATGGCAATGTTATCTATGGACTTTATTATAGATCTTTTGATTTCTAATAGCAAAGATTCAATTTTTGTAGTGATAGAGTGTCTTATTAAGATGACATATTTCATCCTATGCAATAAGATTATTTCTAGGGAAGAAACGACTAAGTTTTTTATTGATAATATTTATCAATTATATAACCTTTCAAGTGACATCATTTTAGATCAAAGACCACAATTTGTATCAAATTTTTCGACAGGACTATTTCAACTTTTGAAGGTCAAGATCAACCTTTCATCAACTTATTATTCTCAGATCAATAGTCAAATAGAACATATAAATTAGATCTTAAAATAGTATCTTTATCAATAAGATGATTGGATGGATCTCCTACTATTGGTCAAGTTTGCATATAATAACACTAAATATTCTTTGATGAAATAAATTCTATTCTTTTTAAATTATGGACACCATTCTATAATAGATCTATTTTAAATTAAAGATGTGAAAAGTCCTATTGTAGAAAATTTAGCTATCTACATAAAAGCCATTCATGAGGAATTAAAATTCCAACTACACATGACTCAAGACCAATATAAAAATTATATAGACATTCATCACAAGAGCCAATCAAAATTTAACATAAGAGATCGTATTTGGCTATTCCAGCAAAATGTATAAATAAATTGACTATCATAGAAGTTAGATTATGAAAGACTTTGACCATTTATAATTCTACATCAAATAAATTTAATAACTTTCTGTCTTGAATTATTAAAAAGCATGCGTATTCATCTAATCTTTCATATCTTACTTTTAAAAACCTATTATAAATCAAATATTGTCAGAAGAGCTCTTCTACCACCAATCTTAATTGAAGTTGATTAGGAGCTTAAATACAAAATAGATGAAATATTGGATTCATGTATAAGATATAGACGATTGGAATACTTCATCCATTGGAAGGGCTATGGAATTGGCAAAAGAATATGAGAACCTTTAGATAACCTTAGGAATGCATTTGAAAAAATATGCAAATTCTATCAACAATATCCTAAAAAACCTAGATTCAATTGCCATTGAAGATTTTGTGGAAACCAACATCTCTTGGCTTTTAAATGATGCTCTCTATTAATGGTAGAAGGCTATTATAAAAAAGAGAGAGCCACGCCAAGACCTTTGTTTATTTATAATTATTTTTTCTAAGATAAAATAGATCTTGCTAAAAGCTTGCTAGCTATTATATCAAATCTTTGTGTTTTTGAGGACTTACAAGAATAAAAATTAGAAGATCCATTTGCCACACAAGTGCCTAGTGAACCATTGCAACTTTCATAACTTGTTGTTGCATTATGTGAAGTCTTGTTTGAGAATGCACCAGACACCTAACTGTGGAAGATAAAAAAAAAATTATAATAACAAGTCCTAACACCTCTAATAGAATTATATATAAATTATAATTAAAAAATAATAAATATGTTTAGCTATTAAAGAAATTTAATTGGATTTTTAAATAATTATAAAAAATATATAAAAAAATCCTAAAGGTTTTTAAAAGAAATAAAAAATAATGAAAAAATCTTTAAAAAATATTAAAATAGAAATTCTTTTAAAATATTAAATATAGAAATTATAATCAAATTTTAATCAAATCTTAGTCAAATCTTGTTCAAATCCTATTCAAATCTTATTTAAATCTTAATAAAATCTTAATAAAATCTTGTTTAAATCTTATTTAAATCTTAATCAAATCCTAGTAAAATCTTAGTCAAATTCTAATCAATTTTAATCAAAATTTAATCAAATCTTAATCAAATCTTGATAAAATCTTTTTCAAATCTTAATCAATTTTAATCAAGATTTAATCAAATCTTAATCAAATCTTAGTCAAATCTTAGTCAAATTTTAATAAAATTCTAATCAAATCCTAATCAAATCCTAATCAAATCTTAAATCTTAAATAAATCTTAATAAAATCCTAATAAAATCTTATATCCTAAATAAATCTTAATAAAATTCTAATCAAATTTTAAATCCTAATTGATCCTAATGAAATCCTAAAGAAATCCTAATGAAATCTTAATCAAATCCTAAATCCTAATAAATTTTAATCAGATCCTAATCAAATCCTAATAAATCTTTATTAAAACCTAAACCTTAATAAATCCTAATTAGATCTTAATCAAATTCTAATTGGATCCTAATCAAATCTTAACTAGATCCTAATCAAATCCTAACAAATCCTATAGCAGATTGAAATCTTAATAGCTAATGATTGAACTGTTAATCTTGACTTAAATTTTGCATATCTTTTAAAAACTAAGTTGGCAACATATAAATTTTTTTTGAAGAAGATCCAAGTCACCAAATAAAATTTAAGTTCAAAAATTTTCTTAGATGTAGGTTGTCCTTCTTTTCCAATCTTGATACTAATATTCCAATATCAATATTTTCTTTTTGTACCATTTAATTGCTTCCAAAATTTATTTAAAGAAGGAAAATTAAATCTACTATCCACACAAATAATTTTCACTTCAATCTAGTTGGTAGATTGATAAATATCTTAGAAATCCTTACTAACCTTCAAAATCCAATTTTTAAGATTCTGATCCACTTGAACTTCAATAACCTTTTATCAAACTATTAGATCAAATTCAAACTTATAGCATGCACTTAGCACAACTACAATCACATATCTACAAAATTTCACCCACAGATCTATAACAAAACTTACAAAATACTCAAAAATATAAATTCTTTTTTTATTTTATAAAATCTAGAGTCATGTGAATCAACCCTGATTTTGTAAAGCTCTTATAAAGTCAATATCTACTCAAATCACTCCAAATTAATTCTCAAACAAACCTTCTCAAGGTTGCCCTCAAATCCTATTCTTTGATCTATCAAAAAACTTTCCATCCGCCATAGGCATGCAATTTTGTACCTTGGGGTCTAATTTTGATCTAGGTTCACAACTTGTCATCTTTCGATATCAGTTCTTAGAATTGTGAGATAAATTTAGCTAAAATCTATTATTAATTCTTTTCAAAAGATGGCAACATCTTTTATTTTTATAATCTACTTTGTTTTACCTTATTTATGGCTATACAAAGTAAATAGAAGCTTCTTTTAAAAAAAGGCAGTATTAACATCTTTTAATTTTTATTATTTTCTTATCTATTATCTATATTTCTAAGATAATTTGTTAAAATATTTTTATTTGAGCTCCTTTATAATATAGTCATTTCTTTCTTTTTTCACCTATTGATTGTATTATTACACGACATTGTTAAGTTTGAAGAACATGGATAAGATGAAGAAGAATTATTTTAATATTAAATAAGGCTATTGTCAATGATATGAGAATACAGAACAAGAAACTTGAATTAGAAAAAGATTTAAAGAAGAAATTGACAAAGACTTGAATTATCTAAATGAATACATGAACAACACAAAAAAATGTGAATTAAAACTCTAAGAGATGTGTTGTCGAGACTGAAGAACTCTTCAGCCTTGACTCTAATATATATCCCTATTTAGGAAGCTTCTCAAGTGACTTCCACTAACTTGGAAGCTTCTTGAATTTTTTCTACTAATTACAAAGCTTCTCGAGCTACTTCCACCAATTAGAAAATTTTTCAAGCAACTTCTATCAACTAGGAAGTTTTTCAAGCAACTTCCACCAATTAAGAAGCTTTTCAAGTAGCTTCCACTAATTAAAAAATATCTAGAATATTTTAAAAGTTTCTATAAACTTCTAAAGTATATGTCTCTAACATCATCTCATTCTTTAGCAATAAGTTTCAAGAAGAGCTCATACCTTTGGAAATCTTCTTATATATATAAAAAATTAAAAATATGCTAAATTAATAAAGTTATATATTTTATTTTCTATTTTTGAATAATAAGTTCTATTGATCTTTGAAGAAATTGCCTATGGCCTTGAATTAGTACCTCCATTGTTGAAACATCATATCTAAAAATCTGATCTTCATTATAGATTTCAAAACATCTTTCAAACAAGATCTCAAGTTTAAGAAGATTCATCTTTTCAAGCTCAAGTAGGATCATTAAAACTTGAGTATTGGAATTGAAACTTGCATGATTGAGTGTTATTCCTAATGGTTCCAATCGAGGTCATATTTGATACTAAAATGTATTGTCCTCACTTTGCTCAATTGAAGGTTATAAAAATTGCACTAATTTGCTCAAAGCTTGCATAACAAATGAATCTTCTAAATTTTGTTCTACTATATCTTTCAACACTTGAAGGTTTGATATGATGATTGACTTACTTCTACTATTCTATTCTATCTTAAAATAAATGATTGTATAGTGATAAAGGCTTTAGTTTGACCCTTCCCTTCTTATAAGTATTCCTCAAATCCAATCTTCACTAAGAAGTTATTATCAAATACGTTTGAGTTTGTAGAGATAGGGTTGATAAAATTTCTATACCATTTGAAGAATAAAGGAGAGATTTCAACCAATTCTCATGTATGCTCATTGATATCATAGCTATGCCAATATACAAGATATTTCAATTTGCTCCACTTTTGCCATGAATCAAACACCTTTTTGATCCTATATTTTTTATAATTTTTGATTTTAATACTAGATGACAATTATTATATATTTTTTGGAATATGCAACTCTCTATAAGGTTTTAAAAGAGAGACATAAAAAACTAGATAACAATTACTATATTCTTTTTGGAATATGCAACTCTCTATAAGGCTCCAAAAGAGAGATATGGAAAGTTAGATGTATCTTCATAGAAGATGGTAGTTCAAAATAATATGCCACTAAAATAATTTGCTTCTAGATAGAAAATGGTCCTAACCTTTGATAATCTAACTTATTATATGGCATCTTGGTCTTAACATTGTCGCATTGTAATTCCTTACAGTATGTAAAATCCACTCAAAATACATAATATGTTTATAGGTTAAGATATGTATTAGAATGGTTAATAAAATAAATTAAAGGGAGTTGGTATAAGAAAATTTATTTTAGATTTTTACTTAGTTTGGTTATGGGATTTAAATTATATAGATCGAAATGTTTAGTATGAAGCCTTGAGAGAAGGTGGGAGCCTAAGGATGAAAATTTAAGCTAGTAGGAGGCTAATTGGGCGGGATGAAATCAAGGCATGGTCGGATGAAGGCAAGGAATGGAGAACTTCATCCCTATTGGTTGAATACCATGCCCAATGGGCTTTGAGCAAGTTGCCTGCAGCCTTAATAAGGGTTTTGGTAACTTCAAGAAGGCCATTTGAAAATCAAAGATTAGGTTTAGAAAGCTTATCTTTTAGGCTACAATTTTGATATAAAAATTGAGGGATTTAGAGTTTTAATGAGGGAGGAGTAAGTGCTTGAAGTTAAGGTATACAAATTGTATCTACTATCACTCTTTTGAAGATTAAAGGAGTTGTATGAGAGCTTTTGGAGATTGGAAGGTGTGATTAGAGAGGTGATTTCAAGCTCTACACTTGATGTGGAAGAATTACTACATTTAGAGTCCTAAAGAAAGAGATATTGGGAGTCAAAGATAGCAGATCGAGTTCCAAGGCAATAAGTAGGCCGTTTTATTGATAGTCATGGGATTTGCGATATCTTGAGTTTCTGGACGAATTTTTGTCTCAAACTTTCTAAGAAGGTGTATTATTATGCTAAAAAGCTATACATCAAAGTTTCATAGCATTTGAATTGTTAGATTGTGAGATATGAAGAATTTAGTACTTGGGTGTTTGTAAACAAGGGTTTGAAGCTACTGCTAGGGTTTTGGCAATATCTAAAGATTGGTAATGAATCGATGGTTGAAATTTGTAGTAATAGTTGTAAAGAATATATCAATACTTCATGTAAATTTGGAATGGATTTGGATGGTTGTATTAAAAATTATGGGTTATTAAAGTTTGAAAAAAATTCCCTTCTTACGGGGGAATGAGGGTTTAGAGTATTTTGTTATGTTTTGAGTGGTTTGATGAAATAAGGTTTATGTATTAGGTGTAATAGCCCTATGGAGAAATATTTTATATAAATTTGGGGATTTTGTTTTACTTGGATCTTGGTTGAGTAATTAATAGCAGCTAGAAGCCCAGTGCTTTCTTGAGGCAAATTCTCTCTACTACAACAACGTTTTATCAAAGAAGCCATATTTTATTTCCAATATGAAAAGCAGAAAGTTGATTCGTGAATATATCTACGAATGTCTTATAAGCATCTTGAACTGCTTTCAATTGAAGCTTTAAGATTGTTTGGTGTTGCAATAGATGTTTTATAAATCTTTCAGCTGTTAGATTGTTATTCTTTGATATATTCTATAGATCAAATTTTGGATGATATCCATAATTAGAATAAAATAATATTTACTAAATTGAGATATAAATAATATTATTATATATAAATTCCACTAATAATAGATACGAGATCCAATCATCTTATTGACATTTGATGTTGCATTATAAATATTGCTCCAAAATTTGGTTAATTCGTTCTATTTGGCTATTAGTTTGAGGATAAAAAGCCAAAAAAAGTTTAATGTCTACTTTCAATATTTCAAAAAAGCATTTCAAAAACTTAGATATAAACTGGGATCCTTGATTGGATATGATATTGTAGAATGGGTAGGAATTTTAGGATTTACAATACATAGTGTTTAAAATTAAAAATAGGCAGGAAGCCAATGAATGGCTAGTTTAGAAGGCAGAATGGATGAAGAAGTTAATAAAAGTAGTTATCATCAATTATGAAGCAATTAACATAGGCGGGGCAAATATAAAACGATTCGGTAAAGGGGAGTCGAGGCCAGATTGTGATAGTCCTGAGGCGGGGTAAGCTTGGTGCTACCTCTCTCTCTTTTCTTTTGTTAGACTGTAGCAGATGATCCGAATTCTATTCCGAAGGGTTATACCATGTTAATGATGAAGTACAATAATAAAATGGAAAATTTATATATATGTGGATGAGTAAGAAATTATAATTATTTGTTACGTGAAGTTCTTTGCGGTGAATTGGAGGTTGAAGACCGGCTATTTCAATAAAGTTTGGTTGTAGATGTGAGTGTCATGCCGTATTGACTGTTAAAGTTGAGCGATGAAGAATATTGGAGTAACAATTTGTTTCAAGAGACGTTGTAGGTGAGGAATTATTTCCAGTGATTGGAGAAAGAAGCAGGTGTATGCAGTCTGTGGAAATGGTGTAACATTGCCAATTGTTGTTATGAATTCGGAAGAAGATAGAAAATTACAATAGGAGTATTGGTGGAGGGTTGTGTCACGAAGTATCTTTTGTTGCGGAAGAGCAAAACCAGTAGAGTGGATGGCAGTATTTTAGAGAAAGGCATATACGTGTGCATTGGACTCTAATGTTTAGTAGGTAGTTAGTTATGTGACCCTAATAGTTTAACTCAATGCGGATAGTCTCTCCCTGTGTTTAAATCTCCGTTTACAGATTTACTCTGGATAGTATTGGTAGAGTAAGCGAGACAAACGAGGACAACATTTTGGCACCACTGCCGGGGATTGACAATAGTATTGGGTGTTAGGAATTAACTGCCGAATGAGTAGTTAAATTAGTGACGGAAAATAATGTCAATAATAGATGATGAAAGATTATGGTTAATAAGAATGAGAACATTGCTCAGAGAAAAATACGTCTGTCGAAAGGAAGACAAGAGAGAGCACAAGTAAGAAATTTGTTGCGGGACGAGCAAGAACGGAAGCTAAAAAGGAAGCGTTGACAGAGTTGAATTAAACCATGGTTGCATGCCTGTCGGCACATCCGAGCATACCAAGAATATGAAAGAACTTTAATATTTTAGACATATATACCGTTAAAGAAATTACCAAAAGTACTCGCAGGTAACTCCACGAGTAGCCCAGTGTATCTCTTGAGCCCATTAACGGCAAGAGAATGGAACACAAAAGAATTGGATAGTCCATTGGATACTTTCTTAATAGTGGATACAACCGATTCTAGTAAGGCTAGTTCTTCAGTAGGGAATGTATCGCTTGCCAGTAAGGGCCAATACTGTGTATTTCAAAATCCGTCGTTTTTACGTCAACTTCAATCAATAAAATTATTTGTAGATAATAATACCAAATTGCGGAGGCCGGAAAAAATAATTGAGGGAGGCAGCACTTATTTTAATAAGAAAGTAAGTAGATCATTGTCACCTTCAATGGCGGCGGGGGGTCCAGTAGTACCAATTGCGATACAAATGGGTGCGGTGGGTGATCGCACAACTAGCGTAGCCCCATTACCTACCTGTAGGGGTCTGCCAGGAGCCGACCCAGAACAACACTTGTCTCAATTCCTGACCGCATGTGTAGCTAATAATGGTAGAATTGAAGATATTTGGTTAAGATGGCTGCCAGCAACCTTGAAAGATACGGCATTTGAATGGTATAATTGCCAACCCGTGGGACAATTTCTTAATTGGGAGGCATTAAAAAATACAATTTTGACTCATTTTTGATCAATAGGATTTGAAGAACGTCTTAGAGAATGTCTTAATGAATAGCAAAATGGTACCGGCAGAAGCGGTGCAGTCATATTATGGCTGAGTAGCAGATATCCTTCAAAAATGGCCAAATAACCAAATGCCGGACTTGTTTGTTATGTCTATATTGGTTAACGAACTATATCCACCAGAATTGAAGATATTTGTAAAGGAGGCCCAACCTGCGACTGTGGCTGCCTCATTTGACCGAGCTAAGGTATGAGAAGAATGTCATTATGATCAATTCTTAACTACAAGAGCCACAATGATTCCATCTCAAGGAGGGTATCAAACACCAACCTGGAATAAAATAGTAAATAGTTACTCAAGGACAATTGACTACGACGCAAATCTTAGTGTCAATTCATAAGGGATAGTGAATGCTGTTCTATTGCAAGCTGTACCACCAATAACTGCAGTTTTATATTTTCCATATTTTCCATATCAAAAACCAATACCTATAAAAGAGTTATCTAATGAACTAGTATCAAAGGATTCAAATGAGACTTTGTTGTTAACTTTGACAAAGAAGATGGACGAGTTGGCTATTAACCTAATAAAGGATAAGAAAAAGAGGCATAAACCGACTAATATGCGTCCCAATATTTGGTGCAATAATTATAAGGGGCAAGGCCATTTAGTAACGGAGTGCCCGTCACCACCCCAAATGACTGTGCAATGTACATTTTGTAGAGGTAAGCATGTAACCACCAATTGCTGGAATTTAAGAAGGCAACAACAGTTAGGAAATCACACCATGATTCAACCGACTTCGTGGGATGTTAATCAAGTTCAGATAGAAAATAGGTTTGGTTGGAACGAGAATCATCTTATAAAACAAAATAGAACTTTCTATAATTTTCAAAATTCTGAGTATAATCAAGAAGGTGATTCCAATTTTCAAGATTTTGTGCAAAATCAACAAGGACAATCCCAATATCTACCTATTCAGAATCCAATTTCAGATCCTACAATACCAACTGGTTGACCGGGATCCTTTACCTATCAAACTTGGAACAAGCCTAGCCGGTATATACCAGTCGAGACATCCCATATTCCAGATGGAGGAGGAAGAAGATCACTTCCATGCTATCGATGCAGGCAGCTAGGACACTATGTTAGTGAATGTCCCAATCCTAGAGCCAATGATGATTATCCTCCAGTATGTAGAAATTGTAAGCAATCTGGACATATTTACCAACAATGCAATGCTCCGTTTAATGTTAATAACCGAGATCAGCGTATCCAGTTGCAAAGTAAGATGGAGGATAATAATCGAGTTTGACAAGATTCTTTGGTAAACCGGATGGAATGCGTCTATGTCGTATTTACTCGGGCCTAGAAAAAGAGAAAAGATCCAATCCAACAATTGGAAGTACCAGTTGCGGACCAATGTAATCCACTGAATGGTACTCCAAATCTAACACCGGTATCAAAGGTATTACCAATGAATGGATCCAATTCGCCTATGCAACTTGAGCATGTCCTTAGCTCCAAGATATTGGTGCAACCAAAACCAGTACCAATATCTTTGAAGTTTCAGGAGCCACCTTATCCATTAAAAGATCCTCTCATGGAAAAGATTTATGACAAAGTTCATTCAGCAGTTCTAGTTCCAAATTCCATAAAAAAATTATCTTAAGGGGTCAAATTAAAACCCATGAAAAAAAAAGGGCCTTGTGAATCATTGCCAATATGAAACCATATGATATTATGAAAGATTTGGATGAAATTAAACCTTCTATTACAATGAAGCAATTGTTAGCAGTTGCACCAGAATGTCATTCTACATTGAATTATTCGTTAATACGACGAAAAGCTCGTAATAAAAAAATTTATGAGGTTAGTTTGAATTCCGATTTGGGAGCATCAACTATCAATGTATCAATTGATGGTGTTCTCATTCCTAGAGTTCAAGTGGATGGTGGCTCTAGTGTGAACTTAATGAACGCTGATACAATGAAGGAGTTGGATTTAAAACAATTAATACCCACAACATTGGTACTAAGAATGGCAGATCATAGTAAGGTTAAACCAATGGGTATCTTACGCAGTATTAATACTATAATCGCAAGAATTACGTATGAAATTGATTATATTGTTTTTTGATCACAAAGTTCCACTTTATCATATCTAATATTATTGGGTCGGTCGTGGCTATATCAAGCCAAAGCTAGGAACAATTGAGGCCATAGAACGTTAACTATTGGGGAGGATAATGATAAGATTGTTTTACAGATGTACCCAGTTCAATATCATGGGGAGTTGCAAATTAGGGGCACAAAAGCAACATCTGAAGATGACGGCTAATTTGAGACAGAGTATGATGAAGTTAATAATACAATGCAAGTTGATAAAGACCCTGTTTACATGCGGAAACAAGGCGTGTTACACCAGTATGGAAGGCCAGGGGAATATTTTTTGTATAATGAAAGTGTAAAGAATTCTGACAATGTCATCGCGAATTGGATGAATAATCACGCAATAAATGAAGTTGGTACATTGGAACCAGAATTGAATACGTCTAATTTGCCAGACCATATGACGGATTCAGAGCAGAAGGAACAAATTAATTCGGGGGTTAAGGAGGAACCTGTATGCCAAATCATTAACTTGGGTTCCAATGAAACATCCCAAATTATCAAAATATACACCGGTATTACGGGTACAGAACTGAGAAATTGGAAAGAATTCTTTCTAAATCATAAATGTGCTTTTGCTTGGTCGTATGCGGATTTAAAAAGTGTTCCTGCCAAAGTTTGTGAGCATCGAATTACCTTAGAGGAAGATGCTACACCAGTTTGTCAAAGACAACACCGTCTTAATCCAAAATATTTTCTCATGGTCAAGGAAGAAATAGATAAACTTTTAGATGTGGGCTTCATATATCCAGTCCCGTATAGTGAATGGATTTCACCAATTGTGATAGTGCCGAAGAAAAATGGAAAAATTTGTATCTGTCAAGACTTCCGTAAATTAAACGCGGCTACCAAGAAGGATTATTTTCTTTTACCTTTTACAGATAGTATACTGGACGTAGTAGCTGGACATGAATGTTATTCCTTTTTGGACGGATTTTTGGGTTATAATCAAATAAAAATTACAGAAGAGGGCCAGTTGAAGACTACTTTTACTACATATTGGGGCACATTTGCTTATAAAATGATGCCATTTGAATTATGTAACGCCCCGGCTACATTTCAAAGGATAATGACGCAAGCCTTTCAAGACTATTTATGATTGTCAATGGAGATATTTTTAGATGATTTTTGTACATTCAGTATAACAGCAAATCATTTAGAACGTCTTGATAATTGTTTGGACCAATGTGATAAATATGGGATATCTTTGAATTCTGAGAAATGTCAATTTGGCGTGCCATCGGGAAAGCTTTTGGGACACATCGTTTCCGTGGCTGGTATCCCTACTGACCCAGATAAAGTTACTTAGATATTGGCTTTACCAAAGCCAACAACAATCTCTGGTGTTCGAGGTTTCGTAGGCCATGTCAGCTAATATAGGCGATTCATTCATTTATTTGCAGAAATATGTCAACCGTTAACAAATCTCTTAAAGAAACTGCCACGAGATGGATCTAATCTAATTTGGACTGAAAAATGTATAGTTGCGTTTGAAGAGTTAAAACGAAAATTGGTGTCAGCACCAGTACTTGTTGCACCTTGTTAGACAAAACTCTTTCATGTTTATGTTGATGCCTCAAATGTTGCTATTGGATCCGTGTTAAGTCAAAAACATGAAAAGGATTTGAATCATCCTATCTATTATGCTAGTCAACAATTTGTAGTTGCGGAACGAAATTATACTACAATTGAACGGGAAGCCTTGGGCATGATTTATTCTGTCCAGAAATTTCAACATTATTTGCTTGGTTACCCATTTGTATTTCATATCGATCATGATGCTCTTAAGTATATGATTAATAAACCTCAATTGAGTGGACGCATTGCTCGATGGGTGTTACTCCTTCAAGAATTTAATTTTACTATTAATGTTCGATCTGAAAAGAAACATGTCAATACAAATCATTTATCTCGATTGTCCAATATATTCGGTAACAAACCTATCAATGATGCACTTCTTGATGCGGAATTATTTGTCGCCGACGTGATCACTCCAAAATATAGTGAATTGATCCAGTATCTGACATTTCAGACATTTCTACCTACATATAGTGAGAAACTTAAGAAACGCTTGATTTTGAAAAGTGCTCCATATACAATGATTGGAGACGCCTTATATAAGCAAGGGAGAGATGGAATTCTACGTCGCTGTATTTTTCAAAGTGAATACGTACTATATTGGAAGGATGTCATTTGGATAGTTGTGGAGGGCATTTTGCCGGTGACAATACTGCCTGCAAAGCTTTAATGGCTGGATATTGGTGGCCAACAATGTTCTCAGATGCACACCAATACATCCGACGTTGTGATCCTTGTCAACGTATTGGTAGACCCACAGGAACTTCTGCCATTCTGTTGGTACCAATTTTAGCACAAGCACCGTTTAAAAAATGGGATATTGATTTTGTAGGACCAATCGCACCAGCATCGCGTAATGGGCAGAAAAGATATATTTTGGTAGCGACGGATTATGTCACAAAATGGGCGGAGGCGATGGCAACAAAAATTGATAATGCCGTTACCGTAGCCACGTTTTTATATGAGAACATTATCACTCGATTTGGGTGTCCCAAAGAATTGGTTAATGATCATCGAACCCATTTTATTAATTCTATAATTGTGGCTTTGACAGACAAATACGAGATCAAGCATCGGAAGACAACCCCATATCACCCTCGGGCTAATAGACAGACTGAAAAGACCAACGGTATTTTGTGTAAAATTTTAATTAAAACAGTGTCTGGTGTGAGAACGAATTGGGATACAAAATTGTTCTCAGCCTTGTGGGCATATCATACTGCGTATAAAGTGACTACCAGTTCCATCGCATTCCAATTGATGTACGGGCAAGAAGCAATATTACCAATTGAATTGGAAGTTCCGAGTTTATGAATTGCATTGGATGAACATTTTGGTGACAAGGAATCCCTCCAACATCGGTTAGCATAATTGGACAAATTGGATGAAATTAGGACTATGGCCCTTTTCACTATGGAAGCTACACAGCACCGTCGTAAGAGTTATTATGATAGTAAATTACGTCTTAAATCTTTTATGTCCAATGATCTAGTATTTCTTTATGATAGTCGCTTTCACCATTTTCCGGGGAAATTTCAAGTCCGTTGGCATGGATCCTATTGAGTAATTGAAGCCTTTCCTAATGGTTCCGTTCAATTGGAAGATTTTATGGATTCTCAATTTATCACCCAAATTAACGGCAACTGTTTACATCTTTATTTTATGTAAATCCGGGACGGATTTTCAAAATTGGAGGGAAGAGGGTGTACCTGTTCATGATAGCTTATCTTTATTGAAGGTGCACGATGGTTAGAAAAGACGGTTGATGGTCAATTTTGGATCCTAATACGGCTAGTCAAGCAAATCGGAAGTGATGATCTGATACACTGGTTTAAGGATTGTTGCTTTAAACCCCGAGTAAAAGATTAGGAGCAAGGCACTTAGTGAGAGTTTTTGTTAGCATTTTGTTTTGAGCATTGGTTGTCCGAGTGTATGCTTATTGAAGTATAGAGTGTTTTGCTGTCAAAAAGTAATGATTAGTCTGAGTAAGGAGTACGTAGTCAGCATTATACAATGTCGATGGAAAGGTCAAAGAGAGCTGCAGACAAAGAGGAGAATGTCCGAAACGTGCGAAATAAGAGTAATTTACAATCGCCGTCTCTCGTGGTCGTCACCAACATGGAGCCAATGAAGTTGGAAATTTGTTGGTCTCCACAAAGATAGAGAGATTTTAAAAATGCACAGATGTACGTGTTTTTGCGAGGATCGGATAATTTGCCTCCAATTGATGTAGTACTAGTAGCAGAGTATATAAAAAATTATGACCTAGAAGATAGTTCTAGTATAGTAAAAGGGAGAATAATTGGGATCGATGAGAGTATCTTACAGAAGATATTATATTTACCAATAAGTGAGTTAGTGGTAGGAGTCAAAGTGTTGAGTGACTTCAGACTGGAAAGTTACTTCAAAGGTGACATGACGTCCTTTGAGAAGAATCAAGGTTGGAAAGTGGCGGAGGCACTTACTCCAGAGCTTGCGGAGTGGATGCGATTCTTTCAAAAGCGGCTAGGCTTGAACCGGCATACCACGTACATATCCAAGTGCTTGTTGTTTGCTGCGATTGGAACACTTGAAGGCATGGTTTTTAATTGGACAACCTTTATAACAACCCGTATCCATGCAGAAATAAGAAACAAGTGAAAAACGGGTAAATTCGCTTCTTTGCTATACTCTAATTATGTGCACTCCATTATTGTACATACGTTAAGTCAACCAGCAGGAGAGAAGAGTGTACCTTCCCCAATGCCACAACAGGGTATGCGGAGTCTACCAGTTGGTCCAGGGGTAGTGGTGCACGAAATTGGGAAATCAAGTAGATCGCGGGAACAGGAAGCTATTCCGGAGATGACACCAGGGTAAGCTTCAATTTGTGCAATAATTGGAAGGTTGATTGAGGCCCCAATTTTGAACACTGGAATACTGGAGGGAGGGAACCTCATGGAAGTAATATTGGGTCAAATTTCCCAATTGCAGCTTATAGTGGGTCAATTGGAAGGAAATTTAAGACAATAAGTGGAGTCGAGCCGGAAGGCGATAATGGAGAAAAGCTGCCAAATTGTGGAACAAGGTCACTTAATTAGGACAAAGACGGAATCCAAGTTGGCAGTGGAGTGGAAGTTAGCGGAGGAAAAGAAAAATTGGACGAATGATAAAGATCGCATTCAAAGAATCCTGAATGGCCAAAAGCAAGAATTAATAGAGAATCGCAGGATGTGGAATTTGGAACGGGATGCGTTGAAGTGTCAGTTATAGGTAGAGCATGAGAAAGCAACAAAATTAGAACAAGAAAAGGTAGAATTGGGAGACCAATACAGAATTGGAATAGATAAGCTGCAAGCAGAAATTGGTGCCTTGAAGTGTGAAGTGGAAAAATTAGAGGGCGACTTGGCCAATGCCGTTCGGCCACAAGTACGTGTTCCACCAATTTTGAGTACTAGTGAGCTGGAAGAGAAGATGAAGCAACAAGGGCACCAATTAGAGGCGAAAGATGCCAGGATTCTACAATTGGAGGCTCAAGTTTGGGAATTGGGAGCAAATAATGAAGATTTAATAGCGCAGTTGAAGAGTAACCATGTCATTTTATTAGAGGAGGATGAGGACGTGTTAGTAGGGCTAGACGCAGAGGAACCTCCTACGAATCCAAGAGCATTCCAATCTCAAGAGCCAGCTTCATAACAAATATTTTTACCAATTTTGTGTTTGCGAGGGCACTGCACAATTAGGAGTGGGGCTATGTAGAATGGGTAGGAATTTTAGGATTTATAATACATAGTGTTTAAGATTAAGAATAGGTAGGAAGCCGATGAATGGCCAGTTTAGAAGGCAGAATGGATGAAGAAGTTAATAAAAGTAATTATCATTGATTGTGAAGTAGTTAACATAGGCGGGACAAGTATAAAACGATTTGGTAAGGGGGAGTCGAGGCCAGACTGTGATAGTCCTGAGCCGAGATAAGCTTGGTGCTACCTCTCTCTCTTTTCTTTTGTTAGACTATAGTGGAGGATCCGAATTCTATTCCAAAGGGTTATACCATGTCAACGATGAAGTACAATAATAAAATGGAAAATTTATATATATGTGGATGAGTAAGAAATTATAATTATTTATTACGTGAAGTTCTTTGCGGTGAATTGGAGGTTGAAGACCGGCTATGTCAATAAAGTTCGGTTGTAGATGTGAGTGTCATGCCGTATTGACTATGAGAGTTGAGCGGTAAAGAATATTGGAGTAACAATTTGTTTCAAGAGACGTTGTAGGTGAGAAATTATTTCCAATGATTGGAGAAAGAAGCGGGTGTATGCAGTCTGTGGAAATGGTGTAACATTTCCAATTGTTGTTATGAATTCGGAAGAAGATAGAAAATTACAATAGGAGTATTGGTGGAGGGTTGTGTCACGAAGTATCTTTTGTTGCGGAAGAGCAGAACCAGTAGAGTGGATGGCAGTATTTTAGAGAAAGGCATATACGTGTGCATTGGACTCTAATGTTTAGTAGGTAGTTAATTATGTGACCCTAATAGTTTAACTCAATAAGGATAGTCTCTCCCTGTGTTTGAATCTCCCTTTACAGATTTACTCTGGGCAGTATTGGTAGAGTAAGTGAGACGAATAAGGACAATAGATATCATCTAATAGGCCATGGTATCAATATATATTGTTAAAATAAAATCTTGCCGTTTCTTCACTAAAAGCAATCTTCTTACAAAGAATAAAATAAATTATCTTTGTGAGTCAATCAACCACCACAAAGATGTTGTTTAATAAATTGGATGGTAATAGATCCATGATGAAATCAATCAAGATAAAAAAACTATGATTGTTTTAAACCAGGAAAAGATTGTAAGAGTCTATAAAGGTGATGTTGAGGATTCTTGGATCTTAAATAGATATTATAAGAAAGCACAAATTTTTTTAGAGCCTTCTACATTTGAGACCACCAAAATTCTCAAGAAATAAGTTCAAAGGTCTTTTTAAATCCAAAGTGACCTGCAGGTGAAAAGTCATAGTAAGATTGAAGAATGCGTAGTTGTGTTGGTTCTTCTAGAATATATAAATATTCTTCAAAATGTAAAAGATCTTTTTCAAACTTGAACTTATTAAAAATTTTATTGAGTTGATACTTGATATTAAAGGCCAAAGGATCATTAATGGTTGTAGCATGTATCTCATCAAAGAAACTAGAATCAATAGATGCTGATATAATAGTGGCGTAAAAGAAAAATTGCTCTAATATCAACAAAGTTGTATATTATTGAACAAACACTATCTTTTTTGCCCTTGGTATAAGATATGATCTTTTTGATAAAACATTGGACAATCCTTGTTGCTTCCCAAGTTGATAAGTGATAACAAAGTTAAATTAAAATAATGATATATTCCATCGAGCTTGACAGCAAGTAAAAATCTAAGCTGATATTAAATATTCCAAGTTCTTATAATCTATGTATACAATCATAGGATATATTATCCCTTCAAGAAAATAATGTCATTTTTTAAAAAAACTATAATAACAAAAAAAAATTCCTTATTCTGGATTTTATAATTAATTTTAAAAATAGAAATTTTTTTAGAATAAAATACAATAGAATGGAGTTTATTATCTATATCCATTTGTGAAAGTAAAGCCCTTAGTGCAAAATCCAAAGTATTAATCTCCATAAAAAATACTTTTGTAAAATTTGGATACATCAAGATTAGAGCTGCAGTGAATATTATCTTGAGATCTTGAAATACCTTCTCTACTTGAGGCCTCTATTCCAACTTATCTTTGCATATTAATCAAATTAAAGGGGCGGAAATTTTAGGATAATTTTTAATAAAGATCTAATAGAAGTTGGCAAATTCAAGAAAGTGTTGTACATCTCTTACAATCTTTAAAATGGCCCATTGCATAATCGCCTCTATCTTCTTAGGATCCATCATTAAACCCTTAATAGATGCAATGTATTCCAAAAATTCTATCTTTGATTGATGAAATACACATTTCTCTATCTTGTCATATAAACTTATATTTCATAGCTTTTATAATACCAAGTTTACATGCTCTTTATATTTTTTTAGATTTTTTAAATAAATTAAGATATTATTAAGATAAATTATTATAAACTTATCTAGATGCTTTTAAAAGATGTCATTCATTAAATATTGAAAGATAGCGGATGTATTTGTTAATAAAAAAAAATATAATATTATATTCAAAATATCCATACTTTATTCCAAATGCGGTCTTTCATTTGTCTCTCTCTTTGATCCCTACCAAGTTGTATGTTTTACAAAAATCTATCTTAATATAGATCTTGGCTTGGCTAAATTGTTCCAAAACTCTTGAGATTAACAATAGTGGATAACAATTTTTCATTGTTATCTTTTTGAATCTCTAATAATCAATACACATATACAAAGAACTATCTCTTTTCTTCATAAAGAGTATAGGTATATCTGCTGGAGACTTTGAATGCTTGATGAAGTTCTTTGCAAGGTTTTCATCAATATGATCCTTTAATGTCGAAAGCTTCTTTTGAAAAAGGTTATAAATTAGACCAAAAGGAGGTTGTATTTTATTTTGAAGATCTATGATATTATTATATGGTTGATGCTTTGATAACATTTCAGTATTTTTTTTTTTTAAATATCTTAAAATTTGCTATATTACTCTGAAATAATTTTTGATGAAATTAAAAAAATTTTAAATTAGAATCAAGTAAATATCAAATAATATACTTTCTTTGATTGATTTTATAAAGGCCCTTGCTCTAATAAATAAAGGCTTATAAACTCATGACTTTTTATAAAATTTTCTTACAAGGATTTCTATAAAAAAATATCATTCTTTATAATTTCCAATCTATAGATGGATTATGCTTTTTCAACCAAGAAAGTCAAAGAATAACAAGATTTAAAAGATTATTATTAATATTAAATATAATTTGGGTGCTATGATTTTCAAATGACACTTCTGTAAGCATTGTTTCATGAATGATACTATCAAAGGATAAGGATTGTCCATCTATTATTTCTATATGAAGAGGTTTGGATTTCTATACTAAAAGAATTTTATGAAACTTAGCAAATACTTTATTTAAGAAAGAAGCAGACGCCCTTGAATCTAATAAAAAGATCGCCTCAAGCTTGTGAGGGCTAAAATACAAAGGAATTGTTAAAGAACAAGTAATTTGAACAAAAAAAAAAAGAACTTGAATAGTTTTGCGTTGTTGAATTGTCTAACTATATGGTTCCTATTATAGCTAAATATCTTTGTTTTTTTGAATGATTGCACTCTTATTTTTGGTGATGCATTGATTTTGTTTCTTTAGACAATTACAAGTTTGTGGCTTTCTTCACCATAATAAAAACATAGACGTTATCAAAGCATCAACCATATAATAATATCATAGATCTTCAATCCAACACTTTTTTTTTGTGGACCAAGAGATTTAAAATATACTCCATCAAGTTATATATCTTCTACTTCTGAATGTGAATTCAGACTGCTTGCCATTGTAGTTGTCAAGGCCTGGGCAAAGCTAAACATAGCTCGAGAAATATTCTCTAGAACATTCCAAGAATGTTCCGAGCAGAATAAAGGCATCTCGAGATAGACATCGAGAATCACTTTCTAATATAGTCTTCAATAGTCTACTATAGCTTATAAAAGCTCTCCTCGTTCCATCTCTCGTTTGCACAGTGCCTAGTCGCTCGTCTGGTCTCGTCTCTCGTCTCGTCTCTCATCTCTCGTCGTGTCTCTCGTCTCTCGTCGCGTCTCTTGTCTAGTCGCGCTCTCTCGAGTCCAGTCCCTAACATTATATTAGAAAGTTTCGATTTCTAAAGACTACCCGTTGTGCGATGTCCGATACAACCGACAATGACCTCCATGTCCAAGTCCAAGCTCTCTCAGAACAACTACGACAGGCACACGAGGCTATCGCATCTCTACAAGCAATAACTGAACATACCCCTCGTTCAACGCTGTTCCGCGCTCAGAACCCAAGATTCGTTTACCAGAACCTTTCAGCGGAGAAAGACACGAGCTTCGCGGCTTCATCAACCAATTGCGATTGGTATGGCACCTACAACCAAACCGCTACGCCACAGGCGCACTCAAGGTAGGGCTACTGGGCACACTTCTCAGGGGCCCAGCCCTGAAATGGTTCTCCCCGTTCCTAGAAGCCAACGACCCGATCCTCAACGACACGGAGACGGTTCTCCAACTACTTGAGCGTGCGTTTGGCGACCTCGATCGGGCGCAGACAGCAGCACGACGCCTGGAAACGCTACGGCAAGGGCGCCGAGCAGCCAGTGTCTATGCCTCCGAGTTCCGGCTAATCTCTACTGACGTGGACTGGGATGATGCCGCCAAACGGTACTGGTTCCACAAGGGCCTCAATGACGACGTCAAGAACCTACTTCTGTCGAAGCCGAAGCCTGCAAACCTTGACCAAGCCATGGCGGATGCTATAGAATGCGATAACCGCTTATTTGAACACCGTCAAGAAGTTCGAACTGGGTCGACAACGACATTCTCGCGTAATTCACACTCTTTCACTCCGGTTAGGCATTCCCCAGCAAGTGCACACAACTCGAGTTCTAGCGCCGAGGTGGCGCCTATGGTCATAGATGCGACGGCACTCAAAACGCAAAGATCTCCAGGACGACCAAGATTAAACCCACAAGAAAGACAGCGTCGCATGCAGAAAAATCTCTGCCTATACTGTGGTGAACCTGGCCATATTATTCGATCGTGTCCCCAGGTCCCCGATAGCCACGGAAACGGGCAAGCTCGGCTCTGAGTTCAAGGTCGAGTCCGGGCTTACTGAGCAATGCACTGGCGAACTGTTCCCGAATCCCTGAAACCATACCCACCGCACCCGTTCGAATAGCGAGCATATCTCGCCAAGTCGACGCAGTGCATCAGGAGGTAACCATATACGCAGATATCGTGCCAATCACCGTTCAAGCGATGATCGATAGTGGAGCATCGGATCTGTTCATCGATCATGATTTTGCCAAGAAACACCAACTCTCGGTAGTTCTCAAGAAGCACCCTATCCCGGTGAACGTAATTGACGGATCCGAGATAGACCCGGTGACACAAGAGGCGCAGCTAGAAATAGAGATTCTCAATCGGCGATGCGTATATACGTTCAACATCATCAAATCCCCGAATGTTCCGGTCATTCTAGGTCTACCTTGGCTTCGAGAAGTCAACTCAGATATCGATTGGGAAACCTCGACAACTTGCTGCCGACACGACGGTCAAGTACCAACACTAGACAACATAATCTCCCCAGCACATCAAAACGCTCAAGGCGCACCTGCTCATCCAGAGCAATTACCCACCGAACCCGATGTCACTCACGAGCAAGTAACCGAAGCTATACTTGCGGTCAAGCCAATCCGAATATGTAGCATCAATGCCAACGCGCTACAATTCCATAGCAAAAAAGGCGAACAAATTTTCGCTGCATTCATCACCCCATCAACAAGTACCGACCAATCTCGCGACATCCTTCCGAGTATCCCAGCAGAATATCAAGACTTTGCAGACGTATTCGACAAGCACAAGGCCGACCAACTCCCGCCACACCATCAATACGACTGCCGCATCGACACTTACCCTGATGAGGTGCCTCCATTCGGACCCATCTACATTCTCACCGAGCCCGAACGATAAGCTCTACGCAGCTACATTGACGAAAACTTCGCAAAAG
Source organism: Physcomitrellopsis africana (assembly GCA_036785485.1). NCBI lineage: Eukaryota > Viridiplantae > Streptophyta > Bryopsida > Funariales > Funariaceae > Physcomitrellopsis > Physcomitrellopsis africana. Next base: position 185,574 of record JAWRVF010000219.1, on the reverse strand, counting down.
GCTTCATTCGACATTCAAGATCTCCTGCTGGCGCACCGATCCTCTTCGTTAAGAAAAAAGACGGGTCGCTCAGACTATGTGTGGACTACCGTGGCCTCCACCGTATCACAAAAAGAAACCGCTACCCCCTACCACTAATCAATGACCTAATCGACCAGTTGAGAGGAGCCAAAATATTTAGCCGAATCGACCTCAGATCCGCTTACAACCTCATTCGCTTCCGCGAAGGTGATGAATGGAAAACCGCATTTCGAACCTGATATGGCCATTTTGAGTACACCGTCATGCCGTTCGGCCTCGCGAATGCACCAGCGACCTTTCAGCATTTCCTCAACGACATTTTCAGAGACTACCTCGACGAGTTTACCGTTATTTATCTTGACGATATCCTCATTTACTCCAACAAAATCGAGGACCACATCGGCCATGTTCGTCGCATTATACAAAAGCTTAGAGAACATGGACTACATGCAAAACTTGAGAAATGTGAATTCCACGTCGAGCAAACGGAATTCCTCGGCTTCTTGATCTCCAAGAACGGCATCTCCATGGACCCAAGAAAGTTCAAGCCGTGCAAGAGTGGGCCGAGGCCAAAAACGTTCGCGAGCTACTATCGTTCCTCGGTTTCGCAAATTTCTACCGCCGCTTTATACCAAACTTCTCCAAGATGGTCGCAAACCTCACAAAGCTCCTCAAGAAAGGCGCGTTATTCAGTTGGAGACCACAACAGCAGAAAACATTCGACGAATTGAAATCTTGTTTTACCAGTGCCCTAATACTAGCATATACAGATCCCGAACAACCGTTTGTCGTCGAAATTGATGCATTGGATTTCGCAGTCGGCGCGGTATTGTCTCAAAGAAACCAACAGGATGACAAGCTCCACCCGTGTACATACTTCTTAAGATCGTTGAATCAGGCAGAACGAAACTATGGCGCAGGGGACAAAGAGCTGTTGGCTATCAAATGTGCGTTTGAGGAATGGCGACATCATCTCGAAGGAGCGAAACACAGAGTCAAGGTACTTTCTGACCACAGCAACCTGTCTTCGTTGCAGACAAAGAAATCCTTGTCCCAAAGGCAGGCCCGGTAGAGCTTGTTCTTTAGCAGATTCGATTTCCAGATTCAACACCTTCCAAGACACCAGAACGGAAAAGCCGATGCACTCTCCCGTAAACCTGACCACGAAAGAGCAGCAACCCATGCGTCACCAGCAACCATTCTGAACCCCGAGACGTTCGTTATTAACAAATGCGACCTCGTTTGAAACAACTTCCTCGATGAAATCAGGCAGTAGACGACGCCAGATCCTGTCGCCATGAAGAAAATCTTGCATTTAAAAACAGAGCACAGCCAACGAGAGCAACAAGAATTCCGATTGAATGATGGTGTATTACTATTCCAAGAGCGGATATACGTCCCAGAAGGACCCCTACGACTCCAAGTTCTTCAAGAACGCCATGATTCCGCACAAGCAGGCCACTTTGGACGAAACAAGATAATCGAGCTCGTCTCGTGTGATTTCTGGTGGCCTGGACTTCGCCGTTAACCACAATTCATTTCAAAATTTTGGTCGTGTTTCTTCAGGCTATCATGCAGAGTCGGACGGACAAACGGAACGCGTTAACCAGATCTTGGAATAGTACTTGCAATGTTTCGTCAACTATCAACAGGATGATTGGGCCGACTATCTACACTTCGCTGAGTTTTCGTATAACAACTCCAAGCACGCCTCCACAGGCATCACATCGTTCTTTGCTAATTATGGCTATCATCCTCGAGCTGACTTTCTACGCCCGACTCAATCAAAAGTCCCCCGTGCAGAGCTAATCGTGCAGGACATGGACGAACTGAACTCATGGATCTCGTCAAACCTAAGTAAAGCCCAGGAAATATATAAACTACATGCGGACCAGCAACATCTTCAGCATCCCGACTTCCAGGAAGGGACACTAGTGTGGCTTTCGGCAAAAAACATCAAGACCAAGAGACCATGTGGCAAACTCGATCACCGACGACTAGGACCATTCGAGATTCTCAAGAAGATCAATGAAGTAGCCTACCGGTTGAAGTTACCATCGTCGATGCGAGTCCATCCGACTTTCCACATGTCACTTCTAGAGCCGTATGTGGCCAACAAGATACCAGACAGAGCACAAGAGTCCCCCGAACCGGTCGAGATCGACAACAAATTCGAATACAAAGTTCAAGAAGTACTGGACTCGCGAATTAATCGTGGCCGATTCCAATACCTTATTGACTAGAAAGGCTACGGCCCCGCCGACCGATCTTGGGAGCCTGTCAGCAACGTCACCCACGCCAAGCAACTGATAGAACAATTTCACGATAAGTTTCCCCTAAAGCCCCAATGTCCACCAGCACCGAGAAATCGGAAGCGAATTCGTAAGGGGAGGATGATGTCAGGGCCTGGGCAAAGCTAAACATAGCTCGAGAAATATTCTCTAGAATATTTCAAGAATGTTCCGAGCAGTATAAAGGCATCTCGAGATAGACATCGAGAATCACTTTCTAATAAAGTCTTCAATAGTCTACTATAGCTTACGAAAGCTCTCCTCGTTCCATCTCTCGTTCGCACAGCGTCTAGTGGCTTGTCTTGTCTCTCGTCTCATCTCTCATCTCTCGTCGCGTCTCTCGTCTCGTCTCTAATCTCATCTCTCGTCTCTCGTCGCGTCTCTCGTTTTGTCGTGCTCTCTCGAGTCCAGTAGCAAGAATGTTTAAAATTACGTATTGTTTTGTTAAAGCCCATGAACATTGATCTTGACAATGTTAAAATAGTTAATTATCACATTTCACAACTTAGCTGATAACTTCATTGAGTAATTGTGGATCCAAAAGTGATAATAATAAATCTTTTACATTGTCTTTTAATTCCTAATAGAATTGATTTATCAAGGCTTCTTCATTCTAATTGATGTTGTATATTAGTTGTTTAAAATTGGATGCATAAACTAATGTAAAGTGTGTCTTTTGTTGCAATACTCAAATCTTGGCTATTGTTTAATAAACCTTGTCATATTCTCCAAATACTTTTATAAATACTTCTATGAAAGCTTCAAAGTTATTTAAAATTGATGATTTTTTTTCAAACAAGAGAACAAACCTTGATAATGCTTGGCTTGTAAGCAAGGTGCCAATCAATTCAATCCGTGATTCTTCTATTATATTGGTATTAGATTATAGAACCATTATCAATAGAATTTAATCAACAAACCTTCGGAACTTTGAACGCATATCATTATATTTTTCCAAAAGACTAACTCGAGGCTTTTTGTATTGCTAAATATGTAGATTTTTCTAATATAACATAGATAATAATACATCCTCAAGCATAGAAGTTGGAGGCAAATGCAATCTAAATTGTGGTATTTTAGATGTTGCATTATTATGAAGTTTTGCAACAATTCCTTCAATTTTTACAATTGTAGTAGATAAAGGAATAAAAATGCTTATGATACCATTTAACTTAGACTCAAAAGATTTGATCATATTAATGTTTTGATCTTCAGTCATTTAAAAAAAAAAAAAAAAAAAAAAAAAAAAAAAATGAGTCTATAAGAAAACAATATTAGTTTAGAAGAGGGTAATTTGCAACCTCTAAAATACTTTAAGACCTTCAAGGAGAGAGATGATCTATTCTCTCAGAAGAAGGATAAAGCTTCAATATTGTGATATAAAAAATATCAATTTAGAGGAAGATAATTTCCAACCTCTAATATACCTTCAAGAAGAGAGATAATCCACTTTCTTACAAGAAGGATTCAACTTTGATATTTAAGATGAAGTCAATTTGAATAAATTGTCAAAGATTCAAAAATACAAACAAGAGACTTGAATTAAAAAGAGGTTTCAAGAAAAAATTGATAAGGATTTAAATTATCTAAATGAATATATGAACAACACAAAGAAAGGTGAATTATAACTTCAAGAGATACCTTATCAAGACTAAAGAACTCTTAAGCCTCAATTCTAATATATATTTCTATTTAAGAAGTTATTATAGATATAAGATTTATTCTAATAATTATCTAATTAATATGAATAGATTAAAATAACTAAAAATAGATTAATAAATAAATTATAATATCTTATAGAAAAGCTTTTTAGAAGCTTTATAGATGTGATTTTACCTTTGTACATATCTATAGGTGATTGGTAGATTAAAAACTTGGCCAATAAGTTAGCCACATGCCACACATGTTGGTAGCTTGTGGAATAAGCTAAATACATGGCACACTTATAAAAAACTTATCTTGTAAGTTTCACATGTATCTTACAAATTAGACACGTCTTAGAAATCCTATAGAACGTTGTGACGTAAATTTTAGGTAGATTGTATATATAGAGATAAGAGTCAAGCCTTCTTCATTCTTGCCAATGCTTTTCTTGTTCTTAGTCTTATTTTAAGAATCTCTAGTCTTCTTGTCTTTGATGATAGCTATTTTAATTTTAATATTATTTTCAAGTGATTTTCTATTCTTTTGAATAACACAAGAGTATGTTGATATTTTATTCTTTTATGATTCATATCTTTAATAATTTGACAAGAATGAAGATTCATTATTCTTATTTTCCATTTTAAAAATGAGTAGATTATCTCACTTCTATTGTTGCATTTTGAAAGTTGCAGACTACTTATCTTTAAACTAACATTTTTTGTTTTTTAATCTTGATTTTTTTTTAAAGAGAGTAGATCACCCATCTTTGTAGAAATTTTTATTTGATATTAGAAGTTATAAATTATCTTTCTTTAATTCAAATTATAAGATTATTAAGTTGCCTAAGATAGAAGAAAAGATCATGGATGCTATACTTAGTAGAAGTGAGAATAGATTTACAATTATTGCACATCTTCAATAGCTTGTTAATACTTTTAGGGTGGAAATTCCATGTTTAATATCAATGTCACAGACATAAGATTTACTCCAATAATTATCTAATCAATATAAACCAATAGAAGTAGGTAAAATAAGTTGATTTGATAATATCTCATAGAATAACTTCCTAGAAGCTTCATAGACATGGAATCACATTTATACATGTTTATAGGTGATTGATAGGTTAGAAACTTGGTCAACAAGCTAGCCACATGGCGCACATGTTAGTAGCCTGTAGAATAAACTAGCCATGTATGATACATGTTGGTAGCTTGCGGAACAAGCCAAGTATGTGCCACATATGTGAAAAACTTGTCGTGCAAATTTGACACATGTCTTGTAAATTTGACACGTGTCTTGCAAATTAGACATGTGTCTTGTAAATTAGACATGTGTAGGAGGTCTTATAAAATACTGCCACATAGCTCTTAGTTAGATAGTATTTATAGAGGTAAGAGTGAAGCCTTCTTCACTCTTGTCAACTCCTTTCTTGCTTCTAGTCCAGATTTAAGAGTCTATAATTTTCTTATCTTGTGGCAATAGCCATTCTAATTTCTTTTAATATACATACTTTCTTAATTTTATTTTGTTATTCTTCTTAATAGAAGTTTCATGTGTTTATTTGCTTTCATCGAGTTCTTGTCCTTGACGAATTGACAAGAGTACACATACAATATCAAAGCTTTGTCTTTTCTTGATTAAGAGTGGATTATCTCTTTTTCTTGATAAGACATAAACATATTAGAAGTTGTAGAATACCCACTTCTAAATTGATATTGTTTCTAGAATTTTTTCTTTTGAGTGTATTATTCTGCATTTCTTGAAGTGAGAATAGACACCTTCCTTCCTATTATATTATCATGATTGAGCTTGGAGAAATGAAGAATGCAATAGCATAAATGCAAGAACAAATGAGAGAGCTAATACTTGCAATGCATCAACTCAATTTACCACCACAAGGAGCAACAAAATTAGCAGGAAGTGAAGATATAGAGATGGTTGGAGCTGCATCAATATCTATACCAAACCATATTACCTCACCTATGATGGAGCACCGTTCAAACATTAGAGAATTAAAAATTAGTTTGTCTGAGAAGTTTCATGACACAAGATCTAAGTTTTGAAGATTCATCAATCAGGTATAATTGGTGATTGAACTTCAACCTCAAAGTTATCTTACGCAAGGATTTCAAGTTAGGTTTATTGAAACGTTACGTTTGGGATCTGCTTTATCGTGATTTTCATCTTTTCTTAAATGACATGATCTAATATTGAATAATTTGGATGCATTTTTAGTAGAATTTTGATCTATGTATGGAGAACATGATGCAATCCGTATTGCAACCAACAAGATTTGCATCCTATGACAAGATATCAATCAGTGTTGTTATATGTTTCACAATTTTGACAACTAGTGACTGATATCAAGTGGGATGATGCTGCACTTATCAACCAATTTTTCTACGGTGTTGTATGTTGTGAAGTCTTGCTTGAGAATGTTCCAGGCACCTGGCTGTCAAAGATAAAAAAGAAATATGCAACAATAATTAGTCCTAACATCTCTAATCAATCTCTAAATAATCCTTAATCAAATCTTAATTAAATCCTATTCAACCTTGGTCAAACCCTAGTAAACCCTAAAACAAACCTTAGTCAACCTTAATCAAATCCTAGAAAATCCTAAAACAAATCCTAGTAAACCTTGGTCAAATCTTAACAAATCCTAAAACAAACCTTAAAAAGACTCTAATCAACCCTGGTAAAATTCTAGCAAATCTTAAAATAAATCGTAGTTAATCCTGGTCAAATCTTAACAAATCCTAAAACAAATTCTAACAAAATCCTAGTCAATCCTAATCAAATCCTAGCAAACTCTAAAACAAATCCTAATCAACCTTGGTCAAATCCTAAAACAAATCCTAAAGAAATCCTAGTCAACCTTGGTTAAATCTTAACAAATCTTAAAATAAATCCTAAAGAAATCTTAATTAGCTCTGATCAAATCTTAGCAAATCTTAAAATAAACCCTAAAGAAATCTTAATTAGCTCTGATCAAATCTTAGCAAATCCTAAACAAATCCAAGTCAATCTTAGTCAAACCTTAATAAACCCTAAAATAATCTTAATCAACTTTGATCAAACCTGGTCAAATCCTAAAATAAATCCTAACTAAATCCTAACTAAATCCTAAAAAATCCTAAATAAACCTTAACTAAATTCTAACAAATCCTAAAACAAATCCTAACTAAATCCAATCCTAAATCCTAACCAAATCTTAACCAAGCCCTAAATCCTAAATCCTAAATCAAATCTTAACCAATTCAAATCAATCCTAAGAAAAATTAGAACCTCAATATCTATTAACTAGACTATTGATCTTACTTAAGACTTTGTACGCCTTTCAAACTCTTAGTCAACAATAAGCATAATAAATTTGAAGGAAATCGAATTTATCAAATGAAAAAAAAAACCCTAAAAATACCTCGAGTGTTGGCCGGCCTCCTTCTCCAACCTTGATGCTGATCTTCCAATGCTAATTTCTCCCTTCTTCATTATTCAATCAGTTTCAAATCTCTCATATGTGTAAGAAAATAAGTCTACTATTTACACACACAAATTTCACTCTAATCTAACTAGCAGATTGCTCAAGATCTCAAAAATCCCAACTAACCTTCAAAGCTTAATTCTTGAGACCTTGATCTACTTAAATCTCAATTACATATAATTAAATTATTAGATTCAGCTCAAATTTACAATATCCTACAAGTACTATTGTATGCACCAATCTACAAAATATCACTTATAGATCTATAACCAATCTCACAGAATACTCAAAAATATAAACCCCAATATATTTCACAAAATTGGAGTCACCAAAAAACACCCATGACTTTGTAAAGCCATTACAAAGTCATTATTCACTCAAATCACTTTTAACTAACTTTCAAAAAAAGATCCTCAAGTTTGCTCTCTAATCTCTTCTTTCGATCTGCAAAAAGCCCCTTGATCCGCCGTAGGCATACAATTTTGTATCTCAGGGTCTGATTTCGACCTTGGCTCATAACTGATCCTTTCCGGGTATCTATTTTGAGATTTTTGAGATAAAATTTCTTCAAATCTATTCTTAATTCCAACTTAATGATGCCTATTTTATTTTATTTTCCAATCTACTTTATTTTGCCTTACTTATGGCCTTATAAAATAAATAGAAGGTCATTTGTAAAAAGGGCAGTATTAACACCCATTAGTTTTATTCCCTTTTTACTATTATCTATTTTTCTAAAATAATTTGCTACAATATTTTGAACTAAGATCTTCTATAATGTACTATTTTTATACTCTTTTATCTAATAGTCATGTTACATCATGCCAACGGATTACAATATGAGGTAAAAAAATTAATACTCAATTTATCCGATCCTCAAGCATTGAGTCAAGCAATTGATTTTGTTGTGAAGTGTGACAATCGACTTTTTGAGTTTTGATTTGAGAGTTGTACAAGGAAGCCTCAATGTTATTATTCAATGGCAACATCAACGTCCTCACAAAATGTACATTTGAAAGTAGATGACATGCAAATTGATGTGGTACGTTTTAAACTTCTTATTAAACAATAAAAGATTCGGCATTGTCAAGGAGGATTATGTTTATATTGTAGAGAACCTAAGCACATTGCTCAATATTGTCCAAAAAAACAACACAACTGCAAAATGAGGAGTACGGCTATCAAAAAAGACAACATGTTGGAAAATGAATTTGTTCAGTTACAATAGGGACCATGTAGCTGGAACGTTGTACAATTCCTAGTCAAGGTCCTATTCTCTCTTCACAACCCTCTCTTTATTTTATAATAGATACATATTTAGGACCAAAAAACTACAAAGCCTCTATCTTATTAGATTTAGGAGCCTCAGCATGCTTTCTAGATGAACAATTTGTTAAAAATTATAAAATACCTTTAGTACAAAAAACTAAATCCGTACATGTAGAAATCATAGATGGTCGTCCATTATCTTTTAGAGATATTGCTTATAAAATCTGTCCTATAAAAATAATAATAGATGGTCATAATAGCTACATAATCTTTAATATAATTAAATCTCCATCTAATTTAATTATTTTAGGTTTATCATCACTAAAAAAATATAACCCTCAAATAGATTGGAATTCTTGTAGACTTAACTTTTTTTAGAACGTTATTAAACATGCTGCCATCCAAGTGAAAAGCTATAAGTCTAGTATAGTAAAATCCATACTTATAGATGCAAAAGCTTTTATATATGCAACAAAAGAAGGATCAACTTTTACTATTTATGCCACATTCATTTTTCATGGTGGAAAACTTTAAGTGGCATTCCAAGCTAATATTTGAATTATCAGGACATTTTTGAGAAAAAAAAATGCAGATATTCTTCCGGAGCATTGTTCATATGATTGTTCAATCGACCTCAAGGAAAGAACTCAGCCACTATTTGGACCAATCTATAATTTATCACAAGATGAGTTGGCTGAACTCAAGGCGTATATTAACAAGAATTTGGCCAAGAATTTCATATGCCATTCTAAATTTTAGTAGGAGCTCCAATTCTATTTGTGAAGAAAAAAGATAGATCATTGCAGATTTGTGTTGACTATCGAGGACTCAACAAGATCACAATCAAGAATAGATATCCATTACCTTTGATATCAAGATTCCTTGACCAGTTAAATCAAGTTAAGATCTACACAAAAATAGATCTAAGAAGAGCATACAATCTAGTACGCATCAAAAAAAGAGATGAATGGAAAATTGCGTTTCGAACCAGGTATGGACATTTTGAACATAATGTCATGCCTTTTGGACTTATGAATGCACCAACTGCTTTTCAACATCTTATAAATGATGTTTTTTGTGAGTTTCTAGATAATTTTGTCATCTGCTATCTAGATGATATTTTGATCTATTCTAAGAACATAGAAGAACATGAAGTACATGTTCGTCAAGTATTACAAAAACTTAGAGATGCAAGATTGTATACTAAGATGGAAAAATGTGTATTTCACACTACTCAAGTTGATTTCTTAGGATATATTATTTCAAATGATGGTCTCATATTGGATTCTAAGAAAGTCCAAACAATCATGAATTGAAAGATTCTAAAGATGGTAAAAAATGTCTAATGCTTTTTGGAATTTGCCAATTATTATCGGATCTTCATCAAAGACTTCTCTCAAGTTGCAGCTCTACTTACACATTTAACCTGTAAAGACAAATTCCAATGGAATCAAGAAGCACAAGCAGCATTTGAAGCTCTGAACAAATCGTTTATTTGTGCACCAATCTTGCATCATATTGATTTTTTCAAGGTATTTTTTATAGAAACAGATGCATCAGACTTTGCCTTGCATGTGATTTTGTCACAAATAGGAACAAATGACAAACTTCATCTAGTAGCTTTTCATTCAAGAAAATTCTCAACAGCCGAGATCAATTATGAAATCCACGACAAACAACTTCTTACAATTGTGGATTCTTTTCAAGAATGGTGTCATTATTTAGAAGGTGCTTCCAATCCAATCACCGTATATACGGATCATAAGAACCTCAAATATTTCATATCAATACGTGTAGAATGTCCTTTCTAAACGTTCTTATTTTGCACCAAAAGAAGGAAATGCAGCTTTTGAGCAACAAAGAATGGCCTTCTTGAAACCGGAGCAATTTCATCTTCGAGCAATGAAATCAACATTGACTGTTGATTCAACTTTTCTCAAATAAATTGAGTCAAGTATGTCCTCAGATCCTCTTATTCATGATATCAAGAATAATTCTTCCAAGACTCATGATTCTTCTAAATTCGAGTTCAAGAATAATCTACTATATTTCAAAGGACGCCTATATGTTCCAAAAAGAGAAGCACGTCATGATTTTCCAATGACAAGATATTTTAGATACAATAAGACTTTGGAACTTATATCAAGAGATTTTTGGTGGCCTCAAATGTAGAAGGCAGTCAAAGACTTTGTATAATCATATGATATCTGCTCAAGATCAAAGACTCCTTGTCATCGACCTTTTGAACTTCTTCAACCATTACCTATTTGAGAACAATCATGGTCTTCTATTTCTATGGATTTCATCACAAATCTTCCAAGCTGAAGATCTTATGATTCTATATTTGTGATAGTAGATTGGTTCACCAAGATGGCGCATTTTGTGCCATGCACAAAATCTATCACAGGTGAAGAAACAGCTAAGCTTTTCATTGATAATATCTATGGCTATCATGGGTTATTTAAAAATATTATATCGGATAGGGGAACTCATTTGTGTCAAGATTTTGGAGAATCCTTTTCAAGATCTTAAAAATAGATATAAAATTATCTTCAGCTTTTCATCCTCAAATTGACAGACAAACAGAGTGCGTGAACCAAGTCTTGGAGTACTACTTAAGGTGTACCATCATCTACCAACAAAATGATTGGATAGCTCTTCTGCCATTGGCAAAATTTACTTATAATAATACGATACATTCTTCTACACAACAAACACCTTTCTTTGCCAATTATGGTTACCACCCACGACTTGATGCTTTTGATTTTTCAAAAGTTGATAATCCAATGGTAGAAAATTTGGCAAATCGTTTGTCAGAGCTACATGCCATAATAAAGGTGCAATTAAAAGAAGCTCAAGAACGAAAAAAAATAAATACAAATGTGTATTGCAAGGAACAATCACAATTCAACGTGGAAGATAAGGTATCGTTACTTCGTCACAATATCAAGACTATTCATCCTTGTAATAAGTTGGACTATTGTAGGCTTTGACCTTTTCCTATTTCTGAACAAATCAATCTAGCTGCATATCAATTACACCTATCGGAGTCCATGAAAATCCATCCTATATTCCACATGTCACTACTTGAGCCATACAAGACAGTGGATATACAAGGAAGAAGACAAATGCCACTGCTTCCTATAGAAGTGGAAGAGATTTTAGATTCAAGGTGGTGCCAAAATCAGCTAAAATATCTTATGCATTGGGATATAATATTAGTGAACGCACATGGGAGCCATCCAAGAATCTAGCAAATGCATCAATAAAAGTCGATGCATTTCATCAACGACATCCGTCAAAATTAAAATCAAAAAAATCAAAAAAATCTTTGTTATAAAATAAAGCAGATTCTATAGAGGTTTCATCCTACCTTGTATCATTGTTTGTTATTTTCTTAGATTTATTCGTGCTAAAAAGATGAAAGATCAAAAACCAACGAATTCAGCTCAAGAGCCATCACTTGCTAATTTACCAAATAAGACATTACAACTATCACAACCTTTAAGACGACAAAATGGAGATGAAGACCCTCAAAAACGACATGTTCTTCCTCAGATTGATGGTGAAATACAATGTGTTTGGTATCACGACCTTGGAAGAGACTCCCGATGTTTGATGATACTTTTAGAGGTAGAAACTATTGTTGATGGTGTTTCTAATGTTTTCTTTGAAGGAAGTTATGAAGGCCTCAACAATGATCAAATAATAGGGTGGTCTTCTCGCCCTGGTATAGGACATTATCGATGGCTGAAAGGACCTATCAACTACCTTCAAAGGGAATAAAGATCAGAGTATGTAACAAGCACAATTCGACGTATTCTAGACTTCTTCAACATATAATCACCGCTCCTCATGGAACTCGTCCCTAAAAAGGAGGGTAATATCATGGACATAAGATTTATTCCAATAATTATCTAATTAATATAAACTAGTAGAAGTAGATAAAACAAGTTGATTTGATAATATCTCATAGAGTAACTTCCTAGAAGCTTCATAGATGTGGAATCACCTTTATACATGTCTATACGTGATTGGTAGGTTAGAAACTTGGTCAACAAGTTAGCCACATGGTGCACGTATTGGTAGCTTGTGAAATAGGCTAGCTATGTGTCACACATGTTGGTAGCTTGCGGAATAAGCCAAGTATGAGGCGTACATGTGGAAAACTTGTTGTACAAGTTTGACATGTGTCTTGCAAATTAGACACGTGTAGGAGGTTCTATAAAATACCGCCATATAGCTCTTAGTTAGATAGTATTTATAGAGACAAAAGTGAAGCCTTCTTCACTCTTGTTAACTCCTTTCTTGCTTCTAGTCTAGATTTAAGAGTCTATAATTTTCTTATCTTGTGGCAATAGCCATTCTAATTTCTTTTAATATATATATTTTTTTAATTTTATTTTCTTATTCTTCTTAATAGAAGTTTTATATGTTTATTTGCTTTCATCGAGTTCTTGTCCTTGACAACCAATCATAGAAGCACTATTTCTAAGACTATGGAAGAAGTCTAGAGCCTATTTCAAAAAATTATACAGTTGAAGGAAGCAAATAAATTCGCCTCACAATTAAATCTAGGAAGTCTTACTTCTACAAGCCTAAAGGAGCCAAAGATTAGTATACTTGAAAAGTTTGATAGAACAAGATCAAAATTTTGAAGATTTTTATAACAAATGAAGCTATATCTAAAGTTGCATTCTTTCCAATATTCTAATGGATTTATTGAAGTTGGATTCATATGAGCATTTCTAATTAGAAGTGCTCTTTTTTTATTTGTATCTTTGATGAAAAAAGATTCATGATTTTTTTATGATTTGAATTCATTCTTTAAAATATTTATAGCCATATTTGAAAAAAGTGATTAAAAAAAGATAACAGATATCAAATTCTTATTTTTATAATAAGGATCACAGTCAACCATAATATATGTTGAAAAATTCCAAAACCTTACTTGCAATGTTGAATAAAATGACAAAATCTTTATTAATCAATTTTATCATAGGTTGAAGGATAGTATCAAAGATTTATTATTAACAATGTCAAAAATAAGTTCTTTAAAATAATTTATTACTCAAGCCATTATATGTGACAATTGATTATTCGAAAGGCATTAAAAACATAAATTCAGTTGAAGAGGAGCAAGTCAATTAATGACAGTAACTTCTAAATTTTCAAAAATTTATTTGACTAAGCTAGAAGCAATGCAAATTGATGTGGTACATTTTAAATCTCTCACCAAATAGAAAAAGATTCAATATTGTGAAAAAGATTTATGCTTATATTATGGAGAAACTAAGTATATTTCTCAACATTGTCTAAAAAAGCAATGCAATCAAAAAATGAGGAGTGTGGTTCCTAAAAAAGATAATGTGTTAAAAAAAAAGTCTCTCCAATTACAATAGAGATAATGCGGTTGGAATCATATACAATACCTTATAAAGGTCCTATTCTCTCTTTAGATCCCTCACCTTGTTTTATAATAGATGTGTTTTTAGGACCTAAAAATCACAAAGTCTTTGTCTTATTAGATTCAAGAGCCTTAGTTTGTTTCATAGACAAAGACTTTGTCAAAAAATAAGAATTATTTCTAGTTAAGAAAACTAAATCCGTACATATAAAAGTCATAGATGGTTGTTTATTATCTTTTAGAGATATTATCTATAAGATTATTTCTTTAGATATAATAATTAAGAGACATAATAGCTTAGTAATATTTAATGTGATTAGATCTCCTTCTAATCTAGTTATTTTAGGATTATTGTGGTTAGAAAAATATAATCCTCAAATAAATTAGACTTCTTATAACCTTAATTTTTCTTGTAGTTTAATCTAAGAATCTGTTAATTAAGTAGATATATATAATTCTAGTACATCCAAATCCTTATTGATAGATGTAAAAGCTTTTATACATGCGACAAAAGAAGGATCATCTTTTGCTATATATGCCACATTTATTTCTAATGTTGAAAAGACTACAAGCGGTATTCCTAATTAGTATTAAGGCTTTCAAGATACTTTTGAAAAAAAAAACATAGATATTTTTTTAAAGCATCTACCTTATGATTCTTCAATTGATCTTCAAGAGAGAGCTCAACGACTATTTGGACCAATTTAAAATTTATTACAAAACAAGTTGGCTACATTGAAGGAATATATTGACAAGAACTTAGCTAAGAACTTCATACATCATTCAAAATCTCTAGCACAAACTTCTATCTTATTTGTAAAGAAAAAAGACAGTTCGTTGCAGATGTGTATAGATTATTGAAGACTTAATAAGATTGCCATGAAGAATAGATATCCTTTATTTTTAATTTTAAAACTTCTTAATCAACACAATGAAGCAAAGATCTATACAAATAAAGATCTGTGAGGAGCATACAACTTCCTCCGCATCAAAGAAGGTGATAAATAGAAGACTACATTTTGAACTAAGTATGGGTATTTCAAATATAATGTCATGCCTTTTGGACTTACAAATATACCAACTATTTTTTAACATCTTATAAATGATATTTTTTGTAAGTTTCTTAATGACTTTATTATTTGTTATTTAGATGGTATTTTGATCTATTCTAAGAACACAAAAGAACATAAATTTTATATTTGTGATATGTTACAAAAACTTAGAGATACAAGATTATATGCCAAGATAGAAAAGTGTGTATTTCATACTACTCAAGTTGACTTTTTAAGATACATTTAATTTGAATGATGGTCTCAAGATGGATATTAAAAAAATCCAGACAATCATAGATTGGAAGATTCTAACAATAATAAGAAATTTATAATACTTTTTAGAAATTACTAATTACTATCAAATTTGCATTAAGAATTTTTTTTAAGTTATAGCTCTACTTACACACTTAACTTATAAAGACAAATTTAAGTAGAATAAAGAAGTAAAAATATTGTTTGAAGCTTTGAAGATAGATTTTACTTTTGCACCAATCTTGTATTGCGTTAATTTTTTTTAAGGTATTTTTTATAGAAAAATATGCATTAAACTTTGCTTTGAATGCAATATTATTACAAATGGGAACAAATGAAAAACTCTACCTAATAGCTTTCTATTCCAAAAAATTTTTAATAACAAAGATCAACCACAAAATCTATAATAAAAAATTTCATATAATTGTGGATTCTTTTCAAGAATGGTGTTATTATCCAAAAGACGCTTCTAGTCTAATCATCGTGTATACGGATTATAAGAATCTCAAGTATTTCATGTCAATATGAGTGTTGAATCATTGTCAAATTCATTAGAATATGTCTTTGTCAAGATTTGAATTCATTATCGCCTATAAGCCAAGAAAACAACAAGGTTTGTTTGATGCCCTTTTTAGACGTTCTTATCTTATATCAAAAGAAGGAGATTCATCTTTTGATCAATAAAAAATAATCTTCTTGAACCTAAAGCAATTTCATCATCAAGCAATGAAATCAATATTGATTATTGATTCAACTTTCTTCAAGCAAGTCTAATCAAGTATGTCTTAAGATCCTTTTATTCATGATATTAAGAATAATTCATCTAAGTCTTATGATGCTTCTAAATTCAAGTTCAAAAATAACCTACTGTATTTTGAAGGACGCTTATATATTCCAGAAGATGAAGCACAATTACATACTTTTGAAACTCATTACAACTTTCTTGCAATAAAGGATTTTGGATATAACAAGACTTGGAGCTAATATCAAGAGATTTTTGGTAGCTTCAAATATAGAAGGCTGTTAAAAAATTTATATAGTTGTGCAACATTTGTTCAAGATCTAAAACTTCTTGTCATCAATCTTACAGACTTTTTCAACCATTACCTATATCAAAACAATCTTGCTCTTTTGTTTCTATAGATTTTATCACGAATCTTTCAAATTCAAGTTTATATGATTCTATTTGTGATTGTAGATCATTTTATCAAAATGACATATTTTATATTGTGTATAAAATCTATCAAAAATATCAAAAAATAGCTAAATTCTTCTTTAATAATATCTATTGCTATTATGGATTATTAAAAAATATTATATCAGATAGAAAGATACAATTTGTATGAAGATTTTAGAGAATCATTTTTAAAATATTGAAGGTAAACATAAAACTATCTTCAGCTTTTTAACTTCAAATTGATAGATAAATAAAATGAGTAAATCAAGTTTTCGAATAATATTTGAGGTATACCTTATATTATTGTTTGTTATTCTTTTAAATTTTTTAATGCTAGAGAGATGGAAAATTAATAACCAATAAATTCAACTCAAGAGTTATCATTTATTAACTTATTAGTTAAAACATTACAACTATCACAACCTTCAAGATGATGGAATAGAAATAAAGATCCTCAAGAACAACATATCTTTCTTTGAATTGATGGCAAGATACAATGTATTTGATATTACAACCTTGGAAGAGACTCCTGCTATTTGATAATATTTTTAGAGGTAGGAACTGCTCTTAATGGTGTTCCAAATTTTTTTTTTAATAGAAGTTATGAAAGCCTCAACAATGATCAAATATCAAGGTGGTCCTCCCACCTTGATATAAGATACTATTGATGGTTGAAAGGACCTATCAACTATCTTTGAAGGAAATAAAAATCAAAGTATGTGACAAATATAATTCGGCGCATCTTAGACTTTCTTAATATAATCATTGTTCCTTGTGGAACTCATCTCTAAAAAAGAAGAGTAATCTTACAGACATAAGATTTATTCTAATAATTATCTAATTAATATGGATAGCTAGAAATAAATATAAATTAATTAATTTAATAATATCTTATAGAAAAACTTCCTAGAAGCTTCATAGACGCGGTTTCACCTTTATATATGTTTATAGGTGATTGATAGGTTAAAAACTTGGCCAAGAAGTTAGCCATGTATCACATATGTTAATAGCTTGTAGAACAAGCTAAGTATTTGGTATACATATAATAAATTTTTCTTGTAAGTTTGATATGTGTCTTGCAAATTAAACACGTATTGGAGGTTTTATAGAATGTTGCCACATAACTCTTAGATAGATAGTATATATAGAGACAAGAATGGAACCTTCTTCACTCTTGTCAATGCCTTTCTTATTCTTAGTCTTATTTCAAGAGTCTTTAATCTTCTTGTCTTTAACAATAGCTATTTTAATTTTAATATCATTCTATCTTTGAGTGATTTTTTATTCTTTTGAGTGACATAAGAATGTATTGATATTTTGTTCTTTTATGATTCATGTCCTTGATAGAGCTTCTTGAGCAACTTCCATCAAACTAGGAAGCTTTTTGAGCAACTTCTACCAATTAGGAAGCTTTTCATGTGACTTCTACTAACTTAGAAGCTTCTCAAGCTCCTTCCACTAACTACAAAGCTTCTCAAGCTACTTTCACTAATTAAGAAACTTTTCAAGAGACTTACACTAACTAGAAAATCTCTAGAATGTTCTAAAAGGTTTTATAAACTTTCAAAATGTATGTCCCTAATAGCCACATTTAGAATCTTTTGAGGTATAATCTCATCACAAAAATCTTAATTCAAATGCCCAAGCTTTGGTGATATTCTTTGAGGTTAGAAAGGTGATTCCAATTTAATTAGAAATCATATATTGAAGATGTTTTAAAAGTCACAATAAAGAGTAGATTCTCATATGAAATGTTGATATAACAAAAGTTATATCTAGAGGCATTGATGTCATTTTAAGAATTATGTAGAACTAATAATTAACAAACAAAAGATAGAATATGTTGTTTGTCTACTTTGACAAATTTTAAATTTTTTTTATATTTGATTTGATTTGATCACTAAAAGGAGAAGTGATGCCATAGACATATTTCAAGTTATTATTTTTTAAAATCTCTTAGAATTTATTTTAATCTTTTAAAAAAATATTTAACCTTCTTTAATCTTTTAGAACTTTTTTTGATCTTTTAAAATCTTCTCCAATCTCCTAAAACCTTCTAGAACCTTCTTTAGTCTTCCAAAATCTTTTTTAGTCTTTTAAAACATTCTTCAATCTTTTAAAATCTTCTTCAATGTGTAGAGGGTGCAATAGGATATAGTCCTTGTAATATAAATAGGAAGCAAGATCAAAGCACATCTCAATCTTACTAATATAAGTCTTAAAGCAATCCAAAGTATTGCCTTATTTCTTAATATTAATCTAATTTTTGTTCTTGTCAACTATCTAATTCTTTGTTCTTAAAATCAATCTAGTTTTGTATTCTTTTTCTTGTCTCTTTATTAACCTATTGTCTTATTATATATCATCCTGTTTAAGAATGCATTGGATACTTGGCTGTAGAAGGTATACTTATATATTGCAATTAACCAAAATCTAACAACTCTAATATAATCCTAAATGAATTCTAATTAAATTTTAATCAAATCTTAAATAATTTCTAATACAATCTTAATCAAATCTTGATCAAATTCTAATCAAATTCTAATCAAATTTTAATCAAATTTTAATCAAATTCTAATCAAATCTTAATCAAATCTTAATCAAATTTTAATCAAATTTCAATCAAATTCTAATTAATTTTTGTTATTCAACCCATAATAAAATTTTAAATCAAATCTTATCCAAATTTTAATTCAAATCCTAAACCAACCCTAGTCAAATCCTAAATCAAATTCTAATGAAATCTTAAATTACATCCTAAATCCTAATCAAATCTTAATCAAATCTTAAATTCTAAACAAATCCTAGCTAAATTCTAATCAAATCCTAATAATCCTATAGTAGATTGAAACCTCAATAGTTAATGATTGAACTATTGATTTCAGTTTAAAATTTTGCACATCTTTTAATAACTAAATTAGTAACATGTATAAAATTTTTGAAGAAGATCCAACTCACAAAATAAAAGATAAGCTTAAAACTTTGCTCAAGTATAGGCCAGTCTCCTTCTCCAACCTTAATACCAATCTTCCAACATCAATATCTTCTTTTTGTATCATTTAATTGCTTCTAAAATTCACATATATATAGAAAATCAAGTCTACTATCAATATAAATAATTTTCATCTTAATCCAATAAGTAAATGGCTAGATATCTTAGAAATCCTTACTAACTCTCAAAATCCAATTTCTAAGACTCCAACCTACTTGAACTTCAATAACCTTTAATCGAACTCTTAGATCAAGCTCAAACTTATAGCATGCACTTAAAACAATTATAATTACAAATCTATAAAATTTTATTTGTCAATCTATAATTAAACTTCCAAAATACTTAAAATTATAATCTCATTTTTATTTTACAAAAACTAGAATCATCCAAATCAACCTTGACTTTGTAAAGCTCTTGCAAAGCCAATATCTATCCAAATCATTCAAAATCAATGCTCAAAAATTTTTTTTTTAGTTTGCTCTCAAATTCTACTTTTTGATCAATCAAAAAAAACTCCATCTACTATAGGTGCATGATTTTATATCCTAGGATCTAGTTTCAATCCTAGATCATAACTGGCCCTTTTTAAGTATCAATCTAGGAGTTTTTTAGATAATTTTATTAGAAACTATCCTTTATTTTGATCTTAAGATATTTATAGTTGTATTTGTGCTAATCTACCTTATCTTATCTTGTTTATGGCCCTACAAAGTAAATAGAAGTATTTTTATAAAAAGATAGTATTAATATTAAATATTTTTATTATCTTTATATTTTTTTATTTATTGATCTATGTTTTTTAAAATGATTTTATAACCTACTCTTCAATTAATCTTTTTTATAATATAAGTCTTCTTTTGATCTTTCATCATATAGCCATGTTACAACATGACACCATTATCTTGCATCAATGATAATATTTGAGCTACTTCTAGTTGAAGTTTTAAGATAGCTTAGATATCATCGATTCTGCTTACAAAATCATTTATTGTTGGATTTTTGGATCTACATACATATAACATGTCTAATTTTGGATAGCAAATATGATTGGAGTAAAATAAAATCTGTTGAGTAAATGCATAAATTATATTATTACAAGCAAATTTAGCTAGAGACAAATAAGATGTCTAATCTTATTGGTAATTGATGGTAATCGATGGTAATTGATGATACACCTTAAGTACTATTCTACAATTTTATTGACTTGCTCCATTTGGCCATTAGTTTATAGATAAAATACTCAAAAAAATTTAATATTCACTTGAAGAATCTCAAAAAGTGACTTTTACAACTTAAAGACAAATTACGGTCTTTAATCTAATATAATATCATGTAACAATCCATAATATCAATAGACAATATTAATGAAGAATTTGGCTATTTTTTTACTAGTATTAGTCTTTTTATAAAGAAAAAAATATGCCATCTTAATAAATATATTAATAATTAAATATATAATATCAAAAGAATTTAATAGTGAAAGAATTGTGATGAAGTCCATAAAAATAAAAGACCATGGTTGTGTCATAGACATACTTTAAGTCACCACATTCTAAAATTTTCCATAGTCCTTTAAAACCTATCATAATCTTCTAGAATCTTCCATAGTTTTTAAAAATCTTCTAAAATCTTCTAAAATCTTCTTTCATTTTCTAAAATCTTCTATGGTCTTCTAAAATCTTTTAGAATCTTCTTCAATCTTTTGAAACCTCCTGTAGCCTTTTTAAAATCTTCTAGAATCTTCTTTAGTTTTTTTGAACTTGCCTTAGTCTTCTAAAATCTTCTTCAATCTTCTAAAATCTTTTAAATTACTCTTGGAAAGTTCAATAGGACATAGGCCTTATACTATAAATAAGAGGCAAGACTAAGGTGTACCTCAATCTTGCCAATACAAGTCTTTGAGCAATCTAAAGTGTTGTCTTATTTCTTGATATCAATCTAATTTCTTATTCTTGTCAATAATCTAATTTTTTGTTCTTATCCGTCCAATTCTTTGTTCTAGAAATTATTCTAATTTTATAATCTTTTCTTTATTTCTTTGCTAACATATTATCTTGTATCCCTGACAATTTGGCAAGACTATCTAAATAATCATATCAGAGCTTTGATCTCTTAATAAAGAATGAATTATCCTTCTTTTTGAAAATACTATTGCATTCTAAAAGAATGTAGATTATCTCCTTCTAGATTGATATGCTTACTTGTTATAGTTTGATCTTTGTTTGGACAAAGTGGATTATCCCTTTCTTAAGATACACCACTATATTTTAGAGGTTGTAGATTATTCTCTTTAAAATTGATATTATTTAAAAATATTATTTTTTAATATAAAAAATACTATACTAATAGCCTGTTGATTTTTTTTTTATCAATATAGAAGTAGATTAAATTGTAGGAGGTACATCTTTACAAACAAAGAATAGAATGGCGGCTCTTACAAATCTTCAAGCTTTTTTGGATATTATATGAGAAAAAATGGCATTCCTTTGTAACTCAAAAAAATAACCACAAATAAAGCAAGTATCTAAAGAAACTAAGCAAGAGATTTATAATTAACAATAACAAATTATACAATTGAAGGAAGCAAGCGAAAGACAAGTTATGTACATAACTTCTCTAGAAGCTCCAAAGGTTGTCATGAAAGAGCCAAAGACTAATATGCTTGATAAATTTGATGGAATGAGATCCAACTTTCAAGAGTTTGTGCAATAAGTATAACTTTACTTACAACTATATCCTTCTCATTATCTGAATGGATTCACTCAAGTCGCTTTTGTAGGCACCTTTTTATCAAGAAGTACTCAATCATAGTTTACTCCACTGTTGAAAAAGAATTGTCTAATCTTATATAATTTGGAGGCTTTTATGGAAAGATTTATTGTTGTATTTGGAAATAGTAATTGGAAGAGGGTGGCAGAAATAAAGATTCAAAATCTACAACAAAGACAACATTCAACTGCAATTTATGCTACAAAATTTCAACAACTTACTTGTGATCTTGATTGGAATAATAAGACTTTTATGACTCGATTCTATTATGGCCTAAAAGAAAATATGAGAAATTTATTGATTACAATGCCAAGAGTTCAAATTTTAGAAGAATTCATATTTCAAGCTATTACTTGTGACAATTGCCTATTTGAGTTACAATATGAGAGGCAATCAATTTTCAGCAATACCTATCAAAGTATATCTGCTATATTTTTAAGAATATTGAAGAAGCCATTAACATATATTGAATCTATGCACATTGATACAACTCAATTCAAGCCAGTAACATTAGCAAAAAAGACTAGACATTGGCAAAAGAATCTATATCTATATTGTGGAAGACCTAATCACAAGGTAACAAACTATCCAAACAAGTCTAAAGAATTCAAGGCACTAGGTATAACATGTGAATTAGAGAGGTCAAAAAATAAAAATATCCAATCACAATAAAGGCCTTGTAGTTGGACACCTCTAAATCTAAAGTACCAAAAAAATGTCTCTTCCTACCTCCAAATCCAACATCCTATTTTATACTTCTTGTATATATAAGAATCCTAAAACAAGAGATTTTTGCTAAAGTCCTTTTAAATATTGGAACATCAATATGCTTTATGGATAAGAATTTTGCAACCAAAGACAACTTAATACTTGTAAAGAAGATCCATCTTGCACCCATTGAAGTCATTGATAGACAAAACCTTATATCAAAAGATGTTATTGAAAAAATCCAACCATTAGAAGTGATACTAAGAGATCAAATATTACATATTATCTTCAATATCATTCAATGTCCAACTAATCTTATTGTCATTAAATTCCCTTGATTTGAATTATACAACCTGATATTGATTGGAATTTACAAAAGATTTTTTTAAGATCCAAAGATCAAAAGAAAAAATGAGATGCTACTTCATTTCTTAGAACTAAAGCATTTATGTAGGCAACAAAAAAAAAGGGGGCTCCATTTGCATTATATGTTATTCCAATGAAAGATCCAACAAAGCAACTAAAGCAAGATATTCCTAGTCAATATCATGATCTTAAAGATGTATTTGAAAAAAAAAAAGCAAATATGTTATTAAAACACCATCCTTATGATTGTGCAATTGAATTATAAGATAAAGGTCAACCTCCATTTGGTCCAATTTATAATCTATCACAAATAGAGCTTATAGCCTTGAGAGAATATATTGATGAAAATCTAGCCAAGAATTTTATTAGACATTCAAAATTATGTGTAAGAGCCCCTATCTTGTTTGTGAAGAAGAAAGATGGTTCTTTAAATATATGTGTAGACTATCGAGGTCTAAATAAGATAACTATAAAAAATAGCTATCTATTATTGTTGATCTTAGGATTATTGGAACAATTAGGATAAATAAAGATTTTTATAAAGATTGATTTGAGAGACGTCAATAATATAATCAAAATTAAAGAAAGAAATCAATAGAAGATAATATTTTATACAAGATATGGATATTTTGAGTACAATGGTATACCTTTTGGATTTACAAATGTACCTATAATCTTTCAACATATGATGAATGATATCTTACAAGAATATTTAGATGACTTTATAATCATCTAATTGGATGATATTTTGATTTTTTCTAAAAATGAATAAGAATATGAATATCATATATATAAGGTATTGGAGAAACTACGAAAAAGTGGATTGTATGCCAAATTAGAGAAGTGCTCTTTCCATCAACCATCAGTTGAATTTTTGAAATATATTGCTTTTAAAAATGAAAATTCTATGGATCCAAAGAAGATACAAACTATTATAGAGTGGAAACAATCGTCATCAATCAGAGATGTATAATGTTTCTTGAGATTTAAAAATTCATTATCTTGATTTAATCTTGTGATTACATATTGCTTGGAAAAACTTCAAGGAAAATTAGATGTTCTTTTTCCACAATCATATCTTATGCCAAGAATAGAAGATATTATATTGGATGAATAAAAATTAGTCGTGTTGAAGCTCTCTAATTTGCAGTTGAAGACATTGAAAATATCTACCTATACAGATACAACTCTCAAGACAAAAATCTAGAGAGCAATGAAAATATATCCATTTATAGAGAATATTCAACAATGTCTAAAAAATACTTATGTGGAAGAAAATAATAATTTCAAGTTTGAGAACAGATTATTATATTTCAAGGAACTCTTGTATATTCTTCTAGGTCCTACAAGATTTCAAATTCTTGAAGCACAACATGATCTTTTAGTAGCTGGACATTTTGGCTTCAATAAGACCTTAGAATTAATATCAAGAAAGTATTGGATGCCTAAAATATAAAAATTGGTGATAAAATTCATTGAATTGTGCAAAATTTGTATTCAAATTTGTACCCAAATTTGTACCCAAAATATGAGAAGCCTTGTTATAGAAAATCAAGCTACTTATTTAAAAGTCATCCATAAAGAATTAAAATTCCAAATGTAAATGGCTCAAGACCGATATAAAGACTATGTAGACATTCATTGTAAGAACTAGTCAAAGTTTAAGATAAAAGATTGTATCTGGCTATTCTTGTAAAATATACAAACAAATCAACCATTACAAAAATTAGACTATCAAAGACTTGGACCATTTACAATTCTACACCAAGTAAATTTAATAAGTTTCCATCTTGAACTATTAAGTAGTATGTATATTCATCCAATCTTCAATATCTCACCTTTTGAAATCTATTATAAATCAAGTATTGTTGGAAGAATTCTTCCACTACCAACTTCAGTTAAAGTCAATCAAGAGCTAGAATACAAAGTAGATGAAATATTGGATTTGTGTATAAGACATGGACGATTGGAATATTTCATTCATAAAAAGGAGTATGGAGTTAGCGAAAGAATATAAGAACCTTCAAATAATCTTAAAAATGCACTTGAAAAAGTTTGCAAATTCTATCAACAACATACTAAAAAGCCTAGATTCAATTGTTATTGAAGATTTTATAGACAGCAATATCTCTTAGCTTCTAAATGATATTTTTCTATTAATGGCAGAAGACCAATATAAAAAAAAGAGAGCCATGCTAAGACCTTCACTTGTATATAATCATTTTATCTAAAGATAGAATAGATCCTACTAGAAGCTTATTAATTATCATGTCAAATCTTTACATTTTAAGAAAATTGTAAGAATAAAAGTCAGAAGACTCTTCTGACACACAAGCGGCTGGAAAACCATTGCAACTTTCACAATCTACTAGGTTTGAAGAACATGAACAAGGCAAAGAAGGAGTATTCTAATATCAAGTAAGGCCACATTTGGAGTCTTTGGATATACAATCTTATCACAAAATTCTTAATTCAAATGCCCGAGCTTTGATAATACTCCTTAAAGTTGAAAGGGTGATTCCAGATGGACTAGAAATTATGTTTGGAGGATGTTTTGAAGGTCGCAACGAAGAACAAATTCTTCGATAGAATGTTGGTACAACAGAGATTATATCTAGAAGTCATTGATGCTACTTCAAGGATCTTGTTGAACCAGTAATCAACAAATAAAAGATAGAATATGTTGCTTTTCTACTCCGACAAATTTTAAATTTCTTGCTTATGTGATTTGATCATCAAATCACTTTGGTTGCTTGTAGAACTTGTCACTAGAAGAGGAAGTGATGTCACAAACATACTTTAAGTCACCACATTCTAAAA
This sequence comes from Physcomitrellopsis africana, assembly GCA_036785485.1. NCBI lineage: Eukaryota > Viridiplantae > Streptophyta > Bryopsida > Funariales > Funariaceae > Physcomitrellopsis > Physcomitrellopsis africana. The sequence goes on along the minus strand of JAWRVF010000219.1, from coordinate 159,322 downwards.
CTTTCCGTAGTCCTTTAGAACCTTCCATAGTCTTCTAAAATCTTCTATAGTTTTTAAAAATCTTCTATATTTTTTTAGAATCTTCTAAAATCTTCTAAAACCTTCTTTAGTCTTCAAAAATCTTCTGTAGTCTTCTAAAACCTTCTAGAACCTTTTTTAGTCTTTTAAAATCTTCTATAGTCTTCTAAAACCTTCTAAAATCTTTTTCAATCTTCTAAAACCTCCCATAGCCTTCTAAAATCTTCTAGAATCTTCTTTAGTCTTCTTGAACTTGCTTTAGTCTTTTTTAAATTGCCTTAGTCTTCTAAAATCTTCTTCAATCTTCTAGAATCTTTTAAAATATTCTTAGAAGGTTTAACAAGACATAGGCCTTGTAGTATAAATAAGAAATAAGATTAAAGTGCACCTCAATCTTATTAATACAAGTTTTGGAGCAATCCAAAGTATTACTTGGTTTTTTGATATCAATCTAGTCTCTTCTTCTTATCAATGATCTAATTCTTTGTTCTTGAAATTATATTAGTTCTGTAATCTTTTTCTTGTTTTTTCGCTAACTCGCTATCTTGCATCTCTCACATGTTTCAAAATTGGTAGCAATTGAAGAAGTCTATATAGGCAATGTCTATGATTATTTAATCTAAAACATGTGTTGTAGGACTAGACAAATTTCTTAATAGCTTTTTTTGTTTGAATCCATCAAAAAATTTAAAAAAATATATTTCAATGTCTTATTAAATCCAAAATATCTTGCAGTTGAAAAGTCATGATGCATTTGAAAAATATAAAGGTATAATGGCTCTTCTCAGATATACAAATATTTTTGAAAGTAAAAAAGATTGTTGTTATATTATGTGTTGTTTTATTTGAGAATGCACCAAGCACTTGACTATAGAAGGTAAACTTATATTTTACAATTAATTAAGAATCTAATGATCCTAATAAAATCTTAAATAAATTCTAATTGAATTTTTAACAATCTTTAACAAATTCTAAAGTAATCATAAAAAAATCTTTAAAAAATCCTAATGAAATCATAAAAGAAATCTTTAAAAAAATCCTTAAAAAATTCTAAAGAATCATAAAGAAATATTTAAAAAATAATAAAGAAATTCTAAAAAAATTATTAAAAAAATTATTAAAAAAATTATTAAAAAAATCCTAAAGATATCTTAAAGATATCTTATAGATATTTTAAAGAAATCATAAAGAAATAATAAAGATAATCTTAAAAAATCCTAACCAAATCCTAGCCAATCTTTAAAAAAATTTGATTACAATATTAATACAATCCTAATCAAATCTTAATAAATCTTAATAAAATCCTAAAGATATCTTAAGTAAATTATAATCAAATCCTATAAATTTTTTATAAAATCCTAAAGATTTCCTAAATAAATCTTAATTGATTCTTAATCAAATCTTAATCAAATTCTAATAAAATCCTAATGAAACCGTAATCAAATTCTAGTCAAATCCTAATGAAATCCTAATCAATCATAATAAAATCCTAGTTATATTCTAATAAATCTCTAATATAACCTTAATAATTCTAATAAAATCTTTAAAATATCCTAAATAAATCCTAATCAAAATCTTAATCAAATCCTAAATAAATCTTAACAAAACTATAATCAAATCTAATAACAGATTTAAAATCTCAATAATTATTAAATTAACTATTAATTTTTATTCAAAATTTGCACACTTTTTATTTTATTATTTAAAAACAAGCATACAAAATTTGAAGGAATTTGAACTTAGTAATTAAAAAAAAAAAAAAAAAAAAAAAAAAAAAACCTTAATCTGCTTGGGTTTTGGCCATCTTCCTTCTCCAATCTTGATATCAATCTTTTAACCTCAATAGCTCCTTTTTATATTATTTATATATTCTAAAATTTTAAAAAAATATTAAAAATTAAATTGACTACTAATTTAAAAAAGAACCATTCTAATCTAATTGACACATTGCTCAAAATTGCAAAAACCCTCACTGACCCTTAAAATCCAAATTTTAAGATCCTAGCCCACTTAAATTCTAGTAACCTTTGATCTAATCATCCAATTAAGCTAAAATTTATAATACATATTTAAAATAACTATTTTTATAAATTTAAAAAAATTTATTTATAAATCTATTATAAAACCCACAAAATTCTTCAAAATATAAATCTTTTTTATTTTTCAACAATCAAAGTCATCCAAATAGAATCTTGACTTTGTATAACTCTCACAAATTCATTATAAATTCAAAAAACCTTGAAACAAATGCTCAAAGAAATCTTATTAAATTTGTTATCCAATCCCACTCTCCTATTAATAAAAGAATTTCTTCTCTTTATAATAGATGTATAATTTTATACCTTAGAGTCTAATTTTGACCTTGGTTCATAATTGGCCTTTTCCAAGTATCAATCCAAGATTTTTTTAAATAATTTTTACTAAAAATTATCTTTTTTTTTTTAATCTAAAGATGTCTATAATATTATTTTTGCTAATCTATCTTATTTTGTCTTATTTATGGTCCTACAAAATAAATAGAAGCCTTTTTAATAAATAAAAAAATTAATATTAAATATTTTTATTATCTCTATATTTTTTATCTATATTTTTGAAAGTAATGTTATTATTAAGTCTTGAATTAAGCTCCTCTATAATATTTGTCTTCTTTTGTTCTTTCATCCTAAAGCCATGTTACAATATAACATCATCTTTAAAATTAAATTCACTTAGATCCTTGTAGATATTACTACATTAATATTTAACATAAAAAATAAGAAGGTCTGTAGTTAAGGTTACATGAAATTATTTTTTTTTTTAAAAAAATCTATTAGAATTTATATATCAATTAGTTAAACACAATATTTCTCAAGTTTCAAGAATATTGTCCATTGTTAGTTGTATGTTGCCTCTTTTTTTTTTGGAATAAGGTATAATTATTTTGATAAAGCATCGAACAATCTTTATTACTTCTCTGATTGATATATAATATGAAAGTTAAAACAAGATAGAAACATATTCCAATGGACTTGACAACAATTAAAAATACAAATTAATATAAAATACTCAAGGTTCTTATGATTTGATTTCATAGTCACTAGATATAAAGTGCCTTCAAATAAATGATACCATTCTTAGAAAGAATCTATAATAGCAAAAAGTTTCTTATTATGGATTATATAATTAATCTTTACAACTAAAAATTTTCTAAAGTAGAATGCAATTGGATGTAGTCTCCTTTCTCTACTAGATTGAGATCAAACTCTTGTCAATGCAAAATCTAAGGTATCAATTTCTATAAAAAAATAGGTTAAAAAATTTGAGTAAATCAAAACATAGATTGTGGTGAATGTTGTTGTTAAGCATTCAAAGGCTTTTTCAACTTCTAATCTCTATTCAAGCTTATCCTTGTATGTCAACTGTATAAGTTGAGCACCTATTTGAGAATAATTGTTGATGAAGATCCTATAGAAGTTTACAAATCTAAAAAATCATTGCACATCAAGTATTGATTTTGAAATTATGTAGTAGATAATGGTCTTAATTTTCTTTGGATCTATTATTAAGCCATCATCCACGATGATATATCGAAAAAATTCTACTTGAGATTCATAAATTAAGCATTTTTTTTAATTTGGTATATAGTCCAATATCTTATAATCTTTGTAAGTCAAGGTGGACATGTTGTTTATGCTCTTTTGGAATCTTGGAATAAATCAAGATATCATCCAAATAATATATAATAAATTCATTAAAAAAAATTTAAAATATATTATTTATCACATGTTGAAAAATAGTTGGAACATTTGTAAAGCCAAAAGATATGACATTATATTCAAAGTATCCATATCTTATACAAAAAGAGATCTTCCATTCATCTCTTTTTTTTATGCGTACTAAATTATTAGCTTTCTAAAGATCTATTTTCGTGTAGATTTTAGTTTGATTCAATTAGTCAAGGAGTTCAAATATCAATAGTAAAGAATAATAATTTTTTATTATTATTTTATTAAAACCTTGTAGTCAATGGACATTTGCAAAGATCCATCTTTTTTTTTATAAAGAGTATAAATATACCAATAAGAAATTTTGAATGTCAAATAAAATTCTTTGCTAAATTCTTGTCAATATATTCTTTTAATGCTATAATTTTTTTTGTGATAAGTTATAAATTGGACAAAAAGGTGGTTGTGTGCCATCTTGAAGATCAATAGTATAATTATATGGACAATATTATAGCAAAGTATTTATATTCTTCTTTTCAAATACATCTTTAAAATCTTTATATATTTTTGAAAGGATTATTAGAATACTTGCCACTTTAGATGTTGGAGTTGCATAAACAACAAAAAAAACATCTTTCTTGGTTGCTCTTATAAAAATACTAGCTCCAATAAAGAGAAGCTTTATAATTTTAAATCTACAAGGTATGTAGTGTTTTCTATTAGGTTTAGTAATAATAAATTGTAACATTTTAAAGAGGTCTATTTTACAAAATATCCAATTTATATAGAAATTATATCTTTCAAGCCAAGAAAGTCCTAAAATGATAGGATTAAAAAAAGACCTTATAATATTAAATATGACCTCACTACTATGATTCTTTGATGTTACTTTTAATGGATAAATTTTATAAGTAACATCTTTAGAAGATAATAGTCAACTATCTATGTCTTCTATATGAACGGCTTTAGATTTTTTGATTATAAGAATTTTATAGATTTTTAAAACTTCTAAGTCAATAAAGCAAGTAAAGGCTCTTGAATCTATTGAAGCAAGGGTTTTGAATTTTTGGGCACTTAAATATACTAATATAATAAAGCAATAAGAAAGATTAGATGATAATATATGATTTTTTTTAATTTTATAGACTAAAAGAATCTAGCCGCATAATTCTTGTTGTAGTTAGATATTTTTATTTTTTTACAAAGCATTCAATGATATGGTTGCACTCCTTATTCAATACGTATATTGATGCTTTTTGTGGCAAATAATAGCCTTAAATTCAAGTTCTCTATAATACAAATTCAAGATGTATTCTTTTTAATACTTCTTTTTTTACTCAAAAAAGGATTTGAAGCAAATTATATCAATTTGTATATTTTTTATTTTTAAACATTTATTAAGATTGAAAGATATAGAAGGTACTAAGTAATTGGTATAAAATTGAATTATATGCAATGGGCAATTATCTTGTTGACATTGAAATAACTAGTTATCATACTTTACAGTTTGACTAATGGCTTTATTAAGAGTTTAAAAATCAAACATAGATAATAATAGATCCTTTCTATTATCTTATAATTTTTAATAAAACTGACTTATCAACACATCTTCATCCTAATTGATATCATATGCTAATTGCCAAATCTTTGAAGCATAATGAGATGCAAAACATATTCTATGTTAAAGGACTTGGATTTTAGCTGTGGTAGAACAAATCTTATCATGTTTTCCAAATGCTTCCACAAATGCTTCCACAAATGCTTCCACAAATGCCACTAAAAATATTTCAAAATTATATAATATAGAAGAATTCTTCTCAAATAATAGAGTAAGTCAAGACAAAGCTTAGCTTGAAAGCAAAGTTTCAATCATACCAACAAAAGATGACTTTATAAAATATTGCTGAGGTTGGAATAAAGTAATAAGTTATACTTGATTTATAAAATTACAAAACTTTGAATAAGTTCTATTAAACTTATTTGAAAGGCTAATTTTTTATTTTTTTGATGTTGATATTAAATTACCATCTTAAATACATATATCTTCTAATGAAGTAGACTTTGGTGATGAAATTCTTAAGGTGGCTTATCATAGTGGTTGAAGTAGTTTTGGTCTTTGACCATTATATACGGTTATTCATTTTGCTTAGACAAGGTCTCTATTTTTATTCTTAATGCTTTAAAAGTATTTATAATTGAATCTAATTTGACTTCTTTAAAATCCACTATATTGAATTCTTTAATTCATATCATAGAAATAAAATAAAAATAAATAAATACAAAAAATCAAAAACAATACTAGTCTAAAAGAATATAATTTGCAACCTTTAGAGCAATATAGTACTTTTAAGTAGAAAGATAAGCTACTCTCTATTTATAAAGACCAAGCTCCAATATTTTATTATATAAGTCTCAACAAATTGTTATGGATACACCATTCAAATAGAATAAGATTCCAAAAATTTAAAATATTGAAATAAAAAAGATTTATTTTATATCACAAGCAAGGAGCTATAATAAGGTACAAGAATAAGACTAGAAGACCCAAGTTGAGTCACAAGGATTGTATTGTTGAGACTAAAGATCCCCTCAGCCTCGACTTCTATATATATTAAAAATAAGGAAGCTCCTTGAAGAGTTTCTTTAGTACTTGGAGGTGAAGGAAGTCTAATATCCTTCTTCAACAACTTATTAAAATATCTAAGCCTTTAAGAACCTTCTATGATCTTTTGGAACCTTCTTGGAGCTTACTAGGACCTACTAGGACCTTCTTAGAACCATCAAGAACTTATTAGAACCTTCTAGGATCAAATATAACCTTCTTTTATTATATGTCTGTGACATTATTAATATTAAATATTAATTTTTAATCAAGTTTTATATAAATCATATGGTATGTTAGTTTCATTATTTTATTGAAGTCTTACATAATATTCAAGTTTATAACAACATATTTATAACTATTAATATAAATCATATAATTAAAATTTATATTATATTCTTTATTTTATATATATATAATTTTTACTTTTATTATATTTTATAAACCATATAATCAACTAAAAAATATAAATATAAATAATATAATATAATAAACTTTGATTAATTATTAATTATCTATAAACCAAAAAAAATTAATTAAAATACATTGTCAAGTTTTAAATAAGATATCTTATGAAATCTAATTAATTCATCTAACAAGTAGTTGATTGAATATTCTTAAAATTAATAACACTATATTTTATACTTTGAGAGGGATAAAAGGGTAATGAAAGATATAAAAAAAGATAAATTAATTTAATTAATTCATCCAACATATAGTTGATTGAGCATTCTTAAAATTATTAACACCATATTTTATGCTTTGAGAGGGATAAAAGGATGATGAAAGATTTGAAAAAAGATAAGTGTATGAAGTGTCATCCCACCTAGAGGTGTAAAACATGGTTTGGATGTTAACATGGCCCAAAATCCCATGAAGGAATGGATTCTCTCTACTATTATCAAACACCATAGGAACAATATTAGCATATTACCAAGATCCTTTCTTATCTCCATATAGAAGACCAAATATTACATTGGAAGGATTGCCAATGTCTTGGCTGTTTTACAAAATGCCGTTAAAGGTCTTTGGGGTAGTTCTCAAAGTCCCACTTGAATTTAAAATAATATTGCTTACAATCACAATAACCAGAAAAACAAACTGTACATAGTGAAACACTTCCAGCTCTTCCGAGCAATTTGAGCTAAACCGGGATGATTAAGGTAAATAATAGTATAGCTTATCCTTTTGTCCTTTATTCACAAATAATAAAAGTACAAATTTATGTCCATTTATCCATATCATATTGGCCCTGCCTCCTCGTGTAAAAAGCCGCGTTAAAAAAGAGGCTCTGCAACCTTCTGTAATGCATACAGACAAAGCAGCAATTGAGGAAGCTCCGTCCGAATGCATTTCTGCCAAGTGGCAAAATCAACCGCCACCTGTAAGTCCATTCGTGAAACAAAGCCTCTGTTCCCACTGTCAGGCTAACTACCCTGAATTCTACTCAGGCCTGTTTATTTATTACCCACCATATATGTCTGGAGAGGCTGCTGCATCAGGGTGAAAATCGGGATTCAGGATTTGAGTTTGGGCTGTGAATCGCTTGCGTAGGCACATGGTGGACCAACGTCATCAACTCTCACCAGCCCTTCCCCACTGGAGCTAGCTCATTCTTTTAATATTATCTAGGGTGTTGACATCCCAACCTACAGTAAATAGTATTTCAGTTTGACCTGGTGTTGGTGTTAGATTTGGTCATGCCTGTGGATTGGCTTGGCTGCACTAGCACATGAGCCAACCAAGCCACCTAGATCAATTCCCGTGAGGAAGATCAGAAATGGATGAATTACGGTTGACGAGTATGAATTAACATTCATCCATCAATGCACACACTTGTAGCATTCCTGCCAACAAACAAGAACGACCGCACGTCCCCGCCTTATGATCACCGTTACCTTTTGCTTTTGCCTTCCATTCTTTGCCCTTGCACTTTTTCCCCCGCTGCATGAGCCTCTGGACCAGTCATTCCCTTTGCAGTGGGGAACCACGTTCCCGTGATTTGACCCAGCACGCACAGTGAAAAGTACCCACCATGCACAGTATAGCTTCAAGGATGGGAACGTGGTGTTCCCAATGCGGGGGATGTGAGTATTACTTTTAGGGATTGAGAGGCTCGTGTTTTTCCTCCTGCTCTTTCGTTTCGTCACCGTGGGGTCGTAAAGTGCCCTGATCTCGCAGTCTGGATTTCACGCCAGTAGACACTAGCAAATGGTTAAAAAAACGACTAGGAGCTGACCGGAACAGAACCCCCGACGCGCATTCGTCCCGACTGACCGGGATTTTGGTAGGGTCGGCGTACTTTTGAAGACGCAGAGGAAATGCGCACAGGGAGCTCTGCTGCCAGAGGTGGTCCACACTCTATTCGCGACTGCCACGATCGGTCCAGAATTGGGGGTACAGCTACAGTGTCTCAATCGCGAGCTTCCCACCATCGAATACTGCTGGTATCGAGACGAATTTAGAGTTTTCCTGAGTGTTGTTTTTTTGACAGCGTTTTAAGTCCAATCTCAAGGGACATGGTGTTTCAGGACTACGACGACGGGACGGTAAATTACGATGCACTGGACCGGAAGGTGCTGTCCAAATCTCCGCGATTTGAGTATATGAATGCCGGGATGCAGCCAGCGGTGGAGCCATAAGGCCCCGTTCGTCTGTGTGATGCGGTGGATAATCGGCGTCGTCACGTCGTTCTCGCTGCAACCGCAGGTTGTTGAACGGACACAATTTGAGTGCACGGCTCTCCAGTGTCAAGCGATCCAGATGCAACTTGGATGCTTGGCATGCAGATACAATCCAATGTGCAGTTGATTTCGTGGAGGAGCTTCATAATTTGGTGACCGCGACATCGAGTATGCTCGATGGATGCTCTCTGATGGGGTGGAAGTGGCACGTTACCATGACGTTCAGACCTTCACGTTTTGTGGAGATGCTATTCTGGCAGATCGCGTCCTCTAATTTGGCCCTTGGTTCCTGATTTATAGGTGTGTTTCGCGATTAATGGGATCCTTCAACAGAAGATACGAAGTTATGGAAGTGGCCGGTTCTTCCTCTACGTCGGTAGTCACGCAGGCAGACATGGAAATTTTCAATTTTTCTAAGGGAATCTCGCTTGGAAATTCATGAAATTATTTTTGGTTTTCGAGCTAGGTGATGACTAGTCCTTGTCAACGACAAGAAGTAAAGGTCCTGTGAGCCGCATGCCTGATTTTTTGGAAGCAAATCTATTGTGAGAGGCACTGAGAGAGAGCCGTCCACAAGCTCGTCAGGACACTTTTAGAGCACGTTCACATTCTCTCAAGTAGACGCAAATTGTGGTGGAGCCATTGTCGCTACTCGCTACGGGTTGGTTTTGGCGTCGGAGCGGTGGAGTTTTCTCTCTTTCTCTTTTACAGTGACGATTACTCGGAGCAAGTATCAGTGTGCGCTTTCGGATCATAGGATGACAGCCACGATCATTGCATTTGCGATGGCACTGCTGTGCTTTTCGATCTTGACGGCTGCACTTTCACCGAAGGCTTTGAGGAGCTTCGGCGCGGGTCATCGGATGACGTCCGTCTTCGAATTTGACGATGGGTCGGGCTTTGTGGCCAATTTGGAACTCATCACTGGAACAGAGATTTATGGCCCCGACATTAGCCCACTTCGGATGATCGCCAGGTATGCGACGAATAGCCGAATTGTCTCTGCTTCAAAACAAACTCCGCAGTCTCTTCGCAGTCTCGCACACTGACGCAACTCCTAACGTTTCCTTTGCCATGGTCATGGTTGTTTCAGGTACGATAGCGATGACCGACTACATGTGCACATCACGGACTCCATGCATGCGAGATGGGAGGTCCCTCAGGATATCATTCCGCGTCCTGACTCTTCCTCCCTCGCCACTCCTGTGAAGGAAAGGGATACGGAACATGGCGAAGGGCTCGACCCAGCTCGCAATGACCGCCAATTACAGCTTTCGTACACAGTTGAGCCATTTGGTTTCGCAATCACAAGAACCTCCACCGGGGAATGTTTGTTCAATTCGACTCCGCCCATACGACAAGATAGCGGCGAGCCAGTCTTCAACTCCATGGTTTTCAAGGACCAATACTTGGAGATTTCCACTCAGCTGCCAAGGAACAACTCCATGTTTGGAATTGGTGAGAGCACCCGCCCTGATGGCCTTCGCCTTACTCGAGGCAGGCTCTACACTCTGTGGGCGACGGACATAGCTGCATACAAAGTGGACGTCGACCTCTACGGCGCGTACCCTTTCTACATGGACATCAGAGAAGGAGGCGCAACGCATGGAGTGTTGATGCTCAACAGCAACGGCATGGATATTTGGGTTGGGGAAGATTTGTTGACTTACCATGTTATCGGCGGCGTGCTGGATTTCTACTTCTTCGCTGGCCCCGCACCTCTCGCCGTGGTCGATCAGTACACCAACCTCATCGGCCGACCCACGCCCATGCCTTACTGGTCTTTCGGCTTTCATCAGTGCAGGTGGGGTTACGAAACCATTGATGACATCAAGGACGTGGTGGCGAATTACAAGAAGGCAAACATCCCTCTCGACACCATCTGGAATGACATCGACTACATGGATGCATACAAGGACTTCACCTTCGACCCCGTGCGGTACGACGAGAACACAGTCCGGGAGTTTGTAAAGGAGCTTCACGCTAATGGTCAACAGTACGTTGTAATTCTTGATCCTGGTGAGAAAATTTTACGTGGAACCTCCCAGCTTCCTTTCAATTACCGTTTCCTTCTGTCTTGTTACGAACTGGAAGTTGAATGACAGATGTGTCTGTCGAAAAGATTGTCTTCCTTGAAAGACTGGGTGTCCATTGGATTTACGCACTAATTTGCATGAAGCATGAATGGGTTATGATCCGCAGGAATCAGTGTTGCCTACAAGAATTACACCACGCTGGAGCGCGGCTTGAAGGACGACATCTTCCTGAAGAACGAGTTTGGAAACAGCTATCTGGCGCAGGTATGGCCTGGCCCAGTCTACTTCCCGGACTTTCTTCATCCGAAGGCGTCTTCGTGGTGGACTCGAGAGATAGCCGATTTCTTCGACAAGGTGCCGTTCGACGGACTCTGGATTGATATGAACGAAGCTTCGAATTTCTGCACCGGATCTGCGTGCTCGTTTGATACATTGACCCTTGGGATGGGCAAAAACGACAGCGATAACGATCGATGCGTATTGCACTGTGTAAACGGCACATCGCGCTTTGACGACCCTCCTTACAAAATCAATCACGTTGGAACTTACGACAACCTAGGCGCCAAAACTATCGCCATGACCGTCAAACATCACAATGGGGTATTGGAGTACGACGCGCATAACCTGTACGGGTTGTGTGAATCCTTTGCAACACAAAAGACGCTGAGGGATGTTACAGGGAAGCGGCCATTCATCCTCTCCCGATCGACGTTTGTGGGCTCGGGTGCGCACACCGCGCACTGGACGGGAGACAACAAAGCCACTTGGGAAGATTTGAAGTACTCGATCGTGAGCGTCATCAACTCGGGCATGTTCGGCGTCCCGATGGTTGGCGCGGACATCTGTGGCTTCGCAGGCAACACGACGGAGGAGCTATGTAGAAGGTGGATGCAACTGGGTGCATTTTACCCTTTCTCCCGAAACCATGCCGCCATTGGAACGAATTCTCACGAACCATACATCTGGGAGTCGGTCGCGGAATCCTCGAGAAAAGCCCTTGGCCTTCGTTACCGCCTTCTACCGCATCTCTACACCCTAATGTTCGAGGCCACCAAGAGCGGCGCACCCATTGCCCGCGCCCTTTTCTTCTCGTTCCCCGAAGATCTCAACACATTGGCAATCAACGACCAGTTCCTGCTTGGGAGAAGCGTATTGATTTCCCCAGTTGTAGCTGCGGGGTTTACCTCCGTGAACGCGTACTTCCCCAAGGGCACCTGGTACAATCTATTCGATTTCTCAAAAATTATCAGCACTGGCGAGAGACACATGTTACCCGCACCGGCAGATTCGATCAACGTTCACGTCTGCGAAGGCCAGATTCTGCCGATGCAAGAGGCTCGCTTAACATCGGCCGAAGTGAAGAAGACCCCATTCACTCTAGTTGTGGCGTTCAGTGCAGATGCCTCCGCCTCGGCCTCAGGCAAGCTGTTTGTGGACAACGGCGTCGATATTGAGATGGACATCCAGGATGGGTCTTCCACATTCGTGCAGTTCTTCGCCGAGAGGTCCTTGCAGTCAGGAAGCCTGGTGAGCCGTGTCATCTCTGGCAACTACGCTCTTGAGCAGGGGTTTGTCCTGCAGAGCATCAGATTTTTGGGAGTTTCTGGCCCGGCGAGCGACGTGATTGTGAATGGCGAGCGGATTGTGTCAGCGGAGCAGCTGAGTTACGACACCAGCTTGGAGTCCCTGCAAGTTTCAGGGCTGAGCTTGCTCCTTGGCAGGGACTTCGAGCTGAGATGGGCGATGAAAAAGTTGAGGTGGGCGACGCAGTGAATTGTCAGTGTCCTCTCTGTCGGTACTTTAGTCGGTGTTCATCCCCTTGTAAATACTTCTTGTGCCATTTTTTTATGCTCCGGACGAAACTACAAGGTTTAGAAGGGGCAGATGATGATATTTCTAAAAAGAAAAGAACAAAAAAATAATGGTGCATTTTGCAATCCGTGAAGGATTTAGGTGAAGGATTTGGGGCTTTCACATCGCTCATGTGATCGTGGGTTTCTCCATGTTCATTCTTTCGTTGTATACCTGCGGAGCATTAGAAGCTAGGGGAAATGATATAGAATTTCTACAGAACTGTCTAAACTACAGGATGCGGATGGTCTGTGTACTGTGTTTTAAGTTTACAAACCAGCATTAGCTTGCAAACGACTACGTCTTGTGCCCCCCTCATCCCATCTGAGAGTAACCTTCGCTTCTATCCTTCCTTCTCCTTTCCTGCTACATTTTCTCGTGTGCGGAATTCGGGAATCGGAAATCACGTTTCAACCATGCTTTTTGTGTGTATTGTGATGTGGCCTAGAAAGTTTCGGTTTCTGACGTCCCAGGGACTGAGCTGCTTGGCGCTGGCAGCGTCGTTGCACAAGCAGGTTTGCTTGCAATCCGTTGAAATTATATACAAAGAGTGGTATACACTATACACTGCACAGCACAGAGGCCAAACCGTGTACATTTGTCGTATATTTGTCCAGTGTGGCTTCTGTATTGCATTCTGTGCACCTCATTGCGCGTCATCGAGGAACCTAGAGAAGATGCCCATCTACTTCTCCAAATGGTTACCGTTGGCGCAACTTTTTCTTAAGTTCCTGCCTGTGTAATATCAGGAAAAGTTTGTCGCTTAAAATTTTAGATCATAACGGCACGAAGGCTTGCAGACTTCTTCGTTTCATCACCTTTAATTAATTCTAATCCGCGTAAGACCCTAAACAGAAGAACAATAAGATTACACCTTCACCAAATCAATCTATGGTGTAGGTGTACCTCCACGCATGAGCTGCACACGTCGCATGCAGTCAAGTTCACACAATATAGCTGTCGGGGTGCGGATGCAATTGCGATGCAGTACAATATTGGTGTTAACCAAGCAGATAATAGCCAACTAAGCGACAGCGAAGACGTCATTGCATCGATCGCGTGTTCAAGAAACACAAAGATATTACCCACATTGTCCGCGAATCCTCGGTATGTCAAAGACTCTTGGTAGTAACAAGAGAGTCATAAACATCATGCACAATGCACAGAAATTCGTCTACTCGTGCCATCCTAACCTCACACCCAATCACCGTGTCGCGCAACCTCACGACGACATCCACAACACGTTCACAATGCTTTGCAAAACCTAATCCTATTCGATATTCTTAGGAATCCATGGACTTGGATCCACCAAGAGAAAACTGGAAATCGATATTTCATGACAGGTTGAACATGGTGGTAGTTCCCTCGTTTCTCTCGAAAAAACTTGGCTACCAGATCTGCACGTGCTCAACTCCCTGGTATCAGAGCTGTAATTTCACCAGTTATTTCACAGTTTCCTATTCTTACTTCCAGGTCCAACCTAGGGTGGGTAATTGCAAACCGGGCATTCTAGGGGAGCACAGTCCACACACGCTTATCACCTCCTTCCCATACAAATGTCGCCCAGATAGTAACTATCCTTTTAAAAATTTGGAAAAAACAGAAAGGAACTGAAGCGCCATCCTGCGGTTTGCGTTGCAGGGCGCTGCAAGGCGCTGCAGGGCTGCCCCACGACCCAATTTAGCTCACCCCAGAAGCACAGAATGTCAACTTGGAGTTATTTTGAGCATATATCCGTTGTAAAAAAATCGCGCTGCCAACCCGGGGCTAAGGTTCACGTCGAGTTTCCTTCCCTGTACTACAGTGCCTAACAAGTTTCCAATTATGGCTGGATCATCATCATCTCACACCATGTTGAGTGACGTCGCAAGCTCAATGTGCCATCCAGGTACGAGATTACCCAAAATGATGTTTAAGCCGGCAGTGCAAGAGCTAGTTGGGCAAAATGTTGTCAAATTTTCCGAAAAAGAACCTCTGGCGGGTCTTTTTTCCGAAATAGGCACGTACATTCCCACACGACGAATTCCACCCTTACCATAACAACGCACTTTTCATTGCACGAGAATCCAGAGACAACTCAGAGAATCGTGCAAAGCATTGCAAGAAAAAGAAACCCAAGTCTCAAACTGGGAAACTGGGCGTGCCCACTCATCATCGCCCCCATCTCAGACCGTTCAGGAATTCGAATTCGAATCGACGGCTTCCAGTGCAAAGATGTCCCTGCGCCAAGAAGGAGGTCGGAGCAGAGTGCAGCAGAAGTGAGATTTGTGGGAAAAAGGTCGTACCGCTGAGAGATACAATGGGCACAAAAAGAGAGAGCGAAGGGCGGGCGGAGCAGTAGCCCCGACAAGTCTGGATACAGAGGAGCACCGTCTGACGCAAAATCATTGAACACAGTGCGCTGCTTTCAATTCTCTTCCACCATCCCCAGCCTGTCGCGCCCCACGCGGCTTTCCTAGACGTTCATGGACATGTTAATACAAATATATATATGTTTATATATATTTATATTTTTTGCGACGATGGCACCGAATCTTTCTTGGGCTCTCAGCTATGGTGGTAAATTCCTGCGTAGGGTCATCAATGGGGCAAGCAATTCAGCGGCACCAGCGTACGTGCGAGCAAGCTGCCCTTCATCAATGCCTCTACGCACGTTACAGTACCGTTTCCTCTGCTTCGTCTTCCTCTCCTTCTTCGTCGCCTTTTTCTCTTCCTCGTCCGTCGTCTTTTTTTGTTCGTCGTCGCCGTTTTCTTCTGATTTTTAACGCCCTACGTCTCTATTTTGGTCTTGCTTTCAAGTAGAGCTTATCTTCATGATGTTGGTGGCAAATCACGATTGAGAGAGTGATATATGTATATATGTATATATATATACAACTCTTTTTATATGAGCTGCTCATACTGCTGATTAGTGATTGCACAGGGAAAAAAATATTTGTGAATACTATAATTTTGCTCTTGAGCTCTTATATATTTTATTGTTGTTTTTTCCGAGGTAAGAGAACACCTGTTTATTAATAATATTATTCACTTCCGTAGAAATTAGTAATGGCTAACATCTGTTAAATGATATATAATTAGGATCATTTATTTGCAAGTCCAGAACCTAAACCTATGTTTCGAATCATAAATATGCATATATATATATATATATATATATATTTTGTTGAGCTGGGGACGCTGATACACAAATTGGTATCATAGTGCATAAAATAAGTTATGGTTTTTTATTTTTTTTTATTCATTCTTTCCCCTTTATTTTAAAATTCTGTTATCAGAACATGTGTATTCTTTACCAAAAACTAATGCTTCTTTTTTCTTTTTTTTAATAATTAGATTTCTTTTTTTCACATAGATTCTTTAGATTGAGTTTGCACAAGTGTTACTTTCTGTTCATCCTCCAAATCAGTGAGCTGATGCCAACATTTTGTGGACTTCATATGAGACAAGTGTATGCAGTGAAGCTTAAATATCTCGTTCAGTCATTCATCTGTTCATTCAGTCAAAGGTTGAACAATGCAGTGTGAGCTTTGCAATTTTTAAGGTACTCACTTCTGAATCTGCTCTGTGCACTGGGAGTAAGAATCCAAGATGTCTTGTAACTATTTTTAATTAATCTAAAACATCATGTATTCCATGTTTTGTGTCAAAAAAAAGAAAAAAAGGTTGAACAATACCAGTGTCATTAATAAAGGGGAATATTAAATCAACCCCCACCTAAATCTTAAATCAACCCACCTGTATTGTCCCATGAACATATATGTTATCTCACACAAGTTGAGAAATTCTTCAAAGATCATCACAAGTCATGAAGCATGTCCCCATTGTGGAGTTGATGAAGCAATCCAATCCTCCACTCATTCACATTCCCAACAAACCCAATCCATTGATTGGTGCTAGCATAGATCCATTGTTTCTTGCCATTCACAAAATAATATCAAACTGAGATCATTCTTCACACACAACACATTGGCAAACTTCTGAGCCTTGGTTTATTGGGAATGTGAATCAATGGAGGATCAAACCGCTTCACAAATGCCACAATAGGGACATACTTATGACTTGCGATAATCTTTGATGAATTTCTCAACTTGTAATTGTGAGATAACATATATGTTCATGGGACAATATATATATGGATCAATTTAAGATTTAGGTGGGTTGATGTAATATTCCCCATAATAAAAACATATAAAGTCATGAATGAAGAAAAAAAAAGAAAAAAAAAGAAAAAAAAGTTGGTGTAAAAGTGCATAAATATACCTCCCTCCCCTTTTTTATTTTGTTATTTCTTATTCATTGCTGTAGATTATTGAGATGTGCAAAATTTATTGTTGGGGGGAGGGGGACAGTAGCAAATTTCAAAGAAAAAGTGCTCTTTCCTTCTCCCTTTCACTCTCCCTTTTTTAGTTTCTTTTTCTTTTTCCCATTGATGAAAGAGGTTGGTGCCCTTAAATGCATTATAAGTGTGAGAAAAGCTTGGACATCCTTTCATTTTCTCCCACTTTCTCTTTGTGTCTTTTTCACTTTTTTAAGAAAAAATTTCAAGGGCCTTGATTGGGTTGTGTTGGGAGTTTTAAGGACTTCATGGGAGGAATGTTGTACACAAAATTGGATGGACTTGTGTGTGTGTATATGTGCACATGTGTATGTACCAGATTGCCAGCTAATGAAATTGGAAAATGAGAATTAGTTTCCAAACAGGAAATGGGGCCATGCCACAGAGTCCCTCAGGTGGAATGCACCACATACAGACAAATAAATAAATAAACAAGAAATTTTAAATCAAGGTAGAGGGTATAGATGCTACAGTAGGCTCTGTTTTGAGTCAATCTGTGCCTACATTAGCATTGATAATAGAAAAAAAGGAAGAAAGAGGGAGACAGAGTTTGTCCATAAAATCTGCCCGCTTCCCTTTCTACATCCATCAATTCATCCATTCACTGCCATTCCCTAGCTCCTCCTCCTCTCCCCCTATGTCACTTCCACTTGGTAGCACAACCTTTTGAGCTACAAATGCATGCACATATGAAAATACAAAATATCACCAGATTTTTTTCTGTTTCTTTTTCTTTTATTTGCCTTTATTCAGTTGGTTTTTTGGGATAATTGGTGATTGGTGATGCATGGTATCTCACTACCTTCTCACATTCACAGTAACTATATATTTTATTTTGCTTGTTTTGATTTTTGTTCATGAGAAAGTGGCACTGATAGAAAGAGGGGATTGGGTTGTTCTTTCTTTTTGATCTTTCAGTGTCTGTCTACCGCCATGGCTGGGCTGGTGCCTGCCTGTCTGTCAGTGTCTAGTTTCAAATCAGGGCAGGGCAGAAAGAGGAAAGCTCAGAGGATAGCTGGGTGGAGAAGGTATTTGGTTGGTTGATAATTGGGGGAGGGGGATTACCCACTACCCACTTCTCTCTTTCATTTCTGCTTCCACTACTTCTGAGCTACCTACCTACCACACTATTCCATACCCACCATACCCACCATACCACAGATGCCTCACCAAATACCAACCCTCTTCCCCACCCACCCCACACCCACCCACTCACACACAGCTGGCTGGCTGCCTGTGTGTGTGTATGTGTGTATCACTGTTTGTATAAGTGTGTCAGTCTGTGATGCATCTAGGTAAGTCAGTCAGAATGTCTCCTTGGGAACAAGACTGCTTGAGCAACAAGCATAAAGACATAATAAAAGAGGGAAGGAAAAGGAGGGGGAGAGAGAGGGAGGGAGAGCCCTTAATTGTGGTGTTGTTTTTTGTAAGTTGCTTCCTTCCTCTATTGCTTCCCTTTTGTCATCATTTGGGAAGGGGTAGTGACATTCTCTGTTTTGTCTCCATCATCACCCTCTTCCCATCGGTGGAGACAGAAACAAAGAAGAAGAATGAGGAGAACGGAAGGATGACATGGCATGCAGAGATATATATATATATATATAGTCAACTCATCTCATGCTCATGGCTGGAGTTGTGTCATGTCAATCAATCACTGCTCATCAGTTTGTATTGCATTTAATGAAACTGCTTGTACAATGAAGGAAGAAAGATGAACACCACACATGGAAAGTGGGGTTGATGAAACTCTCCTTTAGCATGGACCCCAATATATATATTTATATGCATACATACAATAAAACTTGCAAAAGAGGGTGATAAGAGTCATCACAACAATAATGTAATAGTACTAGTAGAAGTGCCATTGTAGATGCCAGAACTGGTTGTTGGCTTGTTGGCTTGTTTTCAAAAAAGTATATGAACTTTGTTTTTTTACTTGTCTTTCTTTCAATGAGAAATGCTTTGATGTGTAAGGAAAATATTATTCTAACTCAGACCATTGATTGTATTTTCAAGGTTTGGTTTTTCATTTTTGCAGTTTCATGGGATAAATGTGCAGTTATGTATCAATGCCAGCCACCCATGTATGTGTATACAATCTTCATGAATATGTTTAACTGTTTTACTAATATTTCTTTTTGTATGGAAATCCACACAATAGATGACTGTATTGCAATTTGAAGTTCTAGCAATTTATGTCTGCTTCAAAACAAGTGACATATATAGTTTGATTTTACATCAACTCTTCTGAACATCCTTATTTAATGAGAACAAATGAGAAATTTGATTGAAAATTTGTATAATGAATAAAATAATATATATATATATATATATATATATTTGTGTGTGTATGTGTACAAGCACTGAAGTCTAGAATAGTGAACTACAAGCATGCTAGCTTGATGGGAAATTCCTTATTCTCAACTTTTCTATGATCAAACAAAATCCCAGTTCTTCTTCTTCAACTCTAATTCAATGAACTACACCAAAATTAGCCATAGATGTAATTAACTTACCCCTCTGATTCTTTTCGAATTCCAAATTGCCTTCTGCAGGTCAAGTGTCTTAGTTGAAAGGCGAAGGTGGATTGATTGACATGAGACAAATTCAATACAGAGTTATGAGTGGTTGGCCACACAATCTTAACTCCAACATGCAACCCCTAAAACACACACAACATTTTTCTTCAAATATAGTAAGAAATAAATAAATACGTTATTATTATTATTATCATCATCATCATCCTCGTCTTTCCCCAAGCGGTGCAAAAATGGTGTGGGGCCATGACAACGACAACACAACAGAATTGATGGTGCAAGTTGCATTTTCTGCAACAGCCGTGACGAAAAGACGAAACACAAACTACTTCGGCTTTTCACTTTTTCAGTCGAAACTTTTTCATCGACGCGCCTGCCATTCTCGTCAACCAAGCCACCTCTTCGTCGCCTTTCCGTCAACGAAGACTAATGAAGAACGAACGAAGTCCAGGACCAGGGGTGGTGGCCGTAGCGGCCAAGAGGCCGTAGCGATGGCAGGGCCCCACACGAGAGCTTGACCCCCCCTGCCGGAGTGCGCTGTGCGGCCGTTTTGTTTACCAGCTGCGATCCAAACCTTGGCGACAAGCGCGCGCTGCCTGTGCTCACATTGTACTGGACCGGCTCTTTTTACGACATTCGCCAGATGGTGCCGTGATAGCTCATCTACGGTCGCCTTGCGAAGAAGAGCAGCAGGGAAGATACTCCACAGCTAGCTGCTCGTAACGTTTGCGCCTAGGGTTCCAAGGATTGGTTTAGTTTTTTGTGGGTTCGCACTGTCGCAACCATACTGCCGTTCCTGAGAGAGCTCGAGCTGAGTTGGGGTGCAGAGGAGCTGCTGCAGGACTGGAGTGATTAGTGAGCTTTTAGGTGCTTCCAGGGTTTGAAAAAGTGTAGTCAAGGCGTTGGGGACAATGGGGATGTGGTGGGACGATTGGAAATGTTGGTTCGTCGGTCCGAATTTTGTCGAGGTGTCGTTTCACTAGCGTTGGTTAGTGGCACTGGTCTTGATGGTGCGGAAGAACGTGATTACGAGGCGTGAGTCTCAGGGACTTGCTCGTGGTTTTGCACTGAGGAATTGTGCAAAAGCGTGGCGGACATGGCTTGGTTCGATTAGAGTTTGATGGTCTCAGGATTAGTTCGTGACTTGGTTTTGCGTGGGGAAGAGCTTCAGTACTGAAAGGAGGCGCTGGTATTGGACTGCGTCAGTGAAGTCTACCTGAAGTGTTTCTCTTCGCCACGGTTTTTATGATTTGCTTAGTTTCATGGATGTGGACGGCTCACGAAAGTGTGATAAATGAGGTTGCTGGCAGTGTATTGGCAATGGAGTTGGAAGCGTAAGAGCCGTAATCGACAGTTATCCTCGCCCTGCCTGCTTTTGGAAATGGAACCATTCGGAGTTTCGTAACTTGGTTTGGTGTGCTCCCTTCAAGTGTATGAAGTGGTGCTGCGCATCTGGCCAGTAGTTCCTCCGAACAGTAAGCGATTCTCGTAAACTGGCCTAAGTACGTTATCACGGGTCGCTTTGGGCGCCATGGCTCATTGCGATGGAAAGAAAGGAGGAGAGAGTTTGAACTTTTTTTTGTCCCTCGTAGATTAACACGATAGCGTACAACGAAGTGCTCGCACCTCCGTCCAATGACTATTATCCTTGTTGGGCTTTGGCCTTGAGTGATCGAGTTTCTGTAGTTTTAATTTTCCAGAACCCTGTTCACCTTCTTGCTGGTACTGTCTAGGTATGTCTAGGTAACTTGTTACTCTGTAGAGAAATCCTTGTGTAAATTTTAGTACTTGTTTACTGTTTTCAGTAATTGGCCTTGGACCCCCTCGATTTCAATCTCTTGTTCACGTTGTTCCTGCTTAACTGTTTCGATTAGTTTGTAGCATTACACGCGTTCATGGGTTGCCTACTTGTAAAACAGGTTATCGGGCGCTTTGCGTATGCATTCACAACGTACCGGAGCAGGATGTAATGAATGCTGCTGGCTCTAGTGACGGTGCACGCTTTCATCTCAACCTGCTTGCCAGTGCGGGATTTGATGTTCCTACTTCAGTTTTCAATTGTGATCAATACTGTGGAAGATGGGTTCATCCATGGCCGAGGTAGCCCCTGAGGTCTCAATAGTGGAGGAAATGGTGAAGAACAGTGAAGATAATCATTGTATGGTATTTAAATGTAGTAGTGGGGGTGAGCTGGATCGTAGAAGTGGTCAAATGGATACTCAGATGGATGAGAGGAATCCTAGTGAGGTTTCGGCATTTAGATCAGCTGAGAATAAAAAAGTTCACGAAAATCATGACCTCTTAAATAATTGGGGTTATAAACCTGGGGAGCCTGATTATACACTCAAGGGGAATGGAAATGCTGTTTCTCAGGTTCATGAAAACGGGGATGGAGATTTGCCGTCTTTTTCTATCAAAAGACTAAGAAGGTTGCCACATCGAGTTAGTCCTGATAATCAGCCAAGCACTTTGGCCTTGAGATGTGAGCCAATTGGAAGTGCAGTGGATCAGAATCGTGTACATGATGAGAAGGAGATAAAGCGAGGCGTGGGTGAAAATGTGACCGATGCTTCATCAGGGGGGAGAATTGAAGCTGGATCTAACTGCCCGCCACCATTGCAGGCCGAAGCGACTGTTCACCAGAGACAGAATCTTTCTGATCCTGACATTGTTGACACTGGTCACTGTAGCGGTGATTCGGTAAGTTTATCCCAGCAGATATCGAAGCTTGCTAACATTACCAGCATAAGAGATGACGTGGGAGATGCTCAAGAAGGTCTACTGAATATTCTGAAACAGGGTACAAGCCCTATCTTTCCGTCTGGCGTGTCAAACGGAGAGATTCGGGACAACGAGACCGAATTAGAGCACGTTAAGGTTGGAATTGAAGGAACCGAGCCTCAAAATCCTAGCAGCTCTGGATCAGACAATGCAGAAAAACCGCTTGATCCTAATCTTCCAGATGGAATTGATGCATACGAGCTTTCGTCGGAAAGGAAAGGACAGACAAGATGTGTTTTGGATAGAGAAATGGCTGCAGTCAATGGAGACCGTTCTGCAGCTTCTGAACATGCATCAGATAGTTCAAATCTGTCACGAGGAAATGATGGAAGATGGCTGAGCACGTCTCCATCGGGCGTCCCAAGTTCCGTACTTGAGCATCCTGCACGTAGGTTGCAAGTTGATGACACTGTTCAGGAAAATCAAGCACCTGGAAATTCAGATATGGCTTCGTCATCTGCCGGACAAGGTAGTGTGTCTGAAATGGCTAGCTCGGGGAACGCCTCGTCAGTCACACCCACAGAGGACCCGAAACCAGGTATATCTGTATTTTGTTTGTTTTTTGTGCAGCGGAACAACCTATTGTTCGTCCAAACAAGCTTTCCTCTTAAGCTTGCATCATAAACTGTTCTGATTTTGTTTTCATAACGTCGTGTGATGTGCAAGAGATAGATGATTCTCGGATTATGACATATTTACTTAATGTGTTGCAGACGCACTTACAGAGAATGATGGAATCTTTGGGGACGTAGTTACCCCTGTAGCCTCAACAGAGCTACCAGAGGTACCCTCCTCTGGCATTGTACAGATTCTGGCCCCAGTTACAGGGAGCAGGTTTGGAAGTCCAGGAGAGACCACTGATGAAGAGACTGATTCACCAAGGAGCAGCGAAGGCTTTGTTTATCCCGACTCTGAAACGATGGCGCTCTCATACTCGGGACAAAACATGTATCCTGCACGATATTCCTATGCACAGTCACAGAATGGGCCAAATATACTCCAGTATGCTGGAAGTGTGTCCTTGCGGTCTGATAGCAGCACTACAAGCAACCGGTCTTTTGCTTTTCCAATGTAAGGAGGTAACCAGATGGAGCTCTTGGAATTTTGCGACCTTGGTTGCGTCTCCTAATGAGTCATCAGGACAATTTTATGCACTATTGCTTGAATGGATTCCTTTTTCGTAAATAGCAGTTAGAATTCATTTATGCTTCAATGACCCGATACAGCCATTTAGTACACGGCAACTATGGCTTTTTCACCAAATTTACCCCATCCCTTGTGAAGATTGCTCGATATTGGGTTTTTTATTAGAATTCTACTTGTAGGAAGCATTTGGTCAATGGTTTCCCTTCCAAGTTTTCCCCCTCTCATTTTATTAAAGCGTACTGGTTGTATCGTCTGATGGACCTCACTTCTTTCTTTAGAGAAATGCCCTTGGCTAGATGTAGCTGACAATTATAATTTCTTGTGCGCAGCCTGGCCCCTCCCGATTATAATAGCAGCCCAGTTAGAATGGCTAAACCCGACCCTCGGTATTTGAGACGAAAAAGTCGATGGAGTAGTTGCTGTTTCTTCAGCTTATGTCGGTCAGGTCCCAAGTACTAGGTGAGTTAAACTCTATACATTAAAAGTCACATGTATCACAGCCTGTGGGCATTTCCTTTCCCTTCACTTTTACCGCCTGAAAATCTTTCTTGGAAGCTTTGGGGAGTACTGTGGGTACTTTTATGAGAGAGGTGCTATTTCAAGTCAGAAATGAGGGCTGCCAATTTAATCTGTCTTCTCTCTAATCTTTTGGGTCTTACATAGATCTAGGGTTTCATACAGGGGAGTACACTGGCTTTTCGTTTCTATCTGAATTGTGATGGATGCTGTCCAGGTTTCATCGTGAACTGTACTCGTATCTGCTGTGCCTGATTCACAGCGTGCTTGTTCAGCAATAAAGTTGGTGATTACTCTCAAGCAGAGACTTCTACACTGTTCTTTTGATGACCGATTCTTCAAGAAGCATATTAAAAGTGATTATTATATCTTTGAATTTGGCTTTGATGCGGTCGTGGTTGTTAAAAACTGTTTTTGATATAACTAAAATGAACCATATTTAATGTGTGATTACTAACTGTAATTTGTAAGTTCATTCAGACTCTAGTATTGCAGGCACTAATTTGCACCTGCTCACGAGCTATGCTGCTAATGAACTAATTATGTGCCTTTTTGGAGCAGGTCTCAATTAATGTATGTGCTGTATAATTCGTATTTTTGGAGAGGAGCGCTTAGAGACAAATCAAATGCTCAGTACTATAGCTTGGGACCGCCCTGCAGAGAGTAATTACGAAGAGACATCCTACATTCCTTTTTCAACGTAATC
Source organism: Physcomitrellopsis africana (assembly GCA_036785485.1). Taxonomy (NCBI): domain Eukaryota; kingdom Viridiplantae; phylum Streptophyta; class Bryopsida; order Funariales; family Funariaceae; genus Physcomitrellopsis; species Physcomitrellopsis africana. Next base: position 134,402 of record JAWRVF010000219.1, on the reverse strand, counting down.
CGAAGAGATCATCGTCACAGAAAATGTCGAGAGTTTTGAGCCTATTCCCTGATCGTGTATACAGGACAGAAGTCTGTTCATACTTCTCTCGGGATCCTAATGTTTAAACTATACAGTATAATGAAGCTGACATCTTGCCTTCACGGTTTGTGTGAATTGGAGGCTTAATTCAAACATCGACGGTAGAAACACTGCGATAATAAAAATTAAGACCGGTTTTGTTGGAGCATGGGGGCGACTAGATGAAGTGCAAAGGTGCTGTCCTATTAATGAATATATTTCAAGCTGGTTTCTGATATTACTTGGTTTTTCGTTTTATGGCTATATATGCCTGTTCAGTATGCGTATTGTGAAAGTTAACCGCTGAAAGATGGAACTGAAGGTAATTCAGGACCTCCCAGTTCCATCTGAATCTTATTTACTTCGCCAATTTTTATCAATGTCCCCCTATTCAGCCGAGTTTTTCGTGATAAATACTATCTATGGTATACATTACAATTAGGGATACAGTCGAAATGAAATTTCTGTAATTATTTACATGAAATTAAATATACTGTATACAAATCTGAGACAATTACTATTAGATGTAGAATAAGTTTCAAGGATTTATGTATATTATAGTAGAATGAGTTTGTATGAGATGGTTAATACTTACACACAAATAAGTAAGTGACAATGAACATTTAATTGAAGGTCCTTTGCTTTTGTATTATTTAAAATGCAAATGTATTGTTGTATATAGTATTGTCAGTATAGTTTTTATTAAAACTATGAGTTTTATTAAATGTAATAGTTTCATTTCATGAATCTAGATGTAAAAATAATATTAACTAATCTAATAATGAAGTATGAAAAATATTTTTGATAAAATAAAATAAAAAAGATATTAGATTACTAAATCTTATTGATAATATTATAAAATTATTATTAGATAGTATTAGATGAGTGGAGTATTTAAAGGTATATTTATATTTATATTTTTAAATCAAAAAGTTAAAAAAATTCAATAAAAAAACAAACAAAAATAAATATAGTTTTTAATTTTTACACATGTTACAAATAATTCAATAAGATTATATTCTACCATTCATCTATAAATCAAAGTTATATTGAATGGTAGAATATAATCTTATTAAAAGCTTTATCCTTTTTGTAAGAAAATGGATCATCCTTCTTTTTGAAGGTCTTAAAATATTTTAGAGGTTGTGGATTACTCTCCTCTAAAATGATATTGTTTTCTTATAGATGCATTTTTTTATTTTTTATTTTCTTAGAATGGCTAGAAGTCAAGATATTAGTATGATCAAATCTTTTGAGTTCAAGTTAGATGCTATTATAAGCTCTTTTACTACTTTATCTGCTAGGACTTCAAAGATTGAAGGGATTGTTATAAAACTTCATAACAATGCAATATCTTGAGTACTACAATTTAGATTGCATCCACTTGCACACATGTTTAGTAATGTAAGGAGCCTCGAGTTAATCTTTTGAAGAAATATGATGGTACATATTCAAAGTTCCAAGGATTTGTCAAACAAATTTGATTGATAATAATTCTACAATTTGATACTTATCCTATAAAAGAATCACGGGTTGGATTAGTTGGCACCTAGCTTACGGAGCAAACATTATCATGGTTTGCTCTATTATTTGAAAAAAGATAATCAATTTTAAATAACTTTGAAGTTTTTATGAAAGCATTTGCAAAAGTATTTGGAGAGCATGACAAGGCTAATTGGACAGCAATTAAAATCTAAGTATTGTGATAAAAGACATGCTCTATATTAATCTATGTATTCAATTTTAGGCAATTAGCATACAACATCAATTGGGATAAAAAACTTTGATGAGTTAATTTTATTAGAAATTAAGAGATTATATAAAGGATTATTATTATTACTTTCGGATCTACAATCACTCAATGAAGCCATCAACCAAGTCATGAAATATGATAATCAACTATTCTAATATCATCAAGATCAATGTATACGGTGTCATATGAAGTGGTCTTCTATTTGGGAATACACTGAATACCTGACTGTAGAGAGTTTATTTGAAACTTGATGGAAAAAATCCAACATGTCATTTGTCCTCAATAAAAAGAACAAATAATACAACAATCTCACAAAAGAGAAGTTATGTATATAAACCCTTTTATATTCAAGTAGGTTTGTACAAAAAAGATTCAAATTTCCACAAAAACCCTTCAAAATTTTATTCACCCGCAAAGACTTATTTCTTGCTGAAATTTAGAGTTCAATAATTCTTGATCCAACCGTTTGGTTTCTATAAAATTTAGTTTAAAATGTAGATAATCTTCTTAAGTTTCACTACAAGAAAGAATCAACTATAAATTCATTTTTAGTCGTCTGATATCTTAAAACCCCTAGCAGGTGCTTAAAATCCTAGCTCAGAGACACCTGAGCATTATTTTCCTTATATTTCACAAATCCAAAACCCTAATGCTACAAAATATTTGCACATAGTCTTGTGACATAAGTATATACACTCCTAAAAATTTTGAGCCAAAAATCTATCAAATTGCCTAAGATATAGCTCAAAATGTAACCACTAGTTAAGCAGGGTCACTTACTGCCCTTAGCTCTTATGCACTGACTTCAACTCCCAATATCTCCTTTTTCCTAGCTTGTATTTTATCAAACCATACATGAAAAGTGTAGCCAAAAAAGTGTCCTTTCCAACCCTACTTGCCGATCTTTGATTTCTTTTTGTGTGCCCGAGTTATATTTAAAAGAGTGACTCAAAGTTAAGGTGTTGATTTTGAGTGCCTATAACTTCTTCATAAAAAGTGCAAATCACACAAAATTTGCACCTAAATCAGATCCAAAAACCTAAACCTTATGATCCTAGCCTCTGATATTTGACTCCTCTTAAAAAACAAACTCTAACTCCTAATAAACCCTTGGGCAGCCTCCTTAAAGCCCATTGGGCATGATTTTTGGCCAATTAGAATAGAGATTTCTATCATCCACCTCTATTCATCCGCATAGATGGCCAAACTATCCTTTTTGTACTAAAAATCCTTTTTTTATCCTTCTTCTTATAAGATTTACATACTTTGTGCTTTAAGCATCAAATAAAAGAAATAAACTAAGATTTAAAGGGTCACCAATGTCTAACAAAGGTAGCTTAAGATATATATAAGTTATTGTTAATATAAATCAATCTCAAAATTACTATCAAAAAGAGAAATAAGATTGTATAAATCTCAATAATAATCCTTTTAATAGATCTTTTTTAAAAAAGCAACCTAACCACATTCTATAACCAATAAAACCTACTATTATAGCTTTCACTTAACTGTATAACGAATTGTACATTAAATATATATGTACAATTTTTTCACATGGTAGTTGAATTACAACACGACAACAGGCTTCAGCAAGATAACATGCAATGTAATATACTCTTGCTACATCAACAAGTATTCTATATTCATATTCAGAAGTAGAAGATATGCAGCTTGATGTTATACATTTTAAATCTCTTAATTTACAAAAAAAAGAAGCGTCAGATGGAAGAAGGTTTATACTTGTATTGTGGAGAGAAAACTATAAGGTTAGCAATTGTTCAAAGAAACAAAATTGATGCATCATCAAAATCAAGAGTAAAATTGTTCAAGAAAAATGAAAATGTTCAACCATAACAAAAACAATACAGCTAGATAATTCAACATTATAAAATTATTTAGGTTCCTCTCTTTTTACTCAATTTGCTTGTTGCTTTACAATTCCTTTGTGTTTTGGCCGTCAAAATCTTTAGGCAATCACATTGTTGGATTCAAGGGGGTCTACTTATTTCTTAGATGAAGCATTTGCTAAACTTTATAAAATTCTTTTAATACAAAAATCCAAACTTATTCATATATAAATAATAGATGGATGATCTTTATCCTCTGATAGTATCATCTATGAAATAATGCCTATAGAAATATCTTTTAAAGACTATAGTAGCCAAATTATATTCAATATTATTAGAAATCTTTTAAATCTTGTTGTTCTCAAACTTTCTTGGTTAAAAAAGCATAATCCATCTATAGATTGGAAGTCGCAAATAATGACATTTCTGATAAAAATCTCTTCAAAAAAACTTTGTAAAAAATCTGAGTTAGTAATCTTTTTTTTGTTAGAGTAAGGGTCTTTATAAGATGGACCAAAAAAGGTACGCCATTTGTTATTTATGCAATTCCAATTAAAAAAGATATGACTTCATCAAATAATTATTCCAAAGCAATATAATAAATTTCAAGATATTTTTCAAAAGAAAAATGCTAATATAATATTAGAGCTCTAACCATTTGATTGTTCTATAGATCTTTAAGAAAGAATGCAACCATCTTTTGGCTCAATTTATAACTTTTTTTAAAACAAAGTTTTGGCATTAAAGGATTATATTAATAAAAATCTTGTAAAGAATTTCATCAGACATTCAAAGTTTCCAATAGATGCACTTATATTCTTTGTAAAGAAAAAAAGATGGTTCTTTATATATATGCATTGATTATTAAAAATTAAATAAAATAATGATAAAGAATCATTATTCAATATTATTAATTTGAAGATTTTTGGAACAACTTGGCAAAGCTAAAATCTATGTTAAAATAGATCTTTGTGGAGCATATAACTTGGTATGAATGAAGAAAAAAAATAAATGAAAGATTGTATTTTGAACAAGGTATAGACATTTTGAATATAATATTATGTCCTTTGGATTAACAAATACATCCGCTATTTTTTAATATTTAATGAATAATACCTTTCTATTAGATAAGTTTGTAGTGATCTATCTTGATGATATCTTAATGTATTCAAAAAATGTAGAAAAATATGAAGAGCATGTAAAATTGGTATTACAAATGCTACAAGATAAAAGTATATATGTCAAGCTAAAAAAACATGTATTTCATCAATTAAAGATAGAATTTTTGGGATACATCATATCTATTGAAGATTTGATGATGGTTTTTAAGAAGGTGGAGGCGGTTATATAGTAGGCCATTTTAAAAATTGTAAAAGATGTATAATGCTTTCTTAGATTTGTTAACTTTTATTGGATTTTTATCAAAAATTATTCTCAAATTGCTGCCTGTCTTATTCAATTGATATGCAAAGATAAGTTAGAATGGAAGCCTTAAGAGGAGAAGGCATTCCAAGACCTTAAGACAACATTCACCTCAGTTCTAAATTTGATGCATCCAAATTTTATAAAAGCATTCTACATGGAAATCGATGCTTTGGATTTTATACTAAAGGCTATACTTTTACAAATAAGTATAGACAATAAATTCCATTCTATTATATTTTATTCTTAAAAATTTTCTATTATTGAAATTAATTATAAAAATCCACGATAAAGAGCTTCTTGCTATTGTGGATTCTTTTTAAGAATAATATTAATTTTTTTGAAGGAGCATTGCATCCTGTGATTGTATATATAGATTAGAAGAACTTGGATTACTTTATATTAGCTTGAGTTCTTAAGTATCGTCAAACTTGATGGAATATGTTATTATCTTGATTTAACTTTGTTATCACTTATCAACATAAGAAACAACAAGGATTGTCCGATGCTTTATCAAGAAGATCATATTTTATATTAAAGATATGAAAAATAATATTTGATAAAAAATATGTAACTTTGTTGAGATTAAATATTGACATCAAATGTTGAAATCATCATTATATTGACATTTATTGATTCATCTATTGATTTCAAATATTGAAATCAAATATTGACTACTAATGATGATTTTTCTTTTAATATCAAGTATTGTTTCAATAAAAATGGTGATAAGTTCAAACTTGAAAAAAACCTTTTATATTTTGAAGAACATTTATATATCTTAGAAGGACCAATACAACTACGTATCAAGTATTTATAATGCAACATCAACTATCAACAAGACAATTGGGTCTTATATTTATCATTAGTAAAATTTACATATAATATTATTATTTATGCCTTAATTCAATAAATTCTATTTTATTCTAATTATAGATATTATCTAAAGCTTGATCTATAGAATACATCAAAGAATAATAATCCAACAATTGAAAGATTTGCAAAGCATCTATTGTAACACTAAACAACTTTGAAGCTTCAGTTGCAAATAATTCAAGATGCTTATAAAGCATATGCAGATAAATTTAAGAATCAAATATCTATTTTTCATATTAGAGATAAAATATGGCTTCTTCTATGAAATATTAAGACCAAGTGGCTATGTGATAAGTTAGACTATTGGAAGTTAGGACCATTTTCCATCCAGTAGCAAATTAATCCAATGACATATTGCTGAGAACTATCATCTTTTATGAAGGTACATCCAATTTTTTATGTCTCTCTTTTAGAATCTTATAGAGAGTTGTATATTTCAAAAAGAATATAACAGTCACTATTTATTATTAAATTTTAAAAATCATGAAAAATACAAAGTCAAAAAAGTGCTAGATTCACAACAAAAGTGGGACAAATTGAAATATCTTGTTTATTGGTATGGCTATAATATTAATGAGCGCACATAGGAATTGGCCAAAATTTTTGCCAATATACCTCAAAAGATATAAAAATTTCATTGATTCTATCTCCATAAATTTAAATATATTTAATAATAATTTCTTGATAAAGATTGGATTTGAAGAATATTCATATGATGGAAAAAGTTAAATTAAAGCCTTCATTAGTATGTAGTTATTTATTCGAAAATAAAATAAAGTGATAGAAGCAAGTCAATCACCATATCAAACTTTTAAGTATTGAAAGATTTAGTACAATAAGATTCAAAAGATTCACTTGCTATGCAAGTTTCAAATAAATCAATGTAGTTTTTATAGCCTTCAATTGAACAAAGTGATGACAATATATTTCAATGCTAAGTACAACCACAATTGGAGCTATTAAGAGCAACATCCAACTATATAAGTTTTGATTCCAATGCTCAAGCTTTAATGGTATTGCTTGAGCTTGGAAAGGTGAATCTTTTTAAGCCTAAGATCTTATTTGGAAGATATTTTGAAGGTTGTAATAAAGATTAGATCCTTGAATAGCATGTTTCAACAACAAAAGTACTAGCTCAAAGCTATAGGCAATTTTTTTGATGACTAATAGAATCTATTGCCCAAGAATGGAGAAAAAAATATATAGTTTTATTAGTGCAACATATTCTTGGCTTTCTACGTATATAAAAAGATTTCTAAAGGTATGAGCTCTTTTTGAAATTACCATGGACATAAGATTTATTCTAATAATTATTTAGTTAATACGGATAGGTAAAAATAGATAAAAATAGATTATATTGATAATAGCTTATAGAAAAGCTTCCTAGAAGCTTTATAGATATGGATTCATTTTTATACATATCTATAGGTGATTGATAAGATAAAAACTTGGCCAATAAGCTTGCCACGTACCGCACATGTTAATAGCTTGTGGAACAAGCTTGCCATGTGTTGTATATGTTGGTAGCTTATGAAACAAATTAATTATGTGGCACATATGTAGGAAACTTGTCTTGCAAGTTTGACATATATCTTACAAATTAGACTCATGTTGGAGGTCCTATGGAATGCCACGATGTAGTTCTTAGATAGATAGTATATATAGAGACAAGAATGAAGCCTTCTTCACTCTTGTTAATTCTTTTTTTGCTTCTAATCTAGTTTAAGAGTCTCTTGTATTTTCTAGTCTTTGGCAATAGCCATTCTAATTTCTTCTAGAATATATATACTTCATTGTTTCTATTTTGTCATTTTTGTTTGACATAGTTTCAACTAACTTATGCATCCATTTCAGTTTGTATTCCTAATAGATTGACAAGAATGAAGATACAATATCAGAGCTTTGTTTTTAAAAAAATTAAGAATAGATTATTCTTTTCTATTGATAAGATGTAAGCATATTAGGAGTTGTGGATTAGCTACTTCTAAATTGATATTGTTTTTAGAATTTTTTTTCTTTGTTTTTGAGTATTTTATTTTATAGTGAGAATATATATATATATATATATATATATATATATATATATATATATATATATATATATATATATCTTGTATTATCATGGCAAAACTTATTGAAATGAAGAATGCAATGGCACAAATGTAAGAGCAAATGAGAAAAATAATGCTTGCAATGCATCAACTCAATGCACCACCATAAAGAGCAACAAGATTAGCAAGAAGTAAAGATATACAAATGATTAGAGCTGCTTCAATCCATACTACTTCACCTATGATTAAACACCATTCAATCATCAAAGAATCAAAAATTAGTTTATTAGAGAAGTTTGATGGCACAAGATCTAAGTTTTGAGGATTCATCAATCAAGTAAAACTGGTGATTGAACTTCAATATCAAAGTTATTCAATTTAAGGGTCACAAGTCAAATTTATTGGAACACTACTTTCAAATTCTACTTTATCATAGCAAAACTTGTACTTATAGGTGCAAAAACTTTTATGAATGCAATAAAAAAAAGATCATCTTTTATTATTTATATTACATCCATTTCTAATGGTAGAAAGATTATAAGTGATATTCTAGTCAATATTAAGATTATCAAGATATTTTTGAAAAAAAGAATGCAAATATTCTTTGAGAGCATTCTCTATATGATTGCTCAATTGATCTCAAAGAAGAAATTCAATCTCCATTTGGACCAATCTATAGTTTATCACAAAATGAATTGGCTGAATTCAAAAAATACATTGATGAAAACTTAGCCAAGAATTTCATACGCTATTCAAAATTCTTAGTAGGAGCTCCTATCTTGTTTGTAAAGAAAAAAGATGTGTCACTACAAATGTATATAGATTATCAAGGACTTAATAAGATTACCATCAAGAATAGATATCTTCTACTTTTGATATTTGAACTTTTTGATCAACTCAATCAAGCTAAGATTTTTACAAAAATAGATCTACAAGGAGCACTCAACTTGGTATGCATCAAAGAAGGTGATGAATACAAGACTACATTTTGAACAAGATATGGACATTTTAAATATAATGTCATATCTTTTAAACTTACAAATATACTAACTACTTTTCAACATCTTATAAATGACGTTTTTCTTAAGTTTCTTAATGATTTTATTGTTTGCTATTTAGATGATATTTTGATCTATTCTAAAAATATAAAAAAATATAAACTTCATATTTGTCATGTATTACAAAAATTTAGAGATGCAAGATTATAGGCAAAGATGGAAAAATGTGTACTTCATAGTATTTAAGTTGACTTTTTAAGATACATCATTTTGAATGATGGTCTCAAAATGGATTCTAAAAAAGTCCAAATAATGATGGATTAGAAGATTCCAAGAACACTAAAGGATGTGCAATATTTTTTGAGATTTGCCAATTACTATCAAATCTTCAACAATTTTTTTTTCTTCAAGTTACAGCTTTTTTTTATCACAAACATAAGATTTATTTCAATAATTATTTAATTAATATAGATTGATAGAAGTAGGCAAAATAAATTAATTTGATAATATTTTATAGAAAAGCTTCTTAAAAGCTTCATAGACGTAGAATCACCTTTACACATGTCTATAGGTGATTGATAGGTAAGAAACTTGGCCAACAAGCTATGTATGTATCGTACATGTTGGTAGCTTGTGGAACAAGCTAGCCATGTTTTGCATATATTGATAGCTTGTAGAACAAGCTAAATATGTGGCGCACATATAAGAAACTTGTCTTATAAGTTTGACATATGTCTTGCAAATTAGACACGTGATGGAGGTCTTATAAAATGCCTCCATGTAGTTGTTAGATAAATAATATATATAGAGACAAGAGTGAAGCCTTCTTCACTCTTTTCAATTTCTTTCTTGTTTTTAGTATAGTTCAAGAGTCTCATGTATTTTCTAGTCTTTGGCAATAGTCATTCGAGTTTCTTCTTGAATATATATACTTCTTTATTTCTATCTTGTTATTTTCCTTTAAGATAGTTTTTACTAACTTATGCATTTGTTTTAATTTGTATCTATCACAGATTGATAAAAGTAAAGATTACAATATCAGAGCTTTGTCTTTTCTTGATTAAGAGTGGATTATCCCTTTCTCTTGATAAGACATAAGCATATTAGAAGTTGTAGATTATTCACTTCTAAATTAATATTATTCCTAGATTTTTTTTTTTATTCTTTGAAAATTTTATTTTAAACTGAGAATAAACACTTTTTTTTCTTTTTAATATAGTATTATATCAGAGCTTGCTGAAATGAAGAGTGCAATGGCGCAAATGCAAGAGAGAATTAATGCTCAAAATGCATCAACTCAATGCACCACCACAAGAAGCAACAAGATTAGGAGGAGGTGAAGATATAGAGATGATTCAAGCTGCTTCAAGCTATACCACTTCACCTACGATTAAACACCATTCAAGTATCAAAGAACCTAAAAATTAATTTGCTGGAGAAGTTTAATGGCACTAGATCTAAGTTTTGAGGATTCATCAATCAAATACAACTGGCGATTGAACTTCAATTCTAAAGCTATCTAATCCAAGGATCACAAGTCAGGTTTATTGGAACACTACTATCACACTCTGCTTTATCATGGTTTTCATCTTTTTTTGAATGACATAATCCAATATTGGATAATTTGGAGGCATTTTTAGTGGAATTTTGATCTATGTATGGAGAACATGATGTAATTCATATCGCAACTAACAAAATCCATATCTTACCACAAGACAATTGATCAATGACATCATATGCTTCACAATTCCGACAGTTAGCAATTGACACCAAGTGAGATGATATTGCACTTATTAACCAATTTTTCTATGGATTACAATATAAGGTAAAGAAATTGATGCTCAACTTACTTGATCTTCAAACATTGAGTGAAGCAATTGATTTTGCTGTGAAGTGTGACAATTGGCTTTTTGAATTTCAATCTAAGAGTCACACAAGGGAACCTCAATATTACTATAATACAATGGCAACATCAATGTCTTTTCAATACGTACATTTAGAAGTAGAAGATATGCAAATCGATGTGGTATGTTTTAAACATCTTATTGAACAAAAAAAGACTTATCGTCATCAAGAAAGATTGTGTTTATATTATAGAGAACCTAATCACACTGCTCAATATTATTCAAAAAAATGATCCAACTACAAAATAAGGAGTACGGTTGTTAAAAAAGACAATATGTCAGAAAACGAATTTGTCCAACTACAATAGGGACCGTGTAGTTGGAATCTTGTACAACTCCTAGTAAAGGTCCTATCTTTTCTTCAAAACCCTCTTCATGTTTTATATTAGATATCTATTTGGAACCTAAAAATCACAAAGTCTCTATCTTACTAGATTCAGGAGCCTTAGCGTGTTTTTAGATAAAAAATTTGTTAAAAATTATAGAATATCTTCAATACAAAAAAATAAATCCGTACATGTAAAAGTCATAGATGGTTGTCCGTTATCTTCTAGAGATGTTATTTATAAAATCCTTCCTATAAATGTAACAATAGATAGTCATAATAATTGTGTAATCTTTAATATAATTAAATCTCCTTCTAATCCAATTATTTTAGATTTATCATGGCTAAAAAAATATAATCTTTGAATAGATTGGATTTCTTGTAGAGTTGACTTTTTTCAAAGGATTAATAAGAGTCATGTAAATCAAGAAACAAATCATAAGCCTAATATAATAAAATCCATACTTATAGATGCAAAAGCTTTTATGAATGAAGCAAAAGAAGGATCATCTTTTATTATTTATGCTATATCCATTTTTGATTGTGGAAGAACTTCAAGTAGCATTCCAAGTCAATATCAAGATTATCAAGATATTTTTGAGAAGAAGAATGTGGACATTCTTTTAGAACATCGTCTATATAATTGCTCAATTGATTTCATAGAGGGAACTTAGCCTCTATTTGGACCAATCTACAGTCTATCCTAGAATGAATTGACTGAATTTAAGAAATACATTGATGAAAATTTGGCCAAGAATTTCATATGCCATTCAAAATCCCTAGCAAGAGCTTCTATTTTATTTGTAAAGAAGAAAGATGGATCACTACAAATATGTATAGATTATCAAGAACTCAAGAAGATTACTATTAAGAATAGATATCCTTTGTCTATGATATTTGGACTTCTTGATCAATTAAATCAAGCTAAAATCTATACAAAAATAGATCTAAGAAGAGCATACAACTTAATACGCATCAAAGAAGGTGATAAATGAAAGATTACATTTTGAATAAGGTATAGACATTTTGAATATAATGTCATGCTTTTCGGACTTATAAATATACTAGCTATTTTTTAACATCTTATGAATAATGTATTTTGTGAGTTTCTTGATGATTTTATTGCCTGTTATTTAGATGACATTTTGATCTATTCTAAGAATACAAAAGAATATGAACTTTATATTTGTTGTATATTACAAAAATTTAGAGATGCAAGGTTATATGCCAAGATAGAAAAGTGTGTATTTTACACTACTTAAATTGACTTCTTAGGATACATCATTTCAAATGATGGTCTAAAAATCGATCCGAAGAAAGTCCAGACAATCATAGATTGGAAGATTTAAAAAAAATACAAGATGTACAATGCTTTTTGAGATTTGCCAATTATTATCTAATCTTTATAAAGAACTTTTTGCAAGTTACAACTCTTCTTTCACGCTTAATTTGTAAGGACAAACTTGAATGGAGCAAAGAAGTAGAAGCATTATTTGAGGCTTTGAAAATAGCTTTTATTTTTGTATCAGTTTTGTATTGTGTCGACTTTTTCAAGATATTTTTTATGAAAATAGATACATCAGATTTTATTTTAGGGGCGATAGTGTCAAAAATGGGAGCAGATGATAAATTCCACCTAATAGCTTTTCATTCCATGAAATTTTGAGCAACACAAATCAACTACAAAATCCATAATAAAGAACTTCCTGCAATTGTGGATTCTTTTCAAGAATGGCATCACTATTTGGAAGGCACTTCTATTCTAGTCACCGTGTATATGGATCACAAGAGCCTTGAGTATTTTATGTCAGCATGTGTGTTGAATTGTTGTCAAGCTCATTGGAACATATCTTTGTTAAGATTCAAGTTTATTATCACTTATTGGCTAGGAAAACAACAAGATCTATCTGATGTCCTTTTTAGATGTTGTTGTATTGTGGTTCGGCTACTATGTAAAAAAATTATATATATATATATATTTAATATATAATTTATTATACAATTAAATGAAAGCTATAATAGTAGATTTTATTGGTTACAAAAATATGATTAGATTATTAGTTTAGAAGGAATCTACTTAATAGGGCTATTAATGAGATTTATACAATCTAATTTTTTTTTGGTAGTGATTTTGAGGTTGATTTATATTGACGATAACTTATATATATCTTAAGTCACCTTTGTTAGACATTGGTGACCCTTTAAATCTTAATTTATTTCTTTTATTTAGTGCTTAAAGCACAAAGTATGTAAATCTTATAAGAAGAAGAATTAAAAAAGGGTTTTTAGTATCAAAAGGGTAGTTTGGCCATCTATGTGGATGAAAAGAGGTGGATGATAGAAATCTCTATTCTAATTGGCCAAAAATCATGCACAATGGGCTTTAAGGAGGTTGCCTAAGGGTTTATTAGGAGTTAGGATTTATTTTCGAAAAAAGTTGAACATCACAGGCTATGATCATAAGGTTTAGATTTTTGGATCTTATTTAGGTACAAATTTTGTGTGATTTGTATTTTTTATGAAGAAGTTATAGGCGCTCAAAGTTAAGGAGTTGATTTTGGACCTACTATCAGTCTTTTGAATATAACTCATGCATACAGAGAGCAATCAAGGATTGGCAATTAGGATTAGAGAGAGCACTTTCACGGCTACATTTTTTATATACAACTTGATAAAATTTAAACTAGAGTAAAGGAGATATTGAGAGTTGAATTTAGTGCTTACAAACTTAAGGGCAGTAAGTGACCCGCTTATGTAGTAGTTACATTTTGAGCTATATTTTAAGCAATTTGAAAGATTTTTAGCTCGAAATTTTCAAAATTATATATGTTTATGTCACAAGACTATGTGCAAAATTTTTATAGCATTAAGATTTTGGATTTGTGAGATATAAGGAAAATAGTGCTCAGGTGTCTCTAAGCTAGGGTTTTAAGCACCTGCTAGGATTTTTGTGATATCAGACAATCAGAAATAAATTTATATTTGATTCTTTTTTATAGTAAAATTTGAAAGAATCATCTATACTTTGAAATAAATTACATAGAAATTGAATAGTTAGATCAAAAGTTATTGAACTCTAAAGTTCAACAAGAAATAAGTCTTTGCAAGTGAAAAAAGTTTTGAAGGATTTTTGTGGAAATTTGAACCCTTTTTGTACAAACCTACTTGAATATAAGAGGATATATATATATATATATATATATATATATATATATATATATAAAACTTCTCTTTTATAAGATTGTTGTATTATTTGTCCTTTTTATTAAGAACAAATCACTTGTTGGATTTTTGCCATCAAATTTTAAATAAATGCTCCACAACGAGGTATCCAATGTTTTTCCAAATAGAAGACCACGTCATACAACAACGTTCTTATTTTATACCAAAAGAAGGAGATTTAGCTTTTGATTAACAAAAAACAATCCTCTTGAAGCTGAGCAATTTTATCTTCAAGCAATAAAATCAACATTGATTGTTGATTCAACTTTTGTCAAGAAAATCTAGTCAAGTATGTCTTTAGACCCTCTTGTCTATGAGATTAAGAATAATTCATCTAAATTTTATGATACTTCCAAATTTGAGTTTAAGAATAGTCTATTTTATTTTAAAAGCCACCTATATATTCTAAAAAGCATAGGACAGTTATATGCTTTAGAAGCTCGTCACAACCTCCCTGCGATAGGATATTTTGGATATAATAAGACTTTGGAGCTAATATCAAGAGATTTTTGGTGGCCTCAGATGTAGTAGACCATTAAGGAGTTTTTATAGTCGTGTGATATTTATTCAAGATCAAAAACTCCTCATCATCGACCTTACAAACTTTTCCAATGATTATCTGTACCAAAACAACCTTGGTTTTCTGACTCTATGGATTTTATCACGGATCTTTCAAAGTCAAGTTCATATGACTTTATATTTGTGATTGTAGATTATTTTATCAAAATGGCATATTTTGTATTATATATAAAATCTATTTTAGGTGAAGAAACAGCTAAATTCTTCTTTGATAATATCTATCACTATCATGGATTATCAAAGGATATTATATCAGATAGAAGAACTCAATTTGTATCAAGATTTTGGAGGACCTTTTTCAAAATATTGAAGGTAGATACAAAACTATCTTCAACTTTCCACCCTCAAATTGATGGACTAACGGAATGAGTAAATCAAGTTTTGGAGCAATATTTGATATGTATCATCAATTATCATCAAGATGATTGGACAACTCTTTTATCATTGGCAGAGTTTGCTTATAATAATTCGGTACATTTGTCTATTCAACAAACTCCATTCTTTGTAAATTATGGTTATCATCGACAATTTGATACTTTTGACTTTTCAAAAGCTGATAATCCTATGGAAAAAGATTTGGCGAATTAGTTGTTAGAGCTACATGCAACAATTAAGGCACAATTAAAGAAAGTTCAAGAATGACAAAAAATCAATGCAAATGTCTATTGCAAGGAATAACCTTGATTCCACATGGGCAATAAGCTATGGTTACTTTGTTGTAATATCAAGACTATTCATTCTTGCAATAAGTTAGATTATTGTAGGCTTGGACCTTTTTTGATTTGTGGACAAATCAATCCAATTGCTTATTGATTATGCCTGTCAAAATCTATGAAGATCCACCATGTATTCCACGTGTCACTACTCAAGCTATACAAGACAATGGATATACAAGAAAGAAGACAAATGCCACCACCTCCTATAAAAGTGGACAACAATAAAGAATTCAAGATAGAAGATATTTTAGATTCAAGATGGCGCCGAAATTGATTGGAATATCTTGTATATTGGCGCGGATATGATATTAATGAATGCACATAGGAGCCATCTAAGAAT
This sequence comes from Physcomitrellopsis africana, assembly GCA_036785485.1. NCBI lineage: Eukaryota > Viridiplantae > Streptophyta > Bryopsida > Funariales > Funariaceae > Physcomitrellopsis > Physcomitrellopsis africana. The sequence continues at coordinate 118,309 of JAWRVF010000219.1, read as the reverse complement.
GTAGCAAATCCATCAGCAAAAGTCAATATATTTCATTGACAACATTCATCAAAATCAAGATAAAGAGTCAAGAAAATCTTTGCTATAAAGCAAAGCAGGTTCTATAGAGGTTCTATTCTATCTTATATCATTATTTGCTATTTTCTTGAATTTGTTTATGCTAAAGAGATGGAGGATCAACAACCAGCAAATTTAGCTCAAAAACCATCATATGTTGATTTACCGGATGAGACATTACGACTATCACAACCTTCAAGATGATGGAATAGAAATGAAGATCCTCAAGAATGACATATTTTTGCATGAATTGATGGTGAAATACAACGTATTTGATATCATGACCTAGGAAGAGACTCTTGATGTTTGATAATATTCTTAGATGTAGGAATTACTCCTGATGATGTTTTAATGTTTTCTTTGAAGGAAGTTATTAAAGCCTCAACAATAATCAAATAATAGGGTGGTCCTCTCACCTTGGTATGGGAAACTATCGATGGCTGAAAGGACCTATCAACTACCTTCAAAGAAAACAAAGGTTAGAGTATATAGCAAGCACAATTCAACGTAATCTAGACTTCTTCAACATATAATCACCGCTCCTTGTGGAACTCGTCTCTAGAAGGGAGGATAATATCATGGACATAAGATTTATTCTAATAATTATCTAGTTAATATAGATTAATAAAAATAAGTAAAATAAGATAATTTGATAATATTTTATAGAAAAGCTTTTTAGAAGCTCATAAACGCGGAATCACTTTTATACATGTTTATAGGTGATTGGTAGGTTAGAAACTTTGCCAACAAGCTAGCCACGTATTGCACATGTTGGTAGCTTGTGGGATAAGATAGCCATGTGTCGATTATATAAGAAACTTGTTTTACAAGTTTGACATGTGTCTTGCAAATTAGACACGTGTTGGAGGTCCTATAGAATGTCGCCACATAGTTCTAAGATAAATAGTGTATATAGAGATAAGAGTGAAGCCTTCTTTACTCTTATTAACACCTTTCTTATTTTTAGTCTAGTTCAAGAGTCTCATATATTTTTTAGTCTTTGACAATTGTCATTCCAGTTTCTTCTTAAATATACATACTTCTTTATTTCTGTCTTGTTATTTTCTTTTGATATAGTTTTTACTAATTTATGCATCTATTTTAGTTCATGTCCTTGACACACTTATATATTTAAATTATAACGACAAATTTGAGTAGAATAAAGAAGCAAAAGCATCATTTGAGGCTTTGAAGACAACTTTTACTTTTGCACCTATCTTGTATCACGTCAAATTTTTTAAGGTATTTTTTATAGAAATAAATGCATCAAACTTTGCTTTAAGTGTGATATTATTAAAAATAGGAATAGATGATAAATTCTACTTGATAGCTTTTCATTTCAAGGAATTTTTACTAACATAGATCAAGTACGAAATTCATAAGAAAAAATTTCTTGCAATTGTAGATTCTTTTGAAGAATGGTATCACTATCTAGAAGGTGCTTTTAATCCAATCACCATATATAGAGATTACAAATATCTTGAATATTTCATATTAGCATGCATGTTGGATCACTATTAGGCTTATTAGAGTTTGTCTTTGTTAAGATTCAAGTTTATTATGACTTACTAGCCAAAAAAATAATAAGGTCTATCCAATGCCTTTTCTAGATGTTCTTATCTTATACCAAAAGAAGAAGATTTAGCTTTTATTTAACAAAAAATAATCTTCTAGAAGTTGGAATAATTTCTTCTTTAAATAATGAAATCAACATTGACTGTTGATTCAATTTTTATCAAGCAAATCCAATCAAGTATGTCTTCACATCCTCTTATTTATGAGATTAAAAATAATTCATTTAAGTCTTATAATACTTCCAAGTTTGAGTTCAAAAACAATCTATTCTATTTTGAAAGATGCCTATATATTCCAAAAGATGCAATACAACTATATGCTTTGGAAGCTTATCACAACTTTTCTATGACATGATATTTTGGATATAATAAGATTTTAGAGCTAATATCAAAAGATTTTTGGTGGCTTTAAATATGGAAGGCTGTTAAAGAGTTTGTACACTTGTGCAACATTTGTTCAAGATCAAAAATTCCTCATCATTGACCTTATGGACTTCTCCAACCATTACTTGTACTAGAATAACCTTAGTCTTCTATTTCTATAGATTTTATTATGGATCTTCCAAATTCAAATTTATAAAATTCTATATTTGTGATTATAGATTATTTTACTAAGATAACATATTTTACACTGTATACAAAATCTATTATAGGTGAAGAAACATCTAAATTCTTCTTTGATAATATCTATTGATATCATGGATTATTAAGAGATATTATATTAGATAGAGGAATGCAATTCGTATTAAGATTTTGGAGATTAAAATATTGAAGGTGGATATAAAATTATCTTAAACTTTCCACTTTCAAATTTATAGACAAATAGAACAGGTAAATCAAGTTTTGGAGCAATATTTGAGATGTACTATCATCTATCATCAAGATGATTAAATAACTTTTTTACCATTAATAGAAATTACTTAAAATAATTCGATATATTCTTCTATTCAATAAATTCTATTCTTTGTAAATTATGGTTATCATCCACAACTTTTTATTTTTTACTTTTCAAAAATTAATAATCATATGGTGGAAGATTTGGCAAATCAATTGTAAGAGCTATATGCAACAATGAAGGTACAATTAAAAGAAGTTCAAGAATGACAAAAAATTAATATAAATATTTATCGCAAGGAATAATTCCAATTCCATGTAGGCAATAAGATATGGTTACTTCATCGTAATATCAAGACTATTTGTCCTTGTGATAAGTTAGATTATCATAAGCTTGGACTATTTTTAATTTATAAATAGATTAATCTAATTGCCTATCAATTATACCTACTAAAATCTATGAAGATTCATCTTATATTCCATATATCATTGTTTGAGCTATAAAAGACATTAGATATAGAAAAAAGAAGACAAATGCCACCGCCTCCTATAGAAGTAGATAACAACAAACAATTCAAGATAGAATAGGTCTTAGATTTAAGATGGCGTCAAAATCAGCTCAAATATCTTATACATTGGCACGGTGTCATATGGCATGATTTTCTATCTGGGAATATATTGGATACCTGACTGTGGAGAATTCACTTAAAAATTATTGGCAAAACTCCAACAAGTGATTTATCTTTAATAAAAAGTAAAAATAATACAAAAATATTATAAAAGAAAATTTGTATAGATAAATCATTTTGTATTCAAGTAGGTTTGTACAAAAAAGGTTCAAATTTCCACAAAAATCCTTCAAAACTTTGTTCATCCGCAAAGACTTATTTCTTGCTGAACTTTAGAGTTCAATAATTCTTGATCCAACTATTCAATTTCTATAAAATTTACTTCAAAATGTAGATAATACTTTTAAATTTCTCTACAAAGAAGAATCAATTATAAATTTGCTTCTGATTATTGGATATTTCAAAAATCCTAGCAGGTACTTAAAACCCTAGCTCAGAGACACCTGAGCACTATTTTCCTTATATCTCATAAATCCAAAATTTTAATACCACTAAATTTTTTTATATAATCTTATGACATAAACATATATATTTTTAAAAATTTTGAGCCAAAAATCTATCAAATTTCCTAAGATATAGCTCAAAATGTAACTACTAGCTTAGTAGGGTACCTTACTGCCCTTAGCTTACAAGCACTAACTTCAACTCCCAATAGCTCCTTCACCTTAGCTTGGATTTTATCAAGCTACATATAAAAAATGTAGCTGTAAAAATGTTCTCTCCAATCCTAGTTGCCGATCCTTGATTGCTCTTTGTATGTGCAATTTATATCCAAAAGAGTAATAGTAGGTCTAAAATTAATATCTTAACTTTAAGCACCTATAAATTCTTCATAAAAAGTCCAAATCATGCAAAATTTGTACCAAAATCATATCCAAAAATCCAAACTTATTGATCCTAGCCTCTGATATTTGACTCCCTTTGAAAAACAAATCCTAACTCCTAATAAACCCTCAGACAACCTCCTTAAAGTCCATTGGACATGATTTTTTGTCAATTAGAATAGAGATTTCTATCATTGATCTCTATCCATCCACATGGATGGCCAAACTACCCTTTTTATACTAAAAACCCTTTTATAATCCTCCTTCTCATAAGATTTATATACTTTGTATTTTAAGCACCAAATAAAAGAAGTAAACTAAGATTTTAAGGGTCACCAATGTCTAACAAAGGTGACTTAAGATATACAAAAGTTACTATCAATATAAATCAACCTCAAAATTACTATCAAAAGAAGAAATAAGATTATATAAATCTCAATAATAATCCTTTTAATAGATCTCTTCTAAACTAGCAACCTAATTATATCTTGTAACTAATAAAAGTCTACTCATATGGCTCTCATTTAGCTATGTAGTAAATTATATATTAAATATACATATATAATTTTTTCACATAGTAGCCGAACCACAATACGACAACGGATACAATATTAGTAAAAGCACATAGAAGCTATCCAGGAATCTAGCAAATACATCAATAAAAGTCAATATGTTCTATTAATGACATCCATCAAAACCAAATTCAAGAGTCAAAAAAATCTTTATTATAAAGCAAAGCAAATTCAATAGAATTTTTATTCTATTTTGCATCATTGTTTGCTATTTTTTAAAATTTGTTTGTGCCAAAAAAATAGAGATTCAACAACCAATGAATTTAATTCAAGAGCCATTGCTTGTTGATTTATTGAACGAGACATTATAATTATCACAACCTTCAAAACGATGGAATAGTAATGAAGATCTTCAAGAACGACATGTTGTTGATCAGATTGATGGTAAGATACAACGTGTTTGATATCACGACCTTAGAAGAGACTCCTTGTGTTTGGTGATACTTTTAGAGGTAAGAACTATTCTTGATGGTGTTCCAAATGTTTTCTTTGAAAGAAGTTATGAAGGCCTTAACAATGATTAAATAATAGAGTGGTCCTTTTGTCTTGATATAAGATACTATCAATGGCTAAGAGGACCTATCAACTACCTTCAAAAGGAACAAAGATTAGAGTATGTAGTAAATATAATTTAGCACATCTTGGACTTCTTTAAAATATAATCACCACTCCTTGTGGAACGCATCCTTAAAAAGAAAAGATGGGGGGATAATATCATGGACATAAGATTTATTCCAATAACTATTTAATTAATATGGATAGGTAGTAGATAAAAGTAGGTTATGTTGATAATATCTTATAGAGAAGTTTTCTAGAAGCTTCATAGATGTGGATTCACGTTTATACATGTCTATAGGTGATTGGTAAGATAGAAACTTGGTCAATAAGCTAGCCATGTGCCGCACATGTTAATAGCTTGTAGAACAAGCTAGCCATGTATTGCATGTGTTGGTAGCTTGTGGAATAAGTTAAGTACATGGTGCACATATAGGAAACTTGTCTTCCAAGTTTGACATGTGTTTTGTAAATTGTATATATGTTGGAGGTCCTATAAAATACCGCCATGTAGTTCTTAGATAGATAGTATATATAGAGACAAGAGTGAAGCTTTCTTCATTCTTTTCAATTCTTTTCTTACTTCTAATCTAGTTCAAGAGTTTCTTGTATTTTCTAATCTTTGGCAATAGCCATTCTAGTTTCTTTTTAAATATAAATACTTCCTTGTTTTTATTTTTTTATTTTTTATTGATATAATTTTTACTAATTTATGCATGTGTTTTAGTTTGTATCCCTGACAGAAACTCATCACTAAAAAAAGGAGTGATATTAGGGACATATACTTTAAAAATTCACAAAATCTTTTAGAACATTTTAAAAGCTTTTGAATTAATAAAAGTTACTTGAAAAGCTTCCTAGTTAGTGGAAGTAGCTCAAGAAGCTTCTTAGTTAGTGGAAAGAACTCGAGAAGCTTTTAAGTTGGTAAAAAGAGCTCAAGAAACTTCCAAGTTGGTAAAAATTGCTCAAAAAGCTTTCTAAATAGGAATATATATTGGAATTAAAAGTTCTTCAGTCTTGACAACTCATCTCTTAGAATTCTAGCTTATCTTTCTTAATGTTGTTCATATACTCATTTAGATAATTCAAGTGCTTGTCAATTTCTTCTTGAAATCTTTTTCTAGTTGAAGTCTCTTATTTTGTATTCTCATATCTTTGACAAATTACACCAAGACATAATATGATTTAAAAAAGATTTTTTTTTTTTGTATATAGTTTTTTCTTGGATTTTTAATCAATTTATATACTTATTATTATTATTATTAGTATTATCATCATCTTAATGAAACACTAATGGATGAATAACATGAATAAAAGTAGAAGGTCATCCTCCTTCTGATCATGTTCTTGATCTTCTTCTTTTTCTTCTTCATTATCATTTACAAATAAATGTGTCAATTTGTCTAGGCCAGATGCCCTCAGGCATCGCCTATCTTTCCAAAAAAGCATTTCACATCATGTAACAACCACAGTTCATGAAATTAAAGTTTCATGCCATTCACTTCAATGTTCACAATCTCATATTGTAAATCACTATTTTGGAGAGGAGACTGATTTCCATTCTATAATACAAAACTAAAGCACGAAATTAAAGAAAGAAAAAAAACACATACACACACACACTCCCTTTCTTCATTTATTAACGAGTTTCATCTCGCACATTGTCTGATCACTCACCATTATTCTTCACCGACTGCAAGCTTGATCAACAAACAGATGTGCAAAAACACGCATCGTTGATTGATAGAAACCCCCACATGGACAGCATCGCCGTGATCAATTCATCAGTCAATCCCTTCACCATGTTCGATACATGAAACAGGCTGCAAGATTCGATGAAGTCTTGAATACAACATGGTAATCGCTTACACTCAGATGGGTTCCACGTTAATCAACGTTAACTAAGCAATGTGAGTTGCACAGACGCACTTTCGTGGATGGGATCAGGTTTGGAGAGAAAATACTTCGTCATTGATGTACAGATTGCAGACGCACACAATGACGATGACAACAACAACGACGACGACGACGACGACAACGGTGGCGGCTCCTAGAAGCGCAGTGCAGTGCAGTGCAGTCGAGTGTGCAATACGGTGGAGAGGGATTAGGAGGAGGAGGATAGAGAGAGTGGAGTAGACCGTGCGATGAAAAGGTAGAGCCAGGTGGGAGGCGAGTCCCGGCGAAGCAACCTCCCGCGGCCAAGTGTGCAGCTCCGTCATGGACCATCCCCCGCAGGCAATCTCCGCTGCCCACCTCGCCTGGCGATCCCGACCCGACCAATGCCTCGCTCTCTCCCTGCGCCGTCCGATTCCAACCCCTCCCCGCCACCTGGCTTACACACTGCCTCGCGCCTCTTCTCATGCGAGAGTATATCAATCCACAGTCGCCTCTGCTTACAACCAGAAAAAAACAGCATCAACGTTGCATTTCACAGGAATCAGTTCTAGCTAGCAAGTCAGTGAGCAAGCGAGCGAGAGAGAAAGAGAGATTGTAGACTTTCGTTTGATTGTGTGAGAAGTTTGAGTTAGAAATGGCGGCAACGATCAGCGCTGCAACTTCGATGGTGGCAACAACCACCACCACCACCAAGCTGTCATCCGGCAGCTCCGTGACCTTCAACAACTCCGACTCCCTGAGGATGAAGATGGCTGTGTCGCGGCGCAACGCCCGACCCCTCGTCATCCGCGCTGCAGGAGAGCCCGGCACGGGGAAGGACGAGAGGGTGAGCGATGCAACCCCCACTCCCCCCCTTATCTGCTCCATCTAGCTACTAAATCCCATCGCTGCATTGCTCATCTTCCCATTTCACCACACACTCAATCCGAATGTAATTAACAAACGTTGTTTTGGTTGCAGAACTTGGGCGACAAGTTCAATGACGCAGTGACCGAGGTCTCCAACAGAATCCAGGACGCGATGCCTGCCGGCACTCAGCCAGGAGGTGTGGGCAGGAAGCCCGGAGACGAGTGGACACAATACAGCTCCACAGGCGAGCTCAATCAGTCGAAGAAAGAAGCTGCGGAGCGCGACAACCCAGACAACCTCAACGTCATGGTAAACCTCTCTCTCTCCCTCACAAACCCCCCAGTTTCTGGCTCATTCTCACGATTCTCCACACTTCCATTGCCAGTACTGCTTTCTCTAACTCTGAAATGCTTCTCCTTCAAACAGGACAAGCTGCAAGACGCAGGCAGGACGTTGAAGAGCAAGACTAACGACGTGGTGCAATATGGGAAGAAGCGCAACCCCAACACCACCGAGGACAACGCCATGGAGAAGAACATCAAGGCTCAGTCTGACTACACCAAGAGCAAGTGAACAAAGCTCATCTAGAGAGCTGTTTGTTTGTTTGTTTGTGGGTCTGTGTCTGTCTGTTTGAGTGTCTATCGGAGAGTGTGAGAGTGTGAGTTGTTTCTATGTATACTTTGTACAGTTGTGCCTGGCATAGCTTCGGTGTGCATGTTGCCAGCTTAGTTCGCATCCGCACTTTAGTTTTTGGTGCCGGAAAGCGTGCTTGCTGTGCACAATGTGTCCATGGCCCTGTCTGGAAACTTGTATAATTCCATTGCAATTGAGCTCAAATGTTTTTGCTACTCATCTCTCTCTCTCTCTCTCTGTGTGTGACTCTGGACTGTGAGTATTCTGTGCGGTTTGATGATTCAGTTTGTTAGTGTGTATGTTTTTGGTTTGATCATCGTCTGTGTGTTTAGAGATTGTGTGTGTTCTGCTTAAACCATGCTTTTGTGGGCGTGATATTGTGTTGTTTTCTTGCATATGTTGTAGAATTGTGCAGTTAATTACTTTGTGTGCGTGTGTGTGTGAGATCCACTTTCTGGTTCTAGATGTTGGCCTGTTTTGATTTCGATTTGATAATTTTTCAGTTGTTCGTCTGGTAATTAATTAATTAGTTTTTTTTTTTTTTTTTTTTTTTTTTTTGTAAACCAATAGGTTGGCACTCTAGGGAGTTGTTAAAAATATCTTAAATATTTTAGGGCAAAAAAGGAAAAATATCTGTTGTTTTGAATAGCTTTCTATTGTGCTACTTTTGTGATGGAACACAACTTTCTTTGAAAAGTTTATGGAGCTAATTTTTATGGTTGTTAAAAACATTATATTTTTTAAAATGAGGTATAAATAAGAACTTGGAAAACTTGCAAACATGCCAAATTTAAAAGAATAGAAAATTGGGTTTGTAATACATTTGTAAATTGTTTAAGAACTAATCAGTTTTTCAAAATATCATTACTTGTATATTCATCAGTTTTGATTTCTTATTAATTTTATGTACATAAAAAAATTGATTCCCTGTATCTTACTAAATTGAGCCATTTTTTTAACGTCAAAATCAAATTTTGATCTATATTTTTATATTTAAGTAAAAATATCTATATGTAAATATAAAAAATAGAACAATAAGTACAATGGATGATAAAAGCACGCTTTCTATTCAAAAACTAATTTTTCTAATTTCATTTTAAATAAATTTCATTGATGGTTTGACCTTGGTTTTGAAATTACATTTTTAGTAAGCCATTTTGTTTTATTACAATTACACTCGTTTCCTAAACTATTTTGAACTATTTATCTTTGACATTGAAGTGACTTTCATCTGTATTGCTACAATAGCACAATTGATTAAAATCATGCTCCCATGTTTTTTGAATTGTGTTAGAATACAAGTGGCCTTCACCTGTACTGTTGAATACTTCTAAGCAAGCTTTTCGCAAAGCAATACATTGTTCATGACATTGTTTGCCATATTTTGTACTTACTTTTGGATCATATTTATTATTGAATTTCTTGGTTTTTATTACATCAAGAAGTTCACTTTCAGAGATATATTTATAGCATGTTTTTGTATGTCTATTGATTGAATTGCAACAACATGATTTGCCATAAATCTTTTCTAAGTTACATTTTTTATTAATATGATTGTATTCTTTTTTTTCTTTTAATGATGTCATTGTGATTTTATTCCCATTTTTAAGATGAGATTTACCTTGCATGAAGCCATCACAAGTTTTTCCTAGCAAACTATTACAATGATCATCATCTATCAATAAATCATCTATACTTGAAGAAGTTTGAATATCTTTATAAAAACAATAATTTTGACCTTTGGAAAATTTATGGGTTTCATTTGTTTTGGATAAAAAAGTTGGTGGAACAAAAAATTTCCTTGAATTGTCTCTAACTATAATTGGTACTTCTTTACATTCTAAACATTTTGGAGATGAAACAAAAGTCTTACTAGCATGGGTTCTTATACTTTTTGCTAATGGTTCAATCTTTTTTACCACCTCTTCATAGACATCACAAAAGTCAATGCTTTGAGAATCATTTTGCATTATGAATGTAGCATCATCAAACACAAATGGAATAAAATTTTCATCACTAATATTGTCTTGTGCTTTATGTTGGAACTGTGACTTTTGAGATTGGAAAAAAATTTCATCTTCTTCTATGAATTGGCATCTTCTAGAGTAACAGTGTACATTTGGCAAAGTAGATTTTGTCATACTTCTTTTGTTTTGATAATTACCAACACTATAACAAGCTTTTTTCTTGGTAGAGAATGCATTCATATTTTGTTTCCCAGAGTTATACTTTTTATAAAAGGGGTAAACATTTGGTTTGCTTTGTCTAGATTTACTATAGATTTTACTTTTGTAGAATTCATTTCTTTGGTAAGGATATGGATTGCAAGGATACAATGTTTTGTTTTTTTTCTCACTTGATTTTATTTTTGAGCAAAGATGTGCATTGCAATGATATAGTGGATTGGGAAGAGTTGATCCTTCACACGAATCCATTGGATCTGTTGTAGCATAATATTTCATTTTTTCCAATTCCATTGAATGTGACCATGAGGAAACTGGATTTGTTAATGAATTTTGAGAACAGTAGTTTTTGAAGGAATTCTTTGCATACAGTTCTTTGTAATTAGGTGAGTTTTCTCGAATAAAATCTAATGAATGTTGTACTTTTTCAAACATAGATGATTTCTTAGTTTGTAATTCATGATTGATTTGATGTCTTTCATTTTGGAAAGTGCCATCATGTTTTGGTGTAGATGAATGGCTTTGAGAACATGACTCTTTGGGTTGATTAAATATTTTTTCATCATTTCTGTAATCATTATTAGTAGTTCTTTGAATCATTTTTAATGAACATGAAACATTGGCTTCTAAAGCTTTTGTACCATTTGGTAAATGATACAATGTGGAGCTATCATTATATCTAGTATTAACTATGTGTTTCTGAAATATATCCTTTTCAAAACACATTTTATCACTTGTACATGGAGACTTCAAAGAACATGGGGTAATATTTGTAAAATTGGTTTGGGATTGTCTATGTTTGTATGTGCAATTTTTAAGAAATATATTGAATTCATGTTCATTGTTTAGTCCTATCATTTGAATATGTCCAATAGTTGGTAATTTATTAGAAATCACATTGATACTTTGATCACAATTAAATCTTTTCTTAATTCTTTTACTCAAATTATGTATACCAAGAGGCAACATTTGCATTTGATTAGCAAACCCAATATTTTGTTGTTTTTGTAGAACAAGTATTTTATTTTTGTCAGGGTTTTTGTGAATTTTATTGGGTGAATCTTTTGAAATGGTTTCAATGTTTTTAATTACTTCTTGATTGACCTCATTAGTTGGTTCTTGCATGACATGAGAATTTTGAACAAAATATTTAACTACATGGCAATTAGATTCAACATGACAATATTTTGATGGATAGTTTTTCAGGGAAAATTTTAGGTGATAACGATTAGATTCATCATCAAATACTTTTTGTCTCCCATGTTCATTACTCAGGTTGGAAATTAAATTACATTGTATTTCATCCACTAGAAGTTTGTTTTTTTCATACTTTTGTCCTTTATTCACACAATTATCAATCAAAGTAATTTTCTTAGGACTTTTAACTTTATAATTTTTAGATTCATTCATTTTTATAATATTCTTATTAAAAGCCAAACCAAATTTCCGTCTCTTATCATCAATATGCTCAATTTTTATCTTTTTATTCATTACTTCATCATTGTAAGTGATATTATGAAATTCATTTAATGTATCTATCAAGACAAAATGAGGCTGGGGAAAAAAATTTGTGTTAATTTTATTGTGGTCATCTCCGCCAATCTTATTTAATACTTGGCTTTTCAATGGTAAATTTGGTTTAACATAATTAAAACTCCCAATTTTGAGGTTTTGTAATAATGTTAGTTGTTTGGAGTCATATTCTAGTTCTAGAGTTCTTTGTGATTCATTAACTACATTTGAAGTTGATGTTAGTTTGAGAATAATGTTATTATTCTTTAAAGGGCCATTTTTGTTTTGTTTTGTAACCATTATATCTGTGAAAATTTGGAAAAAAACACCATTCATTAAAAAATCACTTGATTTTTCAATTTTATATATCTCATGTGAAAATGTACTTCTAATCTTTATTTCTCTTCTTTCATCTAAAAAATTGCCTTTGTAATGCTCTGAAAATTCTTCCTTAGTCTCCATTTTATAAATATTAGATACGTCCTTAGATTTTTGTATCTTAAAAATATCTTCCAAGCACAAAATGTGGAAAAAATTTGGGAACTTATTGTTACTAATTTTGAAATTGGGTTCATCAATTACACATGAAAACATGTTGTCTTCCAATTCTATTTGTACACAAGAATTTTCTTGAAGCCCATTTAAAAAAAACTTGAAAAGTCCACAAAATGAATTATTCTTCTTTTTAATACATAACTCTCTTCTTAGACACGAAACTTGAAATTTACACACCAGAAATTCTTTTTGTTGATTTTTTGAAATAACTTGGGAATCCACCTTTGTTTCAGAATCAGAGTAATATTTTGAATTTAACATAATTATCTAAGCTTTTATGAATTAAGCAATAATAAATCATGATAACCGACTTATTCAAACAAATAACATGAATCATCAAAGAATTATAATAAAGTTATAATTTTGATTTAATTTGTATAAACTTCTCCAAACTAATCTACAAACACATTCAAACCAAAATATAAAATAATAACCATCATCATTATTATTAATATTATATTTGGATAAAAACTAAATGGATTCATGAACAAATACAGAACCAGTTTAACAACAATTATGGAAGAAAACAATACTTTTCAACTTTTACCTGTATAAAATGATGGTAAAAATGTGTTCTCATCATCCTTGAAAACCATTTTTTCATTTCTTTGGTTGAATTCTACAACAAAATAATTTTTTTTTTTTTTTCTATTTTTTTTTTTACACTTATTTACTTTTAAATTAAAATATTTTTATTGAAATATTTGAATTCATAGTTTTTGATTACCATATTTTGTTTTAAGTGATTTATTTATTTATTTATTTATTTTAAACTTTTTAACACAAAATAAAATCATAAAAATATGCAAAGAAATAATTTATTTAAGAAATAAAAACCATAATTTCTAAGTATTGAAATGGTGTTTGTTCTCAAACAAGAATTCTAGGATAATCCAACTAACATTTAAACTAAATCTATCTTGTTTATTTTGATTAGCAACTCTCATTATTGTTTGAACATAAAAAAAAGAAATTGATATTTCCACCCAAAGTTTTATTATTTCCATCTAATATTGTGTTGTATCCACCACACCATTGTTATTGTTGTTGTGGTTTTGTGACTTGTTGTGTTTTAATAACAGCTTTACATGGGTGTTTTGGAAGAAAAATTTGTACTCTCTTGAGACCTTTGCCCAATGAGTAATAGTTGGACCTTGCTACTAAAAACAATCCCTGCTATGTTGGATCCCATTGCCAATAAAGACAAAGGGCTGCCCTTTGGGGCATTAATCAAAACAAAACTGCCTTTGAACAAGTCACAAAACCACAATAGCAATATTGATATTGTAGGTGCAACACAATGCTGGGTGGAAATAGTAAAACTTTGAGGTGGAAATATCAATTCTCTAAAAAATTCTATTTATAAAATATTTCATGATTTTTGTACATATTCTTTGTTATATACATGTATATATACATATAAAATAATAAATTCAATTGAAATAACTAATTTAATATTCTTTTAGAAAGCACATAAATAAACTGATCAATTTAAAATGAATGTAATTATATTACATATTAAGCATCATACCCAAATTTTTATGTGGCACAATAAATTATATAATATAGAATGAAGTTGGTTAAAATAAGCCCCTTGGAATAACATGTGAATATGTAGGGTTTCATCATTGCCAAAAGCTTTGCTTGCATAGTATAATAGTTTTTTGGCAATAGCAAGAAAACTGTACCCAGATCAAAAGAAATATCATATAATATTTTATATTGTGTGTATATATATATATATATATATATTATAATACTTTAAAAAATTAAGTTTTAAAATTATTAGATGTTTTTATTAAAAAAACTCATTTATAAGAATCAAAAGGATTACCATTTTTGTTGATGAGATAATGCAAAATAATGGTTCCACTGTTGCAAGTGCTTAAAACCAAAATATACATTCCATTTACATGTTTTCATACATATATCTTTTGTAGGTATTAGTTTCATTGCCTTTAAAAATTAAATAAAACTTTATTGGTTTTAACAAGTACCAAAATTTTAAAAATTTAGATAAAAGTTCTATTGTTAATGTATAAATATATATATATATATATATATTTATACACAATTTAAATCATGTATCATCTTTTGTGTATTGTAAATATGTATTTTACATATCTAGGTCTAAATTGATAAGATTAAACAAAAATAAAATAAAATAAATTATAATGCTTACAAAATTTTGATGTGTGTATTAATGCATAAGCATACCAATAACAATTGAGACCATAATCGATAGGCTGAGCCAAAGATTATAATTGTGCCAATTGGAAAAATAACTTTGTATTCTGTTAATTTAGATTGAGTTTCACAAGTAATTTCATAACAAGAGATTTTATTTTGATTTGAAGAATCAATAAAATATTTGCATGCAAGAAAAAAAGAATACATCATATGTTCAATGGTAAAATTTGACACAAATATGTGATGCTCTTTAATCTTTGATCCATCTTTACAAAAGGAAATTTTGTTCCAACTTTTATCTTTATCTTTCCATTTGACAATGTTTATAGAAGAGAAGAGATCTGGATCTAATGGAAACTCAAACATAACCTTGAAATTTTTACAATCTTTGCTTGCAATATTCCAACTATTAACTCCAAAATTACAAGCAACTATGTCAAAAGTAGAATGTTTTTTGTAAATAAGATCTTGAGCTACAAACCAAACATGAAATGAATCCACTTGAAGTCTAATAGCTTTGTTATCAATAGGCACCCAACACAAACCATCACAATGAGATATATGTGTATATTTTTCTAATTTATTTTCCATTAAGATACACATTACATTCTTCAAAACATTATATTCAACCTTGGTTTTGAAAGCTAATATATTTTGGTGAATTTTTTCTTGCATTTGAAAATCCATAGAATAGTATTTATGTGCCAAAACTGGTAAATCCTTATTTTTATAACAATTTGATGTGGATTTCATGTCGAAGTTTTTTGATTGTTGTTGCCTAACAATTGCTTGTAAATTACAAAAACAATCAATAATGACTTCACATGTTTTTCCAATAAATTCCACATCTTGGACTTCTTGTTGTATAAACATAGCTTTTTGAAGCCCTTCAGAATATGACACTTTATTATATTGTGAAGTAGTAGCTACAAAATTAAATGTTTTTAGAAAAGAACTACTACATTTATGTTTTTTTTTAAAAAACATTGATTTCAGAATCTTGTTTTCCAATTCACCAATTGTGAAGATTTGAGTTGTACTTTTGCTACCAACCCTTGTTGATTGAATTTTACAAGGAAAAATTTGCATCTGAAGTCTAACTTCATTATTATCCACAGAATGGACTTTCAATCCTTTGATATTAAAGTGTTTATTTTTTAGGTGTTGAGAAACTTTTTTAGCTTGGTTTTTGCAAATTCTTTGGAAAAGGAACTGTGAGCCACGCTTAGGATAATCGTGATTTGAAAAAGATTTTCTCTCAAGTTCCTATTGCACACAAACCCCAAATTCATGTTAATTAAAATCTGCTGATGTGATTCTTTTATATATATACATGAATACATACATGTAAATGATCATTGTAAACATGGTATAAATGACATAGGATAGAAAATTTTCATATAGTATATCATATTGATTACATATGTCTGTATGTATATGTATATTGTCAGGATCAGTATTTTAAAATCAAAATTTTTACATAATTTTTTATTATAAGTTTAAGATATTTATGTAGTAAATCTAATATTTTTAAAGCATATTCAGATTATTCAAAATTAACTTAAAAAAACACAACAGAAAATTTCATAAACTAATTTATATTTGATGATCAATATCAAAAGCAATTTTTTGGGTTTTTTAGAAGAAAACACATTATCTAAAATCATATATAAAACTGAATCATCTTATTCATAAAAATTATTATGAGCCCTGTAACTCTTAAAATTTCAGCATGTAATATTCTTAAAACAGAATGAATGTAGACTAATTAGGAGTTTAATCAAAATTGATGAGCTTTTTCAAAGTGATACATGAATTCATATGAGCTTGAACATTGATCTTGTTGCAAAAACATGCATTCTTAAGGTTATATTTTTAACGTTGTTATCAAAGGCTCCTTCCACTTACAACTTTGTAAACAGAAAAACAGCAATTCTGATCATTAACTACTTGATTTAAACAAGGAATTATAGCTGACAAAGACCCAATAAGCTACGACTCCCAAGTCCAAACTTCCCACAAGCAAACAAATAATAAACAACGCACACAGCATTGAAAGCATTTTAGCAGTCTATAGACCTACATGTCAGCAACGTGGGCAATGCGAGTCTTCACTTCATAGACTTAGATGTCCTCTCATACTGCTGAGCAGGTATTGACCTGACCGATTTGCTACGAACAACAAAAGCTTCTATCCTGCAGAACGAAGTCCGCCTTGCCATGGTGCTGGTACTTACAGGCTGAGGAATTGAAGGCCGTTCGACAATACAGGAAGCAGAGGTAGCACTTACAGGGGGAAGCTGGGGAGAGCTGTTAGGAATAAAACTAGAACCACGAGCTTCATCTTCATTGACTGCTGAAACAGGAAAGTCATTGACAGCAGGAGTGACTACATTCTCTAAGGGACAAGGAAACAAAGGTCCACTACAATCGCTGCAGCCAAACTCGAAGTTCTGTGAGGCAAGGTCAGGATTCTCGCAGGTTTTCAGTTCAGTACAAATGATGTCAGGAAGTTGAATCTGAGAGGACTCTTTGGCAGAAATGGAGACCTGGGATTCTGAAATTGGTGTACACACAGAAGGATCAGGAAGCTTCAACTCATCACGACAGCTGTGATATGGATCGACATTTTCTGGGGGATTGAATCTAAGGTTTAATGCAACATCAAAAGGTGACGCACGAGTCACATGAGAAGGGACCTCACACCCAGGCATATGCTTATATTGGACTCCCCTGTTGATCCTGGCTGGAACATCAATCTTATGTCTTCCTGGCAGGACTGCACAAGCATTCATCTGCTCTAACAATAAGTCACATGCCTGCAAATGCTGTCTCAATCTGCCGTATTGCAACCAAAACGATGATCTCTGCCATGTCCGCAATCCCCAATGGCACAAAGCTTCAGACTTATCATCCATGCTTGCAGATTTCTACAGCACTGACAGTTATGCTTTTACTAAAAATTGAAACAGTAACAAGTGTTTCAGATAAACATAGAAGGTAAACCACATGCAGAAGACCCCGTAGAATATAAAGAGCAGAACAAACACTCAAAATGAATGCAGTGCATTTTAACGAAAACAAGATTACCTGGGAGAATGGCAAACAAGAAAGTCAACAAAAGTTCTTAAGTTTCAGCGTATTGATTTTTTGTGCACTGTCAAGAAAAATAAAACCCATGGTGGCTAAAATTCAACGAATCATAGGAAGATCATCAAGAGATTACTCAGTCCCGACATTCAAATAGAATCATAGCAAAGACCCGCAATTGTATCAACCCTCTTGCATAGTCTCATTTAAATGAGAACATCGTAACAATTGGCAGTAACTTTTTCCACAATGCGAGACAAGCTGAAACTGCCTGCTCGAAACTCATCTCAAAGGGCGTGATACGCTTGCGTTAGCATTAATCATACGCTCAAGTATCTAGTCTCTGAATCATAAAATCATGAAATACAGCTTTTACTTCTCTCATGAACAAATCAATCTCAGAAAAAGACAAGACACGTTGCGGAGCTATTGGGTTGCACATAGAAATGACAAAATTCTTTCAAGAAGATTACCCACCTTCATAGGAAAGATAGAGTATCCTTCTAGAGTAAAAGCAATTCAGTTCATTCGAAATGAGATTTGAAAACTCATGACCAACTCAATGAAACACGAGATACATGCCAAGGAGAAGAAAGAGAAGGATAGTTAATCCACTTGATCAAGGTTCTCTGACGAAGAATGTTGGATCCTATGAGCTTCCTGAGGTATCTGCAACTCATCGAAGTCTCCAACAACCACCTGCGTTTATCGACGCAACATCTGAGATGATAAATATGAATGAGAGACATGTATCGCTTGTTTCTTAAACCTTGTAAGCACAGAAAATGTGATCTCCTCAACACCCAACGAAAATTGAAGTCCATTGTTCGTTTGCATCGTGTAATTGTGTACCATTCCAAATAGAAGGATTCTACCTCACTCTTGTAGGCATTGATATATTTGTGTTGTTCCAGTAACGAAAAACAAAAACATACCTCATGGTGGTAACCTAAATAGCTATAAGCCACCTTCAACTGCTTTGATTCACCCGGGCATGGATCACAAAAACCCATAAGACCGGCCTTCTTGACTCCTTCGTGCAGCTATTACAACACCGACGCAAATCATAAATTAAGTGCTCTTAACAAAAATCCAGATACATTTTAGTGAAACTAAGTTCTAGAGTTCCAAACGCAAGCTTCAAAAAGCAAGAGAATGTTGGTTTCTTTTCCGGATCACCATGCTGAGCTTCAACCAGCACCTTGAAGCCGTTCCTACGATCTAATTACAAGAGAACCACTGATAAAGAAGAGAGTAAGCAAAGTGCAGAAGAAACAAATACCTGGAGGCGTCCTAGATCATCAACCAAGAACTGTAATGGAATTGCAACATCTAAATAGGGAGGTAGATCCGCATCATTGTCTTCGGTGCTTGCAGACTTATTCACACCATTTATCCCTCGCTCATATTCCCTAATATCACCATACACGGCTGCCAGAACAACTAACCCCTGCCGTTGTGCTTGCTTTTGTTTCTTCCTTTCTGCTACATTCTTCAATAATAATTGTGATTTCTCCGAAGAAGACCTCGCCTCAATAACCTGGATGCAAGAAGACACCATTACTTAACTTATGACACAAAACAGAATACACAAGCAGCCTTCCAGTACTGAACTCATTATTACGTCAGGAATTTTCCTCACTACGTTTGTGTTAAAGACTGAAAAAACAAATCAAACTTCAATTCAGATAAATAGAATGTCCAGAGATATGTAAGGGACGTTTGAAAGAATCATCGGAGTAACCTGTGTGTAAGTTGCTCGCCTAAGTTCCAGGCTCTTTCGTCTATTTCTTCGGAGGTTGTAAGGTTGAAAAACAAAGGTCTGAATATCGAGACAAACCACACAAATTCAGTATGCATGAAAGCTTATGCATTTCAAAATTTTATGACATCATGCGTTCACAAGCTAAAAAACGAAGTCGCTAGTTGTGGATACCCTCTTTCTTAATTTTTCGAAAGCGATAGCAATTCAGGACATCAACCTGTAAAGATTGGTGTCCGAATGAACGAGAAGAGAAGGTACCTTAAGTATTGCGTATATGGATGATGGCATAATTAAAGCACCAGCAGCAATATACGGATTCAATGTTGGGCAGAGCATAATCTGGTGAAACATTGGTGTACTACACCTCAATTTCATCCTTTGTAATTATTGTTTAATGCACAATCGATGGTTATCTAAAATGACCATTGCATGATGACGTTCACAGAAAATCAAGCTGATGCAGCTCAGACACATCACATCCTAACAATCACTAATCAAAACATGTAAAACTCCTAGCCGTTAATCACCAGATTACACATCCATTTTGTAGAGACTAAGAAGACCACTCACAGGAAGGACGAACTTCTGGCCTCCTCCGGTGAATCGAACTTTCCAAGATACACCCTGCAATACAACTCACTGAAAATTCTAAGGGGAGGACTTTCAAATTGCAAGCTGGTGGATGTGAAGAAATAATACAAAGGTCATCGAAGACAAGATAACTAGCTTCAACTAACAAGATCCCTAAGAAAACGAAAATTGGTTATAAGACACAAAAATCAATATGCACACTATTTACAAGCAATTTCAACTACCGTGAAGCATGTAGAAAAGTTTTCTTTAGATACACTACACAAATTAAACAATTCTGGAATATAAAGATTCAGAATCTAATAGATGCAATCGAGAAAAGTGGTGTGACAACCTGGAGTCCAAGCACGCAGAACATAGCAGCAGAACTGTGCTCTGAAAGTCTTCTCTCCCCACCTACCTTAACTTCTACTCCAGTGCTGAACCATCCTCAAAAAAAGAAAAAAAGAAAAAAAGATCCAGGAACTCATTGTGCAAATACTGTGAAAGATATCAACATCCAAATAAACTAGCTGCGAGTTTTGTCACAGAACGACAATCTGAAAGATCGCTTACCAGAGGAAGAAAGATCATTTTAAGAATGGTAGCATCCTCTTCACAATTCATACAATATGGATGGCTTGGAACAATCAGTGACCATTTGAGTTATTATTTAAGTTGATGCCTCAACTGTCATTAAGTAGTACCAACCTGCCGATTTTTCCGGTGAGTCGACCTTGCGACTTGGAAGAAAAATGGCGAATGTATTGACCTGATACTCCAAAGGTGGTAGGACCTACCTTCAGAATCACCAAACAAGCGAAGTTCACCTAGTCAGAGGTTTCTTTGAGTTGCAGATTCTAAATTACATAGTGATGTTGTAATGATAATTGCCATCCACTGCAGCAGCAACAAACTACTTCATCCAGTTATTCATATCCACAATCAGTGCAAAAAACTCCAGTTATCAGTGATATGATCAAGTATTAATGCTATCTGATCAGTGTGGAGTATATAATACACTGTATGAAAGTACTCACCTATATTTGCACAGCAATACAGTTCTCACAATTAATACCTTCACATCTGCTGAGCCAGCATTGTTCTTGCCATGTTTACGCAAACCGACTGAGATTCCAGTATCTGACCCAATAACTAGTTGTATCTGTACATTTTCAACACTGTGATCATGAGTATCCGGAACTGTGAGCCATCAACACATACCAACATTTCACAAGGAAGAGAATCACTTGTTCTCACTTGATGGCAATCTGATGACGAATTAAAAGACAAATAAAGAAAACCCCACTCACATTGCCAGTAGTGTCCTCTGTCAGTAGGCGTGACCAATTATTTGCTAACGTGACTGAACCATCCCTCAACGAAACTGACAATCCTAAAGTCCCCCTCGAATGTGTAGAAAGTTGCCTGCAATCACCAAACTCAGCATTTTGAGTCAAGAACTCCCATAAAGCAGTTTCTTACCGCAACAAACCAGATTGTTAAAACTAACACAAATCTTAAATCTCCTTGGACCCGCAACGAATAGAAAATCTCATTTACAATGAAAACCACATACCTTGAAGTTTGTAGACTCAAAATCGAGCGGAGCCCAACCATAGCTAGAAATTCTACCGTTGATATTGGTGAAAGTTGGCGCCTTAAACCCATTGTCACAGAGCCCCTGCCTAAACCCCTCCTCAAAGCCATATTCCCTCCCAACACGACGGTGTCCCTTTTCGACACCTGTGCTTGCACTAGTGTTGTCATAGCCATGCTGCACGAAAAAAAAAATTAAAAGATAATCGATGGACAGCCACAAATAAAGTTCCGAGAAATTTGTGCATGCATTCAATTTTCTCTTCAATTCATAAATTTACAGCCCTCAACAGACTCCAACTTGACTCTAACCAAAAACCTCGAGAAGCCCTCCGAAATGAAAGTAAACATTGAACGGGGGCAAGGCATTGAAGTTCGTTAAATTATGATCAGAGAACAAACCCGCTCATTCTTGGGGCATCATACGATTCCAACACTGGTAGTAAGGATAAGCTCATAAGCAATGATCCTCTGTGATGGACATGAGCTGCCAATCTCGTCTCCTCTTGGTGTTGCTGTAAGCGTTCAAACTCAGCTCTAACCTCATTCCTTGATTTCAACTTCGGACCTAACTCTAAACCTGAAGTTAAACCTTCCATTCCGTACAGATCGTATACTTGCCGCTTTCGCTCATCACTCAAAATTTCGTATGCCTCCCGAATCTTCTGGAAATTTTGGGTAGCAATATCCTGCATCTGTTGATAACTAATGAATCCAGATGAGTATCATAACACTCTCTCAAATGGGGATCCAGTCACCTTGAACTAAGATCTTTTGCAAAGTACACAACAGTATAAAGTATATAACGTAGTATATAGCTCCAGAAATCGTTCACTAAGTTCATATACAACTCGTGAGCCACATAATTCAAATACACACCGCTTTGTATCTTCAGGTCGACAAGAACATACGGACAAGAGCAAGAGTCCTGGCGTGTACACAATCTTCAAAGTATGAACAGTGACCAATAGCAGAATCTGTAGAAGAGGAGCCTTCGAACTCAAAAAAGACATGGGTAGCGAAATCTAAAACAAAGGAAGCGGCTTTGTGCGACACATTCGACTTCAGGAATACCTGGAAAACAATCCTGCCATTTCCTTGACAAGAAGGAGTACATCACTTTGCGTTGCCAAACAACCGATAGGTTGAGCACGAATTTCATGCAATTTCACAACGTACACATCATCCTCAAACTTACGAATCTAAGAAACATCACGACTCAGAAAAGAATTGCAGGCCTTTTAATCCTTGAGCTGCCCTCAACGTCATAACTTCAATCATCAAGAATCATCAAGCAACGTTTGCACGGTAACGAACTTTCCCACGCAAAAAACAACAGAAGTGATTTCTTTAAAAATATTATAGAAAGATAACTGCACATTCAGGATATTGTACCGCAACTAAGTGAGGATTGCCAGGGTCGGGATTTAAAATAGAGGATGTCATGAGTGAAAAATGCAGACGATGATTGTTAGGTTGACAAACCTGATTGTCAACTGCACCTAATGACTGTTGATTTCACACTTCCGACGCACGCAGTTAATGATGATTGATTCAACATCATGTAAACCTGGCATATCCGCAACTCAATATTCCAGTCGAACGGCACCTCTTACTAAACGAGTACACAAGTTTTACACCTAATCTTAACTGTGTTCTGAGACCAGAGTCCAACTCGGATTCTCTTAGCTTCAGCACAAACATCCTCGGTGAATATAATTTGCTCAAGAATTCAACAAAATCAAAGAAAACATCAACCATATCCTAAGGATGATTGTGCGCACCACTGAAGCAAATAACGACATGATATTACGACCAGAAAACCTTCAAACTAAGTTTGAAACCCGAAAACAGTCTTTGCTCATCTCACGAGAATCTGGCAGTTATCCTGTGATGAAGCCTACTCTCTCATGCCCTAATACGCAAAAATCTTCATGATTCCGGCAGATTCCGATGCCAGTTCAACCTCGCGACAAAACCCGATACCAATCACAAGGAAACCAAAAGCTGAGGAGGAAATACCTGCAGCGTCTGGTGCTTGTCAGGGTGGTAAATTTGCGCCCACTGCCTGAAAGCCCGCTTCACATCATCGTCTGAGGCCTCAGGAGACAGATGCAGCAGTGCATAGAGCTGTCGATCAGGTGGCCAATGCTGCTCTCGCTCCGAAGTCTCCATGACTCCTTCCAGCACACGATCCTTCCAATCCTCAAAATCCTTCCACTGCCCTAGCAATACGCTACCCTAACCACCAACGTGTCCTAGTCGTCCCCGGACGGTTTGAAGTCACTCCAAGCTCGAAGGAAAGCGGGTCCAAGGATAGAAACCGATGCATGGCGCAATGCAGCGCGATCGAGGCTGCGACCGGGCAAGAGAGCCAGAGGGCGAGCGAGGGAGGGAGGGAGGGCAATTCATGGAGAGTCGCGGCGAAGGTGCGAGGAAGCTGCCCGTCGTCACTCCACGTAGGCGAGACTTGTTTGGTTTCTCCCGACGACGCAACGTCTCGTCAGCCCTCCCGCTCCCAACTCCCGCTCCCCGCGCTCCCAGCCGCAGTTCACAACAACTTGAATTAGATTATTTTTAAAAATAGTATGTGTTGTTGACAAATCAAGATGAGGATGAAAATTTGAAGGTTTTCAACAAACTATTAATTTAAAAATTATTACTACTATTGATTTTTGAAGAATGTACCCCTTAAATTTAGTTTGTATTAAAATCATTTTAAGAATGAAGTATATTTTAAGCCATATTTGATACAAAAGATACTTGTAAGAAGGACAAGACACATGAATTTCTTTTCTATTTTTTATTTTTTTTAAATAGAAAGGAGAACTTGGCAATGAATTTTTTTAAAAGGCCGCCAAGTATTGATGCAAATACACTTTGACTGTATTGAAAACAATAGAGTCATTCGTATTTTTACTTTATAGTAGTTTTAGTCTATTTAAACCAAGAGTAGTTGGACTCTATTGGAGATTTTAAAGGTTTTGCCTCTTGATGACATGATATGTACAGTACATGTTACGTTAAGATTGGATGTAACAAACGAATGTCAAGTCTATATGTCCCACAAATCTTGTAAAGAAGTCTTTACAATGTTATAAAAACATCATAGAGTGCATTAAAAAGAAAAGAAAAGAAAAGAAAAACTTACAATAAAAGTCTGTCAAAGCTTCAAAAACAGGATCTTGACCTTCGAAATAGAATATAGATAAAGGCAACACTTACAATACCCTTCCATAAATGAGTTTCTTTTTTACATTTTTAATTTTGTTTTATTTTTAAATTCTTATTTTGTTTTTAATTTGCATGAATTATAAATCTGATGGATTTTAAAAAATAAATTAAATGCCTAAATTTATATAAAATTTGAAGTTGTGCTTTTAGTGTCTAATTTGTTAAACAAAGAATATTTAAAAGATTTACCTACAACTTTGATTAAACTAAATAATGCAACTTCCAATCTAGGTACAGTTTTACAACTAATAAAAAATATAATATTATGAACAAATTTATTGTGCTTTTGGAAATTTAAAATGTTTTTGTTAATTTTGAATCAGCTATTAAATATGATACAAGATAATTCAATTGTGTTAAATGATTCAATATAGAATTTATAAAATTAAAGAGTTCATGAATCAAATTATTTGACATCTTTAAAATTATTTACGGTTAAATTTAAGAGTGTAGACGTGGTGTAAATATTTAGGTAAAATGAAAATATTTATCCTTATTCCTTTTCACTTAAAAAATTGAAGATATTAAACAATACTTAAAAAATTGAAGGTGTTAAATAATACTTATAAAAATTCCGAGATTTTTTTAAAAAAATTTTGAATATAAAAAATATATATCACAAATTTTTTTAACCTGAACTATAATTTTTATTCTTGAACAATTACTTAATGATTCAGAATACGAATTATATATATATATATATATATATATATATACGTAAATAAATCATTAAAATTTAAATAGAAATTATGGGTGCTTTCCAAAGAATAAAATGATGTGTAAATTACACTTGTAATATAAATTTTATAGATGATACAAAATATAAAGGAAAATTGTTTAAACAACTTGTAAGCTTTTATACTACAATCTTATTTTATTTTATTTGGCATAAAATATATAAAAATATAATTTCAGTTTATTGTTCCATGACATGAAAAAACGGTATTTTTACTACACATGTTACGATTATATTAAAACTAAAACGAATGAAAATATCTGGATAAAGATCACACATAGATATTTTGGATTCATATAAGTACAATGTGTTTATTTTTCAGTTATTTAATTTTCAAAAGAAGAATGGTATCATGTGATCTCTAACAACACGTGAAAAGATTCTGTGAGATATGAATCTGGAAAGACCCAGGGAAGGCCCCTTAACACTTTCCGAGCCGTAGGATTGGAGTAGTTCCACCGGGTCTAGTTCCACCGGTGGAGATACACCGGGTCTAGTTCCAGGATAAGTGAGATGAAGTCGGATGAAGATGAATGAATACTATTCATTCATCCATCTACCCTCTTCCTCTGCTCCCCAGCGTTGTCCACCACAATTTTATTTGCTTTGCCATCGCAATCCGCAGATATCTTCCTGATATTTCCTCAATCCTAAGGCTCCATTTCCTGTCTGTTGCGCTCTCTCGTAGTCTGAATTTTTGTTTGCGGAGCTCTGTGCCGACACTCAGCCATCCTTGCCAAGTTTGAGCTATGGCGACCCTCACAGTGGCTTCCTCCGCATGCGCTGCAGTGCTGGCTGCGCCCGTTGCGTCCCTCTCGCAAGCGACTTTCTCGACCGCCTCGACTGTCAGGATGGCGCCCTCGAAGGTGAACAGGCGGTTGAGCGTCGTCGCCATGGCTACGCCGCCGAACCGGGAAGATGTTAAGGACAAGGTGAGTACCCTAACGTTTTTCTGACTACGAGGTCGGCCAAGGGATGTCTTCGATCGTTGTGCAGTGTTTGAGATTGTGATTCCCATGCACGTCGTGACTTTTGTTTTCAGTAACGGTTTGTGGTTTTAATCGATTCCTTAGTGTTCCGCCTTCTGGGAGTCGCACCTTGGAATTTGTAGAAATTTATCTGTTCATAGTGGCTTAACGAGAGTTTAACTCTGACTCAAACTTGGCTAAGATTCTTACAGTTAATGGATCTTGTAATAGCGGTGACAGCACAGTGTGGTATTTTCAATGAGTGAGCGTTGAAACAGTGGCCGGATTCTCTTGAACAATGCTTGAAGCACAGTTCAGTGACCTGGCTGTTGGCTCTGCCTCTTCACACTGACAGTCTTTTCATCATTCATTAGGGGTGATTATTTGGTTATGACCCTGTAGTGTTGTTACTAGATTCCAATGCGTGTAGAACACTTCCTTCTAAAACTTGTGAATCGCAATTCATCTCCATCAATCCAAGCGATTGGCATCTCACTGACCTTGTTCTGCACAGATTCCCAATGCTATTGCTGAGGCTCAGAAGGCCTGCGAAGAGGATCCCACTTCTGCCCCATGCGCCGTGGCATGGGACGAGGTGGAGGAGTTGACCGCTGAGGCTGCTCACAGGCGCGATCGAGAGAAATCCTCAGGCGATCCCCTGGAGAAATATTGCGCAGAAAACCCCGAAACTGATGAGTGCCGAACATACGACGATTAGAGCACAGGAATGGGGATGCTACTGGTATTTTATTTGCAACACTGCGCTGCGTTAATTCGGAATGAGCGTTTTCTAGGCTGTGTACTATACGCGGTTGCTACTGTTGTACAGAAGTATTGGCATTCTTTAGAGGTGTATTCTGGAATCCAAGTTTTTCTAATTATCTAAACCTCACTCCGTGACTTTCACTTCTTCTGGCTACTTGTGACATGTAACCCTGCCTCAATTTCGTGCTATATTCATTCGTGACCGTGGAATATGTATGCAGATTGTTAGGGCTGTTGGACACTTTGCTTGAAAGAATCCAAAATGTTGGACAACGAATTACGTTAACCAGCTCTCCACCATTTTAATTCTGAACAGTGCAAATAACCTAGAAAAGGTGATGATAACGTTATAGTATGAGAGCAATGAATTATATTTTATTTGTCGCTTATCGCATTCTTACAGAATTTTTGAATCTGTCATTCATACACTGCTGGCATATCTGGTTTAATCCGCAGTAGTAGTTGTTTCTCCGCTGAAGTCCATGTTACTAAGAAATACCCTCATGCTGTTTAGTATCTTTGGAAATTTTTTACATGAAGCAAATCTCAACTACGTTGCATGCACAAATCTAGCGTGCCCCTATACCTTGTCCAACGTATACTTGTTCCCTGATAGTTGCGAAGTATACCTTATCCGTAGTTCTATTGTAATCTCATAGCAGCGAGGTGTGTACATGAATGGCTCAATGTGATGAAAATCTATTCAGGATGATTTTTTTACATTTAATATTTTAAATATTTTAATCTTGGATGTAACATTACATAATTTTACATGGCATTAGAGCAAAGTGTTTCCCTAATTTTTACTAGCAACTAGTTATTATCTTCTTGATTCACAAAAAGTGTTTTGATTTGTATGATCATCTTTTACATACTTTTGATTCCTTACTAATTATTTTATTACATAGGAATTAGACAATAAAGACTGTACCTAAGATTGTCATTTTTTGGTTATCACAATATCTTATCTAGACTAAGTTAGGTATTGTTTACTAAATGTGCTAACCAATTTGTGTCTGAATAAACTAAGTGTTTTTTTCTAGTACCTGCTTATTCAAGGTAAAATAACACATAATTATGAGAATGTTTTCTAGCTAGTGACAATACTTCATAGACTTAAGAACTACAAGCATTGTTCAATGAGCATGCAAAACATTTTTAAAAATAAAGATCTTTAGGATTTGATTAAAAAACTATCAAAAGAAGATTCTTAATAAGACTTTATAGAATAAATGAGTGACACTAGCCAAATAATTAAGTAAATCTTGGAGATTGATAGACAAAGGATGAGGATAGTTAAAGCAATGATCAAACTTTCACTTATTCTCAACTTTTGTTACAACGTCATTGATGTTTAGAACCCTTGCAAGGCTTAGAAACTTTTTGGCAATTTATTTTAAACAAACACCATCATTGTGAATAAATGAAAATACATTCAAATGTCCAAACAATACAATGTATTTGTATTCATATAACATGTAAATGATGTGATTTATAACTTGAGGTCTATTTAATAATTACAAACAAACAAAGCAATTGTTTGTTGCATACTAAGCCAATTTCTTTGTAGACTTGGCATCTTAATCTTTTAAATATAATTAGAAAAAAAGCTTCCAATTTTCTAAGAACTTTAAAATTGGTTCCATATGCACATGATCAACTCTCTATTATAAAAAATATCAAGAACCATCAAATGAAGTGTTAATGCTTAAAATTTGAGGAATGAATAAGATTTTTTTTTAAAAAGAATTACAACCAATAGAACCAATTGAATCAAAGGTGTTAACAATGGCAAAGATAAAATAATAGTACAATCTATTATACATGTAAAAAAGTAACATGTTACAAGTGTGCAAAGTGCTGACTTTGCTCACTTTATAACTACATGGCAACTTGCTTGCAAATTTTGAAAGTAATATTGGAAAAGCCATTGGGACATATGGTGTTTATTTTACAAAAAAGAAGAAGAGGTGAGAACCTACTATAAGACAACCCTCTTAGTAATACAAAAATCTTAGAAATGTTCAAAGTGTTTTTTACAAAACAAAACAAGAACTAGATACTTGATTTGAGTGCCTTAAAGCACTTCTTGAGGAATTACAGTGTCTTTGACAAGATCAAATTTTATCTTGCAAACTATATGAAAATAGTGAAAAGATAAGCTTATACCATATTTAATATAAGTTCCATTAGCTTATCAATGTTGTATGGTGAAATCAAATTATTTAAAAGAATTTAATATATAAAAGAACTCTAACAAAACATTATTTTGGTGGAACTAATAACTTTTGTAGAAAATATGTGTTTCTTTGGCATTAATAAATACTTTGTCATTTTTTCAAAAAAATGTTATCAAATAGTAAAGATAAATACTTACAACTTAATAAATGGATTTTATATATTAAGCTTCTTTACACATAATTTCTTTGTAGAACAAGGAATATAAATGAAAGTGGGACCAAACAACTTATAATTAACATTATTAGCTATTAAAACTTCATTGATAATAGATTGATCCAATATAATGATTTCTCTTTAAGATTTGCAATTGGGGCATATAAATCATAAAGTTTTAATACATTCAATCCTAATGATATTATCAATAAACAAGTATCAATAAACAATCCTAATCAATAAACAAATGTCAATAATGCTATTGTGCAACTTTATTTACTTAGAATCCAATATGGTAAGAATGCATGTGGTACATTTATTATAAGATTATTAATTTAATTGACAACCACCACCTACTATAATTTTTAAAAAAATCAATTGACTCATATCATTACCATTTAGTACCTCCATGTATCTTGAAGATTAGTAGGACCATTTTGATAAGAGGGCCTTCTATCTTATTCACTTCAACTTATAATGTTTTTAAAATCTCTTATTTAATATTTGTTACTCTATTGTAATGATTATATTATGCTAAAGACATCACAAGCCTCACATGGTCGACAAGTAAAAAGATATCACAAGATTAAATCCTTAGCATAATGTCTTTTTATGACACATTACTTCTTGACACATTTCCACAATAAACCATCCAGTTACAAGCTATCTTCTAATTAACCATAATAAGTTGTGTTCTCTAATTCATAAAATGACAATGCCTTAAGCACTCTTTATAACACATCATTAGAGCAATCTTGTGATGATTCAACCAATACTTCTTCCAAACTTCCAAAGCTAGCTTTTGGCGTCTTAATAACACAATAGTCTCAAAATCAATATAGTTGTCTAAGAGTGTTAAGTATTTGATTCTACCACCTCTAAATCAACAAATTTAAGCAAATCAATAATAAATAAAAGATATTACAAGACTGTAGAGAAAAAATTAAATCTACCTATGCCAATGATATATAGATCCTAATTACACTACCACTAGATAATTTCTCATCTCTATAGAATAGCTATACAAACTCAAATTCAAAGTAGATGGCACACTTCAAAAAAAAAAAAAAAAAAAAAAAACAAGAATAGTTGCTTGAAGATAAGAACAATACATAGAAATTGACTATATTAATTTTTTTGCACTAGTGGTCAAATAAAGAGCCATTAAAATACTAATAATATTAGCAACCCAATGGAAGTAGAAATTCTATTAAATGGATGTTAAAACCATATTTTTTAATAGTAATTTCAAAGACAATATCCACATCAATAATCCTTAGATTTTGTATAAAATTGGCTCCAAATACCTTATGTATAAATTCTAAAAAATATTATAGGATCTAAAACAAGTTTTAAAAGTTTGATATGATAAGATTAATTTATTCTCAAAAATACTTGGCTTTATTATAGGCAAAGGTAATTATACTTTGTGTATGGTAAATAAAACACCTTATATTTTTTTGATTGCTCCATGTATTGAAAACTTGGTATTCATAAGCAACTATTCTACTAAAGTCTAGTGGTTCAAAAATAAGCTAATTGCTTGTTTTGAAATGCCCAAATTTTCTAAAAGAACCATAACATTATACCTCTAAGTATAGAGTATTTAAATACTCTCAAGGATCTTCTTGATTTAACACATGTATGTATTGCAAATGCTTAATCATTTGAAGATGCTTGATTGCACCTTTATCAATACTCCAATAAAAGATATATTGAGGATTATGGAAGTTCCATTTTTTAATGCCATAAGATATCAAAGTATGGTGGCTAAACAACCTTACCCATTCCAGACTTAACATTTTTTTGACAATTAGAATTGTATCTAGATTTATTTTTTAGATTATCAAAACTATACATTTAAGCTATTAAGCATATTTTTTGCTACATTTTTTGTAACTATAACTTAAGCATTCTATACAAGAGCCTTTTTAACATAGAATTGATTGACTTTGTTGATAGTGACTTAGAAGAAGATGATAGGGGATGAATCTTATCAATGGCAAATTATCAATGGTTTTTTTTATTTTATTTTAATTGTTTTAGGAAGTTCTCTAATCACATAAGGCTTGAAGAAGCCATGGTTGCTACCTTCTCATCTAAACTTGAATACATGATCCTCTTTGTCAAATCAAAGGAAATAAATTATATTAAAAAGTTTATATTAGACTTTGTAATTGATGTTCTTAGATCCATCATTGTTAATTACAATAATTAAGGTTCTATCTAAATATGAACAAATTCTAATATTAATCTAAAGACAAAAGATATAACAACATATTATCATGTTATAAAAAAATAGATTTAAATAAATAAAATCTTTTTAAAGTATATTTTGTCTTTATTATAAAAAATTAATATACTAACAAAGTTTCTAAGCAAAAGGCTCTTTAAATATATTGGCTTAATTTAAATATAATTCTATGTGTTCAAGTAGAAATTTTAAAATCCTAAAAATAGACTTGATAGACTCCTATGTCTAATTCTTTTTGGAATTAATAAGCTTCTATTAAATGCTTCCATTCACTATTCTCTACTATATCTTTGTTCTCTATATTATTATTTTTAAATATATGTTGATTAGAGATTTATTTGTGGCTCTTTTATTTATTGTTTAATATATAAAAACTTGGTGGCAATTACATATGGTTGTATCAAATGTTATCTTGACAAGGTACAAATCAATTTCCTAATCAAATGACTTCAATGTTATTCATACCAACCTCAAGATTTTGTTACCCTCTTCAAGAAATCTTAGTAGGATTGAAACAATTGTATTAAAAGATTGAGAGATATAAAACATCCTAGTAGCCTAGTCTTAAGTCTTTGATATCAAATATTGGAAAACAATCTTCTTTAAGACAAAAGTTAAAATCTCCTTCCAAACAACTTTTATTAATGCTTCAAGTTTCTTATTATGATAAATAAAAGGAGCCTAATTAAGCACCCTTGGTTGTCTTTATATTTATCTAACTCCAAGTCAAATGAAAGAGAATTTTTGACACTTGTGTGAATTTCAAAGACTATAACTTGACAACAAATTCATCCTTCTTGTTTATTTAACATTTAACACAAGAAACAATCTTTCAACAAAGCCTACTTTATACAATGCTTGAAGGCTTCACCAATTAGAAAATAAAGGATAAGTATGGAAAAATAGTTACACAGAGAGAAAGTTACATTAAGGAGAAAGTGTTACTAAATCCCAAAGAGAGATAAATCTTATAAACTAGTGATAAATAAAACTAAAAAAATAAATCAATGAATGTACCACAGGAGGGTGTGGAGAAAGTCATCCATCACTACTTACTCATTAATGAGTACCACCAACTAAAATAGACTAGATTCTATAACCACAGACAAATTGAGTATTTATTCCTTGTACTCTACCTGAGCAACATCTTAGTAAAGCATGGATGTCATTTTTATCTTGGATGCTACATTGCATAATTTCACATCCAGTTCCTCTTCATCCTGGACGGCTTGATCTATACTTTTTACAGCAAGATGCCAAGTCGGCGACAGCAGCTGTGTTGCTGGAATTATACCAAAACCCATCGTGTTTGGAGCGTGAAGAGCTAGTTTTTTCAAGCAAATATGTGCGTTGCACCCTGATGCCAGTGAACCTTCGCAGTTACAGTTTCTCGTTGTAAGAGTTGGCGAAAGCGAAAGATGCATGATAGTGCTATACAGTTTTAATCTCTCAGCTGTCACACGGTTCGAATTCCATTTACAAAGTTGGTCGCCCCAAGTTGACATCAACGAGCAGATGCTGAAGGAGAAAAAAAAAAGAAAAAAGAAAAGACAGTGCCCTATTGAGTCTGATGGACGGGATTTGCGTCCAATATTCAGCCTAGCTACTCTGCACATAGCAGCCTCCAGCAAAAGCCATCCAAGTGGGCATCCCCTTCCTACACCCCACTCTTATCTGGTTTCTAACTCATTAAACGTGCCGCCACAATGCGAGATTGTTCTGCAATTTACTCGCACCTTCTATGAACATAGATCTGCAGCCAATTTCAAACAGCCAACTCCAGAGTGAGAGAGCTTCTCATCATCAGCATTGACTATCACAATCACGGTTCCTTCTACTGTGAAACATCAGCTAGCAGTTCACTGAACTTTAAGTTGGAGAATCTCAGGCTGATTAGACGAACCTCAAAATTGTTCTGGGGCTCAAGACTTATACCAAAAGTTTCTCTCCAAGGCCATTCCCTCGACAGAAGTCACTTCCACAAAGGCATTCAAAAGCTCGAAGTGGATGATCCTTGTCGTTGAAATCCAACCCATAGTCCTGAGACACGGAGAGGTATTAGCAACCTTACTGCTGCCGGAACACAACAGCACAAACTCTAACCCCAACAGAGAACGAAACCCAAAGAGCATCAATATACCCATGTGAGCTCTTCATTTGCTGCTACGTCTTTGCTGGTGAAAAATGCAAGCTACACACATGGAGTGGAGAAACATATCAGGTTAGTACACGGACATTTTGAAAGACTTGTTCTAGAAAACAAGGACTAACGGTTAGTACATTTTTGTCGTTTCTTACAACCAAACCTCCATGGTGTAAAGCATGCATAGCGCATCACCAGTCCAAGGCTAGAAAGCATCTGACTAGACGCATTCTCTTGGGCTCGAATACATATGCTTAGTACTAGTAATAAGGATGCCTAGGAAGCACAAGAAATCCAGAAGTACATGATAGTAGTGATGGTCCGGGGACTCAATCTCAACAGGAACTTCAAGCAGGTTGGTGTCGAAGCATCTGCGCAACCAACACGGAAGTATTTAAGCCGTAGAGCTGTCACGACCTTTCACCATTAAACGTAGCGATGACGACCTCTTGCTGATTTGGGAGGTGATCAGCTGAACGGCATCTGGAAAGGTACTACTGAAAACAATTTACGAGCAGTTCTTTCCTTCGTGATGGATATACTAAGACTTTTGGAAACCATATTGCATTAAGTTTTTGGCACTCTGTTCGAAAATGCAATCTGACTTCAACAAATTTTGGAAACATTTCAAATGTGGCTCTTCAAGTGCGTCGGACGATTTCATTGAAAACTGAAAGGTAAATAGATCACCTTAACACCTCCTTTAGCATGGAGCTTACCCATGGTTGATGAAACGGGCGACATTCCCATAGCAAGTACCATCCAAACAAAGAGCCTCCTCATCCTTGAGGAATCGTTCGGAGCACCAATCCGCGTCCAGATTCAGGGAGAAGTGATGTTTGGCTCCTCGGTGGCTCTCGTTGTTGCGAAACCACATCTCTGTGTTGGTCAGTATTTCTCCCACGTACTCGCACACAAACGTGCCAGCCGGTAGATAATCCAATGCTCGCACACCCCAGCCTTTTCCACCTGTCCAGAAGACCTGATCCATCCCCGATTAAAGCTCGACTGGCATCTTGCACAAAAACAAAACAGATGCACACGCGACTCACACGAAGCAAACATCTCGCAGCGTGGTGATGTCGAACACTTCACCTGCAGTCTCGTGGTGATGCCTCGTTGCACGATCCGGTTCCCACAAAGCTGATTGCACCCACATTTCTCCCAACACTCCTTGATGAACCGCCGTTGAATGTGCCCTTTGCAAGGCTCGTCGCTCGTTCTCTCGACAGGACAAGTCCCCGGCAGGCAGAACGACAGAAAATTCAGATTCTTCTTCCGATCCAGCTCTTGCTTCAGAAAGTGGGGATACAGAAGCCCTTCCACTGTGTACGCGAACTCTCCGTCAGTCAACCTCGCGCACTCGCAGGGAGTGGGCTTGTCAAGACAGTTGCCCACACAGCCACTGCACCTATCGTCCTCCCCAATCCTCGCCATGGATATACCCACATGCGCACTTTGGAACACCACGCTGCTCTTTGTGTAGAAGAATTCCTCCGACAAGTCCTCAGCACCGGGAGCACTCAGCGAGATGGGGACTCTCTCCTTCCCTCGGGAGATATCGTGACGATCGTGGCGATGATCGGGCTTCCCTGCCTCAATTGGAGGATGCCCATCCAACTCAAGCAAATCTTTCCTGATCAACATTCTCTTGCGTCTCTTATCCGAACCAGAAAGGCCCGAGCCAGAGCTTCCCGAAGACTGCACTCTTTCCTCTTCCGCTACTGCAAGGTGGGATGATTCAACAGGCTTCGCATTCAAGTTGGACATGGCCTCTGAGCCGTTGTTTTTCTTGGCCCCTCCGCCTGCTCCTCGTATGGATTCGTTCTTCGTGGAGGTTGGCCGGCGGTTGTGCTGTTTAACCTCTGCTACCTTTGCTTCCTTTGGTCCAGACTTTTCACGCGTTTTCGAGCAATTTCCCACGTCTCGCCCGCCACGGTGAGATGTATCGCGGCCCATTGCACCACTATGTTTACAGGAACTAGAGGCGACGGCCAATTGATAACTTCCACTTTCTGCTCCGTGTGGGATAGCTCCACCTGAGTCATCAGACCCTGTCGTGTAACCAACGAGTCCTTCCAGCGCGCGTTCTGAAACAAAACAACTGCTGCAACCATCAAATGGACACTTGAGAGATTCCAACTTATGATGCACTCTTTGAGATTTTATGGTGCGGATCACAACTGAAGCGCGTTTACATTGAAAATACAGTATGAGAAGCA
The DNA here is from genome assembly GCA_036785485.1 of Physcomitrellopsis africana. NCBI lineage: Eukaryota > Viridiplantae > Streptophyta > Bryopsida > Funariales > Funariaceae > Physcomitrellopsis > Physcomitrellopsis africana. The sequence continues at coordinate 81,706 of JAWRVF010000219.1, read as the reverse complement.
TACCGGTAGAAGAATTCCCACAAGCCCTGCGGGCGCCTTGAGGCAGGCCATTCTTCGCCGAGGAAACATTGATTGGGTTATCGGCAGCTTTGCTGGAAAAGTTCAATTCCACCTCGACTTTCACCATCGAACTTGTAAGCGTACCAGTCTGCAGAACCTGGGTTGTCTCGTTCACAGGCACCACATTGTGTTCATATTTCAGTTCCAAAGACGAGGAATCATACGAACCCACTGGCTCCGCATATTGAGTCTCAGGGTTTTCCTTCAACTGCAGTTGCTCGATTGCTTGGGTGTCTTCCACTCCCGTCTGTGTTGGCAGAAGCGCTAGGAATAACGGCTCAGGAATCCGAGACTCCATCTCTTCGGTCTTTGATGGTTCAAATCTCTCCACTGGAGTTTGAAACGCCGAAAGAGCTAGAAGTGAGTTCGAGGTTGGGACTACCGACTGCAGGGGTTTAGGATTTAAGCATTGTGGTGCGCTTGTCACAGGAATCATCGACCGAGACTCCTCGAGACTGCCAAGTTCCACCATCTTGGTGCTTCCCTGCACTGGTGATTGCGGTTCCAATTTTACCTTTGAAGCATCGAAGCGAAGGATGCGTGAAGGGCGGGGCTTCTCTAACGTGCCACCTGTTAGACCTGGTTTTTTAGATACCGCATTCGGAGTACTCGGATTTGCAGTCGGAGTGGGCTGAGCCCTGTCTGCTTTTGTGATCGCTTGGAAATAATCCGCCTCGGTCTGGGTCTGCTTGTCCGCAACACACACTTGGTGGCGCATAGATTGTTTGATCAATCGTCGCAATCCTCCACTTTGAGGGTCTTGGCACTGCGTATTAAACATCGTCGTTGTCTTATTTTAATTCAACCTCTCTTGCTTTGAAATTCCTATTCCCTGGCTTACGAATGTATCAAGAAATTTTCAATGCGGAAGAAAGAGAAAAGCAGACAAGATTTCATGTAAAATTTGCTGGAAATTTTGCAATCTGCGTGGAGTTGCGCAATACCGGTACTCTCGACGTTGAAGCCTCCCGGGCTAGTTTTTCATGCCCAGAAAACAGCACAATCGAAGCTTTCCGTTTCCCAAATTGATCACTTGTGTCCGATGATCCATGTCTGCATCGGCGGAAGTGTTCGTGAGAGTGTAAGGGGTCGTCGGCCTCGTGGTCACCGTCGCCGCTTGGGAAATGTACCGGCTCCAACTCCGGGGACATCGCGCGAACCGCCGGACCTTTCTTCGTCGTCTTTTTCTTCTTCTTCTCCTTGGTAATCGCGCCCTTTCTACCACGCGAGCAGCCTGGGGTCTGCTCCTTCTCCTACTCCATGACATCACTAATTGAGCCTTTACAAATTGTCCTCACAATCCAATCAAATACTGAAGGAAGAACATCGGGCGATCGACACCAAACCCAACACAATCTCACCATCAACAATAACAATGTAACCAAAACTCACCACTGCTTCCTGCTGCTGGAAAATCATGTCCGCTAGTAGCCGGTACCCGTCAGCCTCAATGTGCTCCCATTTCCCGTCATAAGTCTGCAGCATTGTATTGTAATTCCACAAAAGAATGAAATAACAGAGATGAAACAATCGATCTACTCCCAAGACACATTGCCCAACAAGGAACCTCCATTCCTCCTCCTCCTCCTCTGACAACCTTCACCGCCCACCCATCCACGAGCCCCACACAAATTGATTCTACAAACCTCGATCAGCTTCAACAGGATCGGCATCACGATCGACGAAGGCAACTGCAGCTCCGTCTTCATCGTCTCCACGGCCTTGCTCACACGATATGCTCTCTCTAACTCCTCCTCCTCCTCGTGCGTCGTCTCCTGCTCATACTTCTCCGCCTCCTCCTCCTCCTCTTCCGCCATAGCTCAACCCAATTCCCTCCAAATTCACTGTTCTCTTACTAAAAAAACCAGATTTTCGCGACTGTGAGAGTCGCTTCACAGTGTTAACAACTGCAGGAGCGGAACGAGGGGCATCGGCAGCAAAATTGAAGGATCCATGAGAGATAGTGCCCCCCTCCCCATACACAAACATACAAACAGACACACAGAGAGTGAGGGTCGAAGACAAAGATGGTGAGGACTTAGATGAACGATATCTTTTGGATGAATTATATGTTGCGGTGCTGATGGATGAGGTCAGCGACGGCGTCATGAATGCAGCAGCACTGCCGTTCCCGACCCGCTCCCATCCCTCGCGTTCCCTATCCCAGATGTCCGCTGAGAGTGGCTACGTTCTTTGCGTTCCCCTGGGACGGGGACGGGTTCCCAGTGCCCATGATTTGATTCTGCCATGCTGAGTTGATACCAGTTTTTGTTCTTATTATTTCACATGTATTTGACATTTTTTACTTAAGATACGCGAGAAACATTTGTTTATGATTGAAATAATCCAACCAAGCATCACGTTGATTTTTCCTTTTTTCTTTTTTATTTTATTTTCGATTTTTTTGTCATTCATGTTCTAATCATGTTTTGAGTTATTGTATTTGGTTTTTTCCCAATACGTTGTCTAAAATTATAAAACTGTTTGTATTGTACACATATCAATAAAGGAATTAAACTTGTTTCATTTCTGAAAGATGTATATTTTTTAGTATTCAATGTTTGAATTTAAAAAATAAAAATAAAAAATTAGATTTTTATTTATCAAATAAGTAGAACATTATAAACTGATATATTTTATTTCAAAATAATGAATGAATTGATTGAAAATCGAACAATTAAAAACTCATGGTAAATAAAATTTAATTATATAATAAATTATTCATCCATTTTAAAATATATAAAGGATTTATTTTAATATTGTATCGAAATCACATCCAACTAGTATGTTGAAAATTTTAAACTTAAAATACAATGTAAAGAACGAAAAATATCTCAGTTTTAGTTAGTAGAAAAAGTATCTTAAAATTTGTACTCATTTACTATAATAAATACTACCATTGAAGGCCTTTGCTTAGGTTTAAAAGTAACATCTGAAGCAATTTATTAATGTATAATAATATACAGTACAATAATTAATCACAATGCAAGCAATGTAATCAAATTTTAGACAAAATTATTTATATTAATATCACAAAATGAAAGCACAATATAATTTTATGAAGGATAAAAATACACGCCGTTATAAAGATGTAAAAAATAGAAATACAAAATGTAACTAGATGAATCCTATGGTCTTAGTCTGTATTAAATTTGTAAATATGGTGTTTATAAAAAGTAAATTTTCTAAAACTTTTTTAAAAATTCTAATTTTTATTTCACTATAAATGCTTTAGATATGGTTATAGATAATAGATTGAGATATTATTCATAAAAAAAAATTGTAACTTTATCATTGCAATATATATATATATATATATATTTATTATGCAAGTAGGTTGTTAATAATATATTTTTAATATCAACTTTATGATTACAATAAAGATTATATTTTTTTAACAAATTTTATTGGTTTTTTTGTATAGATTTTCTTAAATAAAAAAATCAATATCTATTTAAAATGATTTTTTCAGTTCAAGTTTTATAAACCAATTTTTATGTTAATTTTATTTTTGTTCTTCCATAAATTCATAAGTCAATTTTTTTTTTTTTAAAGAATGTATTTCAACCTTATTTAATAATAAAAAATTCCTAACTAGTAAGACAAATAAAAAACCACAATATTCTTTTAAAATGAGATGACAATTTTTCAAAGATAATTTAAATTTGATTTTCAATATAAAATTTTAAAACTTTCAACTTATTCTCATAAAATTATTTTATAAAATAAGATTTAGAAAAGATAAAACATTATTAATTTATATATTTAAAAACCAAAAGAGAATGACATAAAAAAATTAATTCTATTAACTAATTTATTATCCTTTCATGTAACTTATCCATTTGCATAAGTTTTAAAATAATATTAATTCAATCAAGTCTTATAATTCTATATATATATATATATATATATATATATATTTATATACATACATTAGATTATAATTTATTTTTTCTTATTTTATTGATGAGTTTTTCAGAAAACAAAAAATATTTATTGTTAAGAAACTCAATGCTTTGCATATAAAGGTCATAGATGAATGCCTTTTTAGCTTCTAGAGATATTACTAGTGAAACAATTCTTATAAAAGTAATATTATAAAGCATCATACTTTTATTGAATTTAGTAATGTTTAATATTTAAATAGTTTTTTTTTTTTTTTTTTTTTTTTTTTTTCCCATAAAATTCATAAGTGGATTAAAAGATCCAAGATCTTATATTTCTTATAAAAGATATTTTATAGAATTTTCAAAAACTCGTCTAAAAATATAACTAATTAGATGTTTTTCTATTAAAATAAGAAAGCTTATAAAAATAAAAATAAAAAAGGAATTTTCTTCATACATCTATGTAATACTTTTATTTGAAACTGTAACATTATCAACTATGATTTTTTAAAATTATTAAAAAATTTATAATATATTTTTAAAATAAAATAATTTTGTTTTTTAAGAATCAAACTTAAAATTCTTACAATTAATCTTTAAGAAGGTATACAACTAGCTTTTGGATCTATTGACAATGTATTGTAAATTTAGAATAGAATTAAATGAGTTAGAATAAGAAATTTAATAAATTTTACACAAAAAAGAAGTTAGAATAAAAACTTACTATGGATAAATGTTTTGTAAAATATGAAATAAAATAAAATTCCACTACTTTAATCTTGGTTTATTTGATTCTTAGCAAGTATTCTTTTTAAAGACTAATGACTTGAATTTTTTTTATAAAATAGTTTTATCATAAACAAGAGATGAAAAATAATTTTATTTAGTAGTATTTTTAATTAAAAAATTAAAAACACTTAAAATTTGATTTTAAGATTTCTGATAAATATTTTTGTATTATTTTGAAGTTTTATTAACAGTCTTTTTTTTAGAATTTTAGTAAAGTTTCAATTGTTAATATAGAGAGTTCTATATATAATAATTTTTTGAATATTTTTTGATTTCTTGTATTATTTTATATGAAAATATATTATTATATAATTGTTATGATTAAAATTCTTATTAAAAAATTCTTATTAAAAAATTTCAAAGATAGTTTTTAAATTAAAAAATCTAAAAAATAAAAAAATAAATAAATAAACACATAATAACTTTTTAATGTGTAAGGAATTAAATTTCTATAAGAAATTTTTAACCATTTTAGTTTCCAATAGCCACAATTGCATGTGTATTAATTTAAATCTTAATAAAAATATTTTTGTTCTAAGTTGATTTTTATGTGCATATGTAATTTTGTATTTTTTTTTTCAACATAAATTAAAATCAAATAACAATGTTTTAAAACAAATGAATAATAAGATTTGAATTATAAAGTGCATAAAATATTATTAAAAATGATTTTTGATTCAATAAGAAAGCTTTTTCTAATTTTAAATTAAATAATAAAACTATATTTGTGGATGTGCACCAAAATAAATAGAATCTTACCTGTCTTTGAACTCATTCAAAAAGGAAAAATGGAATTCAAAACAGGTGGTTAACAATCCAACCTACAATGAAACAAAGCTCCTTACATGTGATACAGAATATGCACTCAAATGCTGTGATGAAGAAGCGCAAATTGCTGATCCATTCAAACACAAAACAAAGCACAAGAAGAAGAAAAAATAAAAAAACAACTATAAAAATAAAAAATAAAAAACTAGCAATTCTACGACCGAAGTGGAAAAAGCTAGGATGGTCTGAGGGCAATTACAGGAAGCATTCAAGACAAAAAAGCATGCAAAAACAGAGTCTATTTTTCATTACTCACAACCTTTCCAAGGCACCAGAGCCTGGGGCTGCTGTAGCTAAGCAGCGATGTCCTATTTCATCACAACACTCTGCACACAACTCACACGATACAAACTTCGAAGTGAGCTTTAAGTAATTCCATGCACGTAACACTCGGCTAAAAAATTATACAGCAGCTCATACATGAACAGTATGTCGAATTACAGTGACTCCCATGACTCGTTTCCAGAGGGTGGGCATGTATACTGCTTGTCGCCACTCCTCAACTCCATAACAATAACCAGGTCCGGATGGGGCAGCTCATGAGAAGCTCATGAGAACTCTGTCACAGCGTTACCTGTCTTAACAAAACAACAGATCAAAAGCGCAAAAACTGGAGTTGGAAAAGTACCCAGATAACCTACGTTTGTCCCATTTGCAGAACTCACACAGTCCAGTGACAAGACCCACAACAACAAACATCACAAACAGTGTTTGTGGTAAACTTCATTATCGTCGATCCAAAAAAGGGACTGACTGTTCTTCAAAAGGTTGTCTGCTTCGACTGGTTTTATACACAATGGCTGTTTCGACATTGTAGATGTGATGAATTTGCAACAAGAGGAGCCAGTTTCAACTCAGCTACACTCCTTGCTCATGCTCTGTGTGGGTGAAAGTGGGTACTAATCCAGCCACCGAGCAATCTCTCGTTGGCACAAAAAAAGGGTCTCAGATCAAAAGGTTCAAAACCAAAAAACAAACACACCCAGCTGAAGCACAGCTTACCATCTTGCAGCGGCTTGTATGTGGAGGATTGCTACTGAACATTATAATGTAAAAGCTACTATTTGGGTGTGAAAAAACACATTTGAAGCTGTACGACGAGGTGCTCTTTCAAAGAGCTGGGAACCTGAAGTTTAGTAGGATTTGGTGTACAATTGGTCAGCATGTGCATTGATTTTCTCATCTTATTTAATTGTTCAGGTCGTTCCATTTGTTTGCGTCCTGGCTTCGCTAGTTTGTGAACTAATAGCCACCCTAATCAAGTTTGCAGAACCACATAATTTCACATAATGCGATCCAAAAATGTGAGGAGAATCATGGTGTCTTGATCAAAGTAGTAGAGCAACAAAATATCAAAAAAAAAAAAAAAAAAAAAAAAAACAGAGAAAAAAAAAAAAAAAAGGAAAAAAAGAAACCTTGTCATTTCAAATCAGAATCAGCCAGTAATAGGAGATGCCTCACATGCTTCAACATTTTAAAACATGTTTGACTGACATCGTTGGTTTGTGCAAATATTGTGTCTACATGTTTTTGGTGCTGGCCCTCAATTGTAAAAAAGATAAATTTAGGGGTGGATAAAACTTATAACATTTTCAACTTGTTATGGATGATCAATTGCTTTAATTTGGTTGAAAAAGGCTTTTAAATTGTGTTTTTAAGAGCACCTATGTCTTCTACATTATTTTTTTCTAATAAATATTTACAAGAATTTTTATGTAATTTATTTATTACTTAGTTCTATTTATTATTTTTATGTAATTTTTTGTTACTTAGTTCTATATACTATTTTTATACATTTTTTATTGAAACCTTGTTAGGAGCACTTGATATGTTCTTTCTTTTAATGACATGGCTTCTGTGCACAATAGATCATTCTTATATATTAAACTTATTCAAATAAAAATTATATTTTAATTTTTTTATATAAGAGACTAAAAATAGAATAATTAAAGCATTATAATTATTTTTTTAAATCTTTAAATCTGATATGACTTGAATCTAAAAGTTTTTCCATTAAGATTATATAAGCATTGACCAGATAGACAATAGCATAATCTTAAAATATTATTTTTAGCAAAAATCTTATTATATATTAAACATAAAAATATATTTTAATGGTTATATTATTTAAATATAAATATAGATTTATTTTTTAAAAAATACGTATTAAGATGCTACACATTAAAATTTACTAAGATGTAAGAGTAAAAATATTCAAAGTCTTTTATAGAACCTATGTAAACTACAATACTATAGATATCTTAATTGTGTATCTTGCCAGGAACATTCCTTCGTATTAAACACATAAATCTCAAAGTCATGCCTTTGCAAATATTAATGATATTAGACAAAACTTTACAACCATTTACAATTATGAGAGAAATTTACAAATATGCAATTTTTTTATTTATTAAAAATACCAAAATATTAAATTTTTGATGCACAAAGGATAATTTTATTTTAAAAACTAATTATCACAAAGAATTTGAGAAATAGTCTTATGTAATTAGATTTGATAATTTTTATCAAAAATGTATCAAAAGACATGAAGGGTAGATGTTTCATTTTTGGAATTGAAATTTTGTGTAAGAAAGTAAATAAAATAAAATAACTCAAAAAATCAACACAAATCAGAAAAAAAATCAAAAAAGGAAAATAAATAACTTGCACTATCTTACAGATGCAGTTTTTATTATAAAAGTAAAAAATTAAAAATTCTATTTTTTTCTGATTGATTTAAATATCTTTTTTTAGTTTTATTTATTTTTACAGTTGATTTATATGATTAAAAAAAAAATTAAAAAAAATTGCACATTGGCATTAAAAAAATAATATTAAAATGACATTATATTAAACAAAATTAAAGAAATTTTAGCATCACCTACATTTGTTTAAAAATTCTTGCAATTTTTTATTATTATAAAGCATAAAATAAAATGAATAAAACGAAATCTTAAAAAAAGTATTTACAAACATTGTATTTGTTATAATCCAAAAAGACTTTTAAACCTTATAACATTTTTAATCAAGCAAATATATTCAAAATGAAGTGGTTTTTTCTATTTTTATTAAAAATTTATTAAATATATGTAACCTTTCAGCCAAAGAATTTTAACTGGCATTGCATGTGTGGTCAAATTATGCAGCTAAATTCAATGAAAAGCTTAAAATATCACACATTGAAACACTCAAATAGAATTATGGATCATGTGAGTGGATCCCCAAGACTCCACACCATTTACAATGCATAAATTTAATTGTGCGTTATCATGGAGACCCAGACAGCATGAAATCCAAATTATGACACATTTTGGTACTCAACAATGGATTAGTATAATGAAGGAGTTGCAAGTACAATCAAAGTTAAGTAATGATGCTCAGCTAGCCACCCATGAAACTATTTGGATGCATTAACTATTACACAATCAAACATACAATTATGTACCCATACTTTCAGTTAAAAATTCATAGTTTCTTCTCAAAAGAGAGCACATCAGTGTGCAGTTTCACAAAATTAAAGATGCCAAAGAAATGGGCAAGATTCTCATCACCCACATCACCATCACGGACAAGATTGTAGACATTTTTCACAAAAAGAACTGCCCCATGACAAGTACATCAGACTGAAAGGTCTACTTCACTTCACCAAATCTGTTTTGTCTGAGTGAAAACATTGTGGTGTTTTCTACCATGGTAAATGTGCACTGTGAGAATACTCACCATTGCAATGTCAACCATATTGTTAAGTTTGCTTGTCTACAGGTAAACTTCTTCATGTTTGTAGAACTCCTCTTAAGTAAACTGTCTAGGTTGTTGGAGAGTCCAGTATTGAAAGCAAGAAACAATGCCTAGCTCCTATTGTTATTGTCGGTATTAATATTCTCTTGTGTGGGGAAAAAAAGTGATGTGTAAACTTGCTTGTCTTTAAAATGTAGAGTTCCATGACTGAGTGCATGTGTGAAAATTTATATATATATATATATATATAAACTGTTGTTCATGTTTACTTCCCTCGATGCAAAGCAACGCTTGGATTTCTTGTGGATTGCCCTGTGCATCGGAATCAATCGGCTCTCTCTCGATGTCTACACCGCATCGATTCAAGCGCTGGTTAGACTATCCATCTTCTATTTCCCATGGCTCAACATACAAGACATGGAGCTGACAATGAAGAGACATAAAGCAAAACAAACAGGCAGTCCGTCAGTGCAGGCAGGCTGTCTTCATGACATCGCAGACCTCAGAGATGTGGAATGACATCTTCCATGACAATTCTACGCTGAACGGGCGAGACCCGAAGCCCAAAACTTGAACAAAATGCTGAAGTTGATTGTGGTGCCAATTGATCCACGTCTGTGTAGTGCACCGTGAAACGAGCTTTGGCCGAGTTTTCGAACACCGAAGCGGAAAGTTTACATGGGTGGTAGTTTATGAGATAGATCCAGATCCCAAAGCAAGGCCTTCGTGCTTCGGGACATTTCCAATGTTTCGAATAGTTATGTAGTGTATGAAGCCTTCGTTGTATTCCTCTACCGACTTCCACTATCGACTACGCAAATCCTGCGGTTACGAAGGTTGACCAGAAATCAAGCAACACTAGTATTGATCCATTGTGTTGCTTGATCAATACACTTGTTGCGTTGCTTTAATATTTGCGTCGGCTTTGTGCAGCTGGGTCAGTCAGATGCCATTTCTCCGCCCAGAATCCAATGCTTTCTTCTGTAGTATTCCACGAATTTATTGTAATTTTGTGGAGCACTCTAAACTTTTTGAGCAACCAGCTTGCGCTCAAAAAGCACAACGTTGAAACTTTCCATGATCATTCAGAGTCAGTCAGTGCACCCTAACGATGAATGGATTTCTCCTCCCCCTATGGGTGAACAATGTTTACATGATAATAAATGCTTTATTTTTTTTTGGATATGAAGTAGATATGGGAGTTGCTTGTGAGCTTTGAGACACACTTGTAATGTATCATATAAATTTGATTTATAAATGAGAAGGTTCGGTCACTTAAATTACACAAAAAATTATGTTAAAAACAGATTCAATAATTCCACGAATATTTTCAGTGGGTATCTGATACAGGTGCTCGAATGACATTTCGGAGTGCAATTTTTTTGCAGTGCGGATCTGCCGCAAATCTGTTCTGGAACCGTTCGACTTTTCCAAAGCGACTGTCGCATGCGCTGCTGGATGCCTCCCGTTTCATGTATTCGCGCGATGATCGCACAGATTCCTACTATGATACTTATCACTGCTCCAATCGAGGAAAATCAGTCCAAATAAGCAGTGATAAAAAAAAAAAAAACAACTGTTCAAGTTGTGCTTCAACGCCATGACGTGGTATTAGACTTTAGTCCAGGAATATAACAAACCCATTTACAATAACGAAAAAAACACACCATCACCATCGTTCCGTATCGTGCATCGACGTTTCCACATATAATAATATTCACGAAACTGGCGCGGCAAGACAATGGAAAAGTGTGCCAGATGTGACAGACAGCTCCATCCCTCGACCTTGCCGCATTCATTCCTGCTTCTCATCACGTGGTTGCCCTACATGACTCCAATTGTTCCAACAAGTTGGCTTCACGTGAGTACATGTCAGAGAAGAATATGTCTGGTTGAACTAGAGCTCCGAAAGTAGACACGGACAACGCTGGCAGTAATCACAGGCAGTAGCTGTAACCCATTCTCCGAAGCTGCAACGACAACAATGCCGGTGCATTCCAGACTGAGATCATCCGACTAGGTCGAGCATGGCAAACCAGCTGCACGCCTCGGAAATGGAGCTTTCCCGCATCACTAGCTCTCGAACCATGAGAGATTCGGAAGATCACTTCACAGTCCCTCGGATCATCTCCTACACATGTTATGTAACATCATGTCAGCGTGACATTACTTCACAGCCCACAGTGTTGGTCGCTTCGATTCTGGCACATCCACCCACAGCACTGCAATTGCGTGCTCGTCTGCACGCTTTCTGCAGGTTGCCGAACCGACCTGAACGTCGATGAAGTGGGTCTGTGAGCTCAATTCCTATCTATCTTTTTGTGTGCGTGTGTGTATGTGTGTTTGTGACTTCGTTCCTAGCAATGCTCATCGTCTCTTCACACCCAGCATCCAAACTATCATCGCCGCCGCTGTTTGCAGGGGTTGACATTGCATAACATAACAGCAGCATTTGCTCATCCATCGATGTTGCTCGCAACAAAAGGAAGAGTAGACAAACCCACTCTCCGGTTGAATGTTTGTTTGGAATTATGGTCTCAAAAAACTTGCTTGTTGTGAACATATCTTACAATGGTTGAATTGAAAGTGTTGCAACAGGTTTGTTTGTGTTTTTGATATGTTTGAGTGTGTGTCTGTTGATGTTGCTGTGGAAGTTGTTGCAATGACTTTGTGCAAAATTTTACTTTTGTTCTATTTGTGGCCGTAAATGTTTAAGAGAATTGGTGCTTCTGTGTTGCGTGATGTGAACGGACTTCCAAACAATGAGAACAATAGATGTGAATTAAATCCATCAATTCTTATCTGTCATATTTTGAGGATGAATAATAATTCATTGATATTTTATGATTAATACAAATTTGGTTTTTATATGATTAGCTATTAATATGTTATTAAATAACAATGTAAGTATGTGTATTCTTCAACATTAGAGTTCCAACTTTAATCTATAAGTCATAAAAAAATTTAAAATAGATTATAAAGAGTTTGGTATTACTAAGACATCAATGTGGGTGACATTTAGAGGTTTTAGTGGAATTTTTTATGAAACAGTCTAACATTGGAGAACAAAAATTAGACAAATTTTAGAATTTTTTCAAACAATAATAAGTTTGAAGTGTTCAAAGTTTTCTAGGATTAGGATCTAAAAATGAATAGAAGACAAATTTTAAAGATCTTAATCCAATTGCAGTAGAAGAAGAAAAAAATAAATAAAAAAATAAATAAAAATCAAAGCTCAAAGATTACAATAATTTATTTATTAGATATACATATTAATAACAATTTTTTATTTAAAAAATAAAAATACTAAGATTTATTTAAAATTAAATAAAAAAATAAAAAATATTATACTAGATAGCTAATATCAAATAAAAAATATTATAGTATATAGCTAATATCAAATAAAAAATATCATGAAGATACTACTATTAAAAGAATGAATTATTTTGGTCTTAATTAAAGATACAAGAATAAAAGATTGGTTGTTTTTATTAAATAGAATGTTGTAGTATGCACAAAAAAATACATCCAAATTATAAATTAAATTTTAAATTATTAATTTTATCTAAAAAGAATAAAATTGTCCTTAAATAAAAGTTATTAATAACTTTATTAATTCAAAATAATAGCTTAAAAATAACCATTTTAGCATATTTCAACTTTGCTCAATATTGATTTAAAACAAATGTAAGTTAAAGATTATCTTTGTAAAGATAAGGGCTAATAGTACTTATTATTTTTTTGATCCAACACACTTGACAACTAAGCTAAATTTTTTAATAATATGTACCTAAATAGACCTATAAAAAGATAATATGATTATGTATAATTAAAAATAAGGACCATAGACCAAGAAAAGTTGTATATATGAAATAAAGAGATATTAGAATGGCTATTGCAAAATTCAAAGAAATTAGAAAATCTTGAACTAAGACTAAAATACAAAAATATCCATGATAATATTAAAGATGGCTTCAATTTTTTTTTCTAAGTATATTAATTATAAGAAGGCCTTCTGGAAGCTTTTCAAAGACCACAAGGCTTGGAAGCCACATATCTAAGTTATAGAATACTTTTATAATAACTTCCAAGATATATAAAACTTCTTGGAGAAATTTCTATAGCCAAATGGTACTTCTAAAGATACTGAAAAAATAAAATCTATATCCAAGAAGCTTCTTTAATGCTTTTTTAAAAAATATATTATTTATAAAACTTCTTTCTATTTACTTATACTACTAATTTTTAAAATAATTTAGATATTTTTTATATAAAAAATTCAACTAATAGCATATAAGTAGCTACCAATAGTAAAAACTGAGATTAATAAGTCATAATGTTATAGCTATTAAAGATAGCCAACCATAGAATATCCAACCAAACAAGGCAACAACAAAGATACATAAGTCTACTAATACATCACATCAAATCAAACAATTATACCAATATTGGTGTAAGTAGGATTTTTATATGAATATATAAAAAATTTATTTATATATTTGAAACACAATTGGATTTTTTGCTTGGAAGTAACATAGAAAAAAATATTGTCTAAATAAATCCATTAAAAAAATTATATAATTAGTTTAAAAAATATTGAATAATAAACTTTTAAGCTAAGATTTTTTTTATTTCATAGTTAAGTTGTGCCAAATTACAAAAAACATTGCAAAGATAACAATAAGCTTTGGACTATTTTTAAAAAAAAAGAAAAAAAAGAAAAAAAAAAGAATCAAATAAAAAATCCACTACATATAAAAGAATCAAAAATATATTTATAATAAAAAATTAAAAATATTCTTATCAACATTAACAAATAATAAGTTTTATATTAAAAAAACACACATAGAATCTGATTTGGACTTAAACAACCTAATTATTTTAACTCTCTTTAGACTTTTTTTTGGAATTTAAAGAAACTATATAATTTATACTAGTTATTTTGCTAATACAAAGATAAATGGCAATATCTCCAACTTTTCTTGAATGTAATTATAATCAAGATTTCTAAATAGAATCAAAGTCTTTAGTAGTAAATATTTTTTCTTAACTTATTTTAAATAAAATCTAATATTATTTTTTATAAAATTAAGAGATTAAATGAGTTTAAAAAGATATCATAGTTAAAAAAATATCTATGTAGCTTACAACCAAAGTGTGATATATTTATCCTATAAACACACAAAATATATAATAAAGGGCTAAAAAAATTAAAATATGGCCTAGCTTAGATAATACTTTTTTATTTTATAATCTATTTTTAGTTATTTAAAATTTAAAATTTAACAATGGATTAATTTGCAAGATATTCTAAAAACTTGTTCAAACATTGTTATTTTCTAAGAAAAAGTTTAGATACAAAATATGATAAGTTTTTATTAAGTCTTAAAAAAATTATTATACTTTATAAAAGCTATGCCAAAAAAATATATCTAAAAAAATAAGAAAAAAAAAAAATCAAAAAAATAACTTGTAAAGATCCAAAATATGCTTAAAATAGATCCTTAGATTTAAATTATCAAAATAAATTTGCACTAAATCTAGCCTATTTTAAAAATAAAATTAAAGTATAATTATTAGCATTAAAGTATTTTTCTTTACTTTAAGAATAATACGTCAAGAAAATATAATCCATGGATGGATGTATGGATGTTTGAATGGATGAAAATATATAAAAAATTTATTCTGTTTCAACTAAGAAGATACTTTAATTATTTTATTTATTATATAAAGACATAAATAGATAAAGAAATACATCCATTGATTAAATTTTAAATGATTGTAAGAATTTTTTATTATTATACTTAATATATAAAGCTTAAGATAAGAATTATTGAATTTTTTATTATTATTTTATTTTTAAAATAAAATTTTATTAATTATTTTTAAAAAATTATAAAATAAAAAATTCTATTAAATTAAATTTTAATTTTCTATTTTCTATTTTCTATTTTTAAAATAAAATTAAAGAAATAAAAATAAAATTAAAGAAATTAAAATAAAAAACTCTTTATAAAGTTTAATTTTATTAGGTATTTTATTAAAGTCATATCTATTTTATACACACACACACATATATATATACATATATATATATATACATATATGTATACATTTGTATATATATATATATATATATATATAAGTTAAAATAGATACATATTATTAGATTATAAAAGAACCTTTTTATTTGTCTATATATTTTAAATAAAAGTTTTATAAAATCAAAGTAAAAAAGATATGCACTCAATAAAAAATTTATATATATGAAGTTAATATTTATACTTTATGCACACCAAAAACTAAATTAAAAAATGAAAAAAAAAAATTATATGCATGAAAAAATAATCAAGGAATGTAAACTAAAAAATAACTTCAATATAAAAGAGTATGTATGTGTAAAGCAATGGTTTCATAGTGAAACTTAATATTCTTGTATTTATAGTTAATGATTTCCTTAAGCGTAAGATGGAAAAAATTTAATAGTTTTATTTGGTATTGTTAAAAGAAAAGATTAGTAGAAGAATTTTAATTGTTATTTTTTTAGTTATTGATTCTCTATTGTTAAATTCAAGCTACAAAAAGTCAAAGACCTCAAAAAAAACATAAGCTTGGTGGCTACAAAAGAGATGTCTATTATAAATTTCAACAGCTAAGGTATATACTAATACAGTTGAATTTGTGCATTTTGAGCTCATATAAGTAATAAAGGTCTATGATCTGCTATGGATTGATTGTGGCATTAGTACACATTTATGTCTTAAAGTACCAAAAGATATTGTAAGTTTTGTCTTACATTTGGCTTATTTAAGGTTGAATAAGAGAATGATTAAATTTGTAGAATTTAAAAAAATAACCTAGCAAAGGCTACAAAAATAATATTAGTTAGAGAATTTAATAGCCTATATATATATATATATATATACACACACACACACACATTTCAACATGGGCATATCAACTTTGTAATTAAATATTTACAAGTGCTTGGAGTTGAAAAATTTAACATTTATGTATACTATATTTGGCAAAATATAATGCTAGTGTACTACAAAGTAATTCATTTTTATTCTTTTTTATAAAAAGTAATCCAGTGACTAAAATTTATAAACCTCAAGAAAAAGGAGCTTAGTGACTTTGATGGTGATATTTGCTACAATATTTAGTAGCTAAGATATGTATTAATGCATTTGTAGTTTGTAGCTTTCAAACTCATGGGAACGTTTAAGATTTATTATCTTGCATAGACTAAATGTGGCATGTATTGAGGCCCTAAAAGATGTTGTAAATTGTATTTCAGATTTATTTTGCTTAAGGCTAAACATTTGATTAAGTAATCTTTACATTGAATTTCTTTAAAATAAAATGTTACAGGCAAAGCATAAATGTACAAAATTCTAAAAAATGTTCTTTCAAAAGTGCATACTATTATATTTTAAGAATATAATTTTTTATAATTTTATTTTTCATTAGTTATTTATTAAAATAGTAATAAAAAAATATTAAAAATATAGTATGTATTAATTTTCCTTCTTGAAAAGACTTTCTTTTATCATTTGATATTATAATGCATTATATAGCTCATTATCTATGTGGAACCATGAATTTAGAAGCGCAATGTATGGAAAATAAAAATGCAAAAAAAAACAAATCTAAAATTTTATTAAAAATCTGCATCAACGGATGAACATGGTAACTCAATTTATCAAAGGAGAAATCATGGAAGAAAATGCAATATTATTAATAAAGTCAAGGAAAATCAAGATATTATTCTTTTAATTAAAAATTAAGTAGAAAATGTAAGTGTCATGTTAATATTAAAGTTTGCGCTTCTTTACATAAAATAAAGTATATTTTTAAATATATTTATAAATAATATAATAAACTAATTATATAGATTGAAGATATGAATGACAAAATAAAAGAATATATTGATGTTAAGTATATTACAACTCTATAAGTTGTGTGGAATTGTTTTGGAATATTTATATACAAAGAAGTATTAAATATTATGCAATTAACATTGCATCTTTCAAAAATGCATCAAGTAATTTTTAATCTAGATATTAATCCTCAAGATATATTATAAGTTATAGAGCAATACAAAATTTTACTTGCAACATTTTTTAAGACATGTGCTTTTATATATTATGCTTACAAAATATACATATCCAAAATTTCTACATTATTTTTTTAAGAATAGTTTTGCAAAAAATACAGAATATATAAACATAGATTTGCAAATACAAGGTTATATTTTGTAGATCTTAATACATGTAAAAGCTTCTATTTTTTAGATTTTAACTTACAATTGTTTGAGGCATTCAATTTTTTAAAGATATAAAAAAGTTAAATAGGGTGGTTTATTCTATATTTAAGAATGCATGTTTGGAGGTAGAAAAATAAAAATGCAATTACAAACAGATTCATTTTCTTAAAAAAACGTCAAGAATTAAAAAAAATAACAAGCAATTCTATTGATTTTTTACTATTATTTTGCTTCAATAGACACCAAGCTATCTTACAAAGTTGTGGAGAAATTCAAGGGAAGTATCTTTGATGATTTGTGCTACTAATTTATTTACATACATATAATTTAAAATCTTGCAAAAGATCAATTTTTTAATTATGGTTGTTCTTTTTTCTTTTGTAAGAGAGAAATTGGATTGAACACAGCAATTGCATATTGATATTAGATTCTGAATTTAGAGTATAGAATTTGAAAGAGCTTGTATTAGAAGTTGAAAGCCATTTTTCAAAAACAACAAATAAAAAATATATTTTATATAAAGATGTTATTAAATCTTCAATCAACAGTCATAGAATTGCATTTTTTTAAAGGTCTTATATGAAGTGATAAAATATTTGTATATGATACAATTCCAATAGAGATTTAAGGACTTAGAAATATCATTTTACATGCTGCTTTATTAGGTATTGCTGCTCTACCTCTTAGAGAAATACAATACATTTAACATGTATAATTCTATTTCTTATACAAAATGATAATTTTTGTGTTATATCAAAGAATGATGCATATTCATATGTTTTACAAAGGATTTTTTTAATTACTTGATACAAAGTACCAAAGCAATATTGCTGTTGTTCAAAATTGTTAATAAGACACTTCAAGATATGTTTAAGAATAACAAAAAATTTGGTAGAGTTGCTAAGGTTTTTATTAGAGATTTTTAACAAAAATGATTTGTGGTTATAATAGGAAGATAAGAAGATGTTATTGATACTTCTATTCAACACTCAATACTTTGGCAAAAAATTAAGGTATAGAGATTATAGAAGAATATACATTTATGTATTTAAACATAAGAATATTAATAATTTGTAAGAAACATTGTAAAGATTTTTTTTTTTTTTTTTTTTTTTTTTTTTTTCTTAATTCTAAATAATTATGTATTTAATTTTTTGATTATATATATATATATATATATATATATATATATACATGTATAAATTTTAAATTAAAATAAAAAATATTTATAATTACATGTTAGAGATAGTGTAGGTACAATTGATCTATTAAAAAATATGATATCCTTGCTAAGTCATATAAATGTGGATTCAAGTATAGATTCTTCAATAAAAGTAATTTGTATTAGATTAGAAATTGAAGGGATATGCACTTACATATATTTAAAATATATCTCAATATTACTACTAAAAAATAATAAAGTTGATGATATCAATGAAAGATTTAAAAGATATATATATATATATATATATATATATATATATATTTACATATATATAAAATTTTATTAGTATTTTGTTTTAACAAAATTAAAACTATTTCTATAAGACTAATAAAAATAGTTATACTAATATTAAAAGATATTCTAGTGACCTTTATTATATGATTCTATTTTGTAATTTATATATTATTTTTTAGAAGTTTGATTATTTGGTTACTTATATCCACTATGTTTATAAATCTTAAAGCTACAATTAATTATTCTCACCATTTTTAATAAATATTTTTAAATTTATAGAATAAGCACTGATTTTTTAAAATTATTTATAAAGATAAATCTATAAAGTAAACAAATATTATAATTACAAAAATAATCCTAAATAACCTTGTTATATTGCAATTAATTTTAGAATATCTTCAAAGTAAGAATAAAGATGAGATTTTGATGTGACAATAAATATTAAGTTTTGATTCTACAATAGTGATCAAGTTTTGATCTCCTATATAATTAGTTATTTTAAGAAAGATATAGAGCATCTTGACTACTTAAACCTTTAGAAAAAAATATGGCTAACATCACAATATTGTTCATTAACAAATGAAGGAATTTTACTTAGATGAGAATAGGACCAAAATTGGAGAAAGATAGAATGGATTTTTTTATATCTATGTTATAAGATAAACAATAAAGAATTGAATGTTTGACATATATATACATTTGAATGGATAAAAAATTTAAAGTCAAATACTTTTAATTTTAACATATAAGAAAAATTATATTTAGACTAAAAATTAATTAATTAAAACTTATAATACTCCAATAAGATGAAAAGAATTCTATAATATTATAAGTAAATAATATTAAATTGATATCAAAGAGACAAAAAAAAATGGAAAAATATATTTAAATAAAAATTTAAAAAATATTTGAATAATATTTAATTTTTTAAAAAGGTGATATAAATCATGAGTAGTTGTAAATAGATCCAATTAAATTAGCAATAGATCTAGACTAATAGAGTCTAGATAGAAAAAAAACTCAAATCAATAAATCCTAGGCAGGTAAAAAATATTCAACCTATCTAATAACCGGTGTCATATTGTAATACAGCTATAGGGTGAAAGAACAAAAGAAGAAAAATATTATTCAAGAGCTTAATTGAAGACTTAGTAACAAAATTAATTTAAAAAATATAAATAAAAAATAAGAAGGTAATAAAATTATTTAGTGTTAATGTTGTCTTTTTGTTAAAAGAACTTCTATTTATTTTGTAAGATCATAAATAAGACAAAATAAGATAGATAAATAAAAATAATACTATATATATCTTTGGATTAAAGCAAAGATAAGTCTCTAATAAAAATTACTTAAAAAAACCTTGGATTGATACTCAAGAAAGGTTGGTTGTGAATCAAGGTTGAAATTAGATCCCAAGATACAAAACCATGCATTTATGGTAGATAAGAGATTTTTTTGTTGATCAAAAGTGCAATTAGATAGAATTTCTTTGAGCATTGGTTTCAAGGTTTTTAGGTTTGTAATAACTTTGTGAGAGCTATGCAAAATTAGGGTTCTATTTGGATGACTTTGATTATTGAGAAATAAAGGGGGTTCATATTTTGAAGAATTTTATAAATTTTATAATAGATTTATTAATGGAAATTTATAAATTTATAAAAATAAATATATTGAAATAATAGTTATAAATTATAGCTTAATTGGATGGTTACATAAAAGGTTATTAGAATTTAAGTTGACTAGGATCTCAAAAATTGGATTTTATAGATCAATGAGGGTTTTTGTGATTTTGAGCAATTTGCTAATTAGACTAGAATGGTTCCTTTTTGAATTGGTAGTTAAGTTTAATTTTTAAATTTTTATAAAATTTTAGAATACATAAATGGTGCAAAAAAGAGCTATTGATATTGGAAGATTGACAATAAGATTGAAGAAGGAGCACGGTTAATATCCAAGCAAATTAGGAATTTTTTCTCTCAATTTTTAAGTTCAAATCCTTTCAAATTTTGTATACTTGTCTTTAACTAGCAAGTTAAAAAGTGTAATTTTTTTTAATAAAGATCAATGGTTAATTTAATAATTATTATGATTTTAAATTTACTTTAGAATTTTATTAGGATTTGACTAAGATTTCATTAGAATTTCATTAGAATTTGATTAGGATTTCATTAGAATTTCATTAAGATCTGATTAGGATTTCATAAAAATTTGATTAGATTTTTATTAAGTTTTAATTAAGATTTGACTATGATTTGATTAAAATTTGATTAAAATTTGATTAATATTTACTTAAAATATATTTAAAATTTGATTAAAGTTGGATAAGATTTGATTAGGATTTATTTAAAATATCTTTAGAATTTTATTAAAATTAGTTAGAATTTGATAAAGATTTATTTAAGATTGTATTAGGATTTTTTTAGAATTGAGTAGGATTTAATTAGGATTTCTTTAAGATATCTTTGTAAATTCTTTATTTTTTCTTTAGGATATTTTAAAGACTTTTTTAGGGTTCTTTATGATTCCTTTAGAGATTCTTTAGAACTTTTTAAGATTTTTTTTGTGATTTTTTTAGAATTTTTTTAGAATTTCTGTAAAGTTATTTATGATTTCTTTATAATTTTTTTAGGATATCTTTAAGATTTTTTTATGATTTCATTAGGATTCATTAGGATTTTTTTAGGATTTTTTATGATTCATTTAGGATTTTTTCAAGATTGTTAAAGATTCACTTGTAGTTTATTTAGGATTTTATTAAAATTATTAAGTTCTTGATTAGTTGCAAAGTACAAGTTTATCTTCCATAGCCAAGTGCTTGGTGCATTCTCAAATAAGACAACATGTAATATGATATTCGACCTCTTAATCAAATTAAGACTGTAGAACATAAGACAAGTCAAAAATACCTAACTCATTTAAGGTCCAAACACTTGAATTAAATCATATTGAGATAAAATAATAAGTTACTAATTAAGCAAAGATGGCTAGCCGCCACAATTAAATAGGAATAATATTAGTATATAATAAGTCCAAATTGAGAGGCAATCTCTCTTCTTACAATTTCTATTATTTTATTAAATAAAAAACTATCATGTTATGTATTGTCTTATTTGAGAATGTACTAGATACTTGGCTATAGAAGGTAAATTTATATATTGCAACTAATCAAGAACCTAACAATCCTAATATAATCTTAAATAAATTCCAATTGAATCTTTAACAATCCTAATTAAATCCTAAAAGAATTATATTGAAAATTTAAAGAATCTTAATGAAATTATAAAAAAAATCTTTAAGAAATCCTAAATATTTTTTAAAAAAGTCATAAAGAAATCTTAAAGAAATCCTAACCAAATTCTAGTCAATTCTAAAGAAATCTCAAATAAATCCTAATTGAGTATTAACTAAATCTTAAATAAATCTTAATAAATTCTTAATTAAATTTTAATCAAATATTAATTAATCTTAATTAAATCCTAATAAAATCTTAATACAATCTTAAATCAAATTCTAAATAAAATCCTAGTTAAATCTTAAATAAATCTTAAATCAAATCCTAAGTCAAATCCTAAATCAAATCTTAGTCAAATTCTAAGTAAATCTTAAATCAAATCTTAGTCAATTTCTAAGTAAATCTTAAATAAAATCCTAAATCAAATCCTAATCAAATTCTAAAATAAATTCTAAGTCAAATCTTAATGAAATCCTAATATCCTAAATAAATCCGAATCAAATCTAATAGCAAATTTAAAACCTCAATAAATATTAAATTAACTATTGATCTTTATTCAAAATTTCTAAACTTCTAAAATTACTAATTAAAAATAAGTATATAAAATTTGAAAGGATTTGAACTCACAAATTAAAAAAAAAAAACCTCCTAATCTTCTTGAGTATCGGCATCCAATCTTGATGTCAATCTTCAAGAATCAATATCTCCTTTTTGCACTATTTATATATTCTAAAATTTTACAAAAATGCTGAAAATTAAGTTAACTACAAGTTTAAAAAAGAATCATTCTAATTTAATTATCAAATTCTTCAAAATCACAATAATTCTTATTAACCTTCAAAGTTCAATTTTTGAGATTATAGCTCACTTAATCTCCAATAATCTTTGATCTAATTATCTAATTAAGCTCAAATTTATAACAAATATTTAACACAACTGTATTTACAAATCTAAAAATTTTCATCTATAGATCTACTACAAAATTCTTAATATGCTTAAAAATATGAATCCACTTTATTTCACAATAACCAAAGTCACACAAATAGAACCTTGACTTTGTATAGTTCTCACAAAGTCATTACAAACTCAAAAACCTTAAAACCAATGTTCAAAGAAATCTTATCAAGTCAGCTTTCAAACTCCACTTTTTGATTAACAAAAGAACTTCCTATGTATTGTTGTCGTATTATGTGTTGTCTTGTTTGAGAATGTACTGGGCGTTTGGCTATAGAAGGTATACTTATATATTGTAACTAACTAAAAGTCTAACAACTCTAATACAATTATAAATAAATTTTAAATAAATTTTATCCAAATTTTAAATAAATCTTATTATAATCTTAATCAAATCTTAATCAAATCTTAATCAATTTTAATCAAATTATAATCAAATTATAATCAAATCTTAAATCAAATCTTAAATCAAATCTTAAATCAATTCCTAATTCAAAATCCTTAGTTAAATTCTAATTTAAAATCTTAAGTCAAATCCTAGTAAATTCTAAGTCAAATCCTAGTCAAATCCTAAATCAAATCCTAGTCCAATTCTAAGTCAAATCCTAATCAAATCCTAAATCAAATCCTATTCAATCCTTAGTCAAATCATAAATCAACCCTAATCAAATTCTAAATCAAATTTTAGTCAAATCTTAAACCAAATCTTAATCAAATCCTAAATCAAATCCTAATAAAATCCTAAATTAAATTCTAAATCTTAAATAAATCCTAATCAGTTATTATTCAAATTCTAAATTAATCTTAGTTAAATTCTAAATTAAATCTTAATTAAATCTTAAATCAAATCTTAATCAAATTATAAACCAAATCCTAATAAAAACCTAAATTAAATCCTAAATTCTAGAAAAATCCTAATAAAATCCTAAATAAATCTTAAATCTTAAATAAATCTTAATAAAATCCTAATAAAATCCTAAATCCTAAATAAATCCTAATAAAAATCTAATCAAATATTATATCTTAAAAAAACTTTAATAAAATCCTAATCTAAATTTTAAATCCTAAACAAATCCTTATGAAACACTAATCAAATCCTAAATCCTAAACAAATCTTAGCCAAACCCTAATTAAATCTTGACAATCCTATAGCAAATTGAAATCTCAATAGTTAATGATTGAATTATTGATTTCAATTCAAAATTTGCAAAATTTTTAACAATCAAGTTATCAACATGTATAAATTTTTTGAAGAAGATCCAACTCACCAAATAAAAGATAAGCCTAGAACTTTGCTTGGGTGTAGGCAAGCCTCCTTTTCTAACCTTAATGCCAATTTCCCAGCACTAATATTTTCTTTTTGCACCATTCAATTGCTTCCAAAATTCACATATATGTAAAAAATCAAGTTTACTATCTATATAAAAAAATTCTGACCTCAATTCAACTAGTAGATGGCTAGATATCTTAGAAACCCTCACTAATCCTTAAAGCCCAATTTCTAAGATTCTAACCCACTTGAACTTTAATAACCTTAAATTGAACTATTAGAATAAGCTTAAACTTATAACATATATTTAATATAATTACAATTACAAACCTATAAAATTTGACTGATAGATTTATAATTAGATTCTCAAAATGCTCAAAATTATAAATTCTTTTTTATTTCATGAAAATTAGAGTCATCTAAATCAACCTTGACTTTGTAGAGCTCTTACAAAACCAATATTTATCCAAATTACTCAAAACCAATGCTTAAGAAAATCTTCTAAAGTATGCTTTCAAATTCCACTCTCTAATCTACCAAAGAACTTCCCATCTGTCATAGGTGCATGATTTGTATATTAGGGTCTAATTTTGACCTTGGATCATAATTAGCCTTCTTTGGATATCAATCTAGAGATTTCTTAAATAATTTTTGCTAAATTTTTTTTTTTTACTTTGATCTTAAGATGCTTGTAATATTATTTTTATTAATCTACCTTATTTTATCTTGTTTATGGCCTTACAAAGTAAGTAAAAGTTTTTTTTATATGAAAAGGCAATATTAACAGTAAATAATTTTACTACTTTTTTATTTTTTTACCTATATTTTTTAAAGTAATTTTATAACTTAGTCTTCAATTAAGCTTCTCTATAATATATGTCTACTTTTTCTCTTTCATCCAATAGCCATATTACAACATGATAATATTCTATTTTAGCTATATATATATAATATTTATTTTCTATGTGTCACAGACATATTTCAAGTTATCACTTTTTAAAATCTTCTAGAATCTTTTATAATCTTATAGAATCTTTTTTAGTTTTCTAAAATCTTCTAGAATCTTTTTTAATCTTTTAGAACCTTCCTCAATCTTCTAGAATCTTTCTCAGCCTTTTAAAATCTTTTAAGATACTTTTAGAAGCTTTCAATGATGCTTCATAGACTTCTAAAAACTTCCTACTTTCTTTTGTAGTCAAAATCTTCTATAGGTGTTTCTATCAAGCTGAAGAAGCTTTTATAAAAGGTTTAATAGGACATAGATCTTGTAGTATAAACAGGAGATAAGACCAAGGTAAATCTCAATATTGCCAATACAAATCTTCGAGCAATCAAAATATTGCTTTATTTCTTAATATCAATCTAATTCTTGTTCTTTTCAACCATCTAGTTCTTTATTCTTAAAATCAATGTAGTTCTGTATTTTATTTCTTGTCTATTTAATAATCTATTATCTTGCATCTTTGACAATTTGGCAAGACTATTAATCATATCAAAGCTTTAATCTCTTCATAGAGAATATATTATCCCTCTTTTTGAAGATACTATCGCATTCTAGAAGAGTGTGAATTATCCTCTTTTAGATTGATATGCTTATTTGTTGCAATTTGATCTTTCTTTGGAAAGAGTGGATTATTTATTTTTTAAGATATATCATTATATTTTAGAGGTTTTAGATTATCTTCTTTTAAATTAATATTATTTAGTAATATTTTTTTAATATAAAAATTATTACATTAAAACTTGTTGATTTTTTCTTTATCAATATGGAAGTAGATCAAGTTATGAAAGGTACATCTTTACAAATATAGAATAGAATGGCAACTCTTATAAATCTTTGAGTTCTATAAAAAAAAATGGTATTCTTTCATAATCCAAAAAAAAAACTACAAATAGACTTAATATTTTAAAAAATTAAATAGAAGATTCATAGTTTGCAGCAAAAGATTATTGGATTGAAGGAAGTAGATGGTAGAGAAATTATACACATGATCTCTATAGAAGTTTCAAGGATTGTCATGAAAGAATCAAGGGCTAGTATATCTAATAAACTTGATGGAATAAGGTCTAACTTTCAAAATTTTATACAATAAATACGACTCTATTTACAATTATATTCTTCTTATTATCTAAATGGATTTACTCAAATTACTTTTGTTAGCATCTTTTTATCAAAAAGTACTTGATTATAAATTTTTTTATTATTGAAAAATAATTTTATAATTTTATATAATTTGAAGGTTTTTATAGAAAAATTTACTATTACATTTGGAGATAGTGATTGAAAAAAAGTGACAGAAAAGAAGATCCAAAACCTATGACAAAAACAACGTTCAACTGCAATTTATGCCACAAAATTTTAATAACTTACTTGTAATCTTAACTAGAACGATAAGACTTTTATGATTTAATTTTATTATAGCCTAAAAGATAACGTGAAGAATTTATTAATTACAATGCTAAAAATTAAAAGCTTAGAAGAACTCATGTCTTAAGTTATTACTTATGACAATTGCCTATTTGAATTATGACAAGAAAGGCAATCAACTTTTAGCAATACCTATCAAGGTACAACTACTATATCTTCAAAAATATCAAAGAAGCCATCAACATATTCTGAACCCATGCACATTGATGCAACTCAATTCAAGCTATTAACACCTAGAAATAAGATTAGATGTCTATAAGAGAATCTATGTCTATATTGTAGAAGATCTAATTACAAGGCAACAAATTGTCTAAACAAGTCTAGGAAATTCAAGGCATAAAATGTAATATCTAAACTGAAGAGGTGAAGAAACAAAAATATTCAACCACAATAAGGACCTTGTGGTTAGACACCTCCAAATCTAAATTATCAAAAAAAGATCTCTTCCTACCTCCAGATCCAACATCTTATTTTACGCTTCATATATATATAAGAACCTCAATATATGAGATTTATGCTTAAGTTTTTTTAGATACTAGAGCCTTAGCATACTTTATGGATAAAGATTTTGTAACTAAGTATAATTTAGTACTTATAAAGAAAATCCATCCTACACTTGTTGAAATCATTGATAAAAAAAACCTTGCATCAAGAGATATTATTGAAAAAATACAATCATTAGAAGTAGTACTTGGAAATCAAGTATCACACATTGTCTTTAACATCATTTAATGTCCAATAAATCCTATTATCATTGGATTTCCTAGGTTTGAATTTCATTATCCTAATATTAATTGGAATTTACAAGAGATTTCTTCAAGGTCCAAACATCAAAAGAAGAAATAAGATGCAATTTTGTTTCTTAGAAATAAAGCTTTTATACATGCTGCAAAAAAAAGAATTGAATTTGCATTGTATGCTATTCCAATGAAAGATCCAATTAGACAACTTAAGTAAGATAATTCTAATTACTATCATAATCTTAAAAATATATTTGAAAAAAAAAAAAAAAAAAAAAAAAAAAAACATGTTACTAGAATATTGTCTTTGTAACTGTACAATTGAATTATAAGATGGAGTTCAACCTCTATTTGGTCTAATTTATAATTTCTTATAGATAGAGCTTATAGCCTTATGAAAATATATTAATGAAAATTTAGCCAAGAATTTCATTAAACACTCGAAATTGCTTGGTGGAGCACTTATCTTATTGATAAAGACAAAATGATGGTTCTTTATATATGTGTATTGACTATCAAGGTCTGAATAAGGTGATTGGAAAAAAATTGCTATCCATTACTATTAATCTTAAGATTATTGGAACAACTAAGATAAGCAAAGACTTTTATAAAGATTGATTTGATAGGTGCTTATAACTTAGTCATGATCAAAGAAGGAGATCAATAGAAGACATCATTTTGTATAAGATATAGACATTTCAAGTACAATGTTATGTCTTTTGGACTTACAAATGCACTTACAGTCTTTCAACATATGATAAATGATATCTTTCAAAAATACTTAGATGACTTTATAGTCATCTATCTAAATGATATCTTGATCTTCTTTAAGAACAAATAAGACTATGAATATCACGTTGTTGTGTGGCATGATCCTCTACCTGAAAATACACTAGGTATTTGGCTATAGAGAATTTTCTTATAATTTATTGGCAAGATTCTAATAAATGATTTGTCGTTAATAATAAAGACAAATAATACAAAGATATTACAAAAGAAAATTTATATTGATAAAATTCTCCTTGTATTCAAATAGGTTTGTGTATAAAATCTTGGCTCCTAAAGAATCCCTTGAGGTTATATAAAAGGCTCAAATTGCAATAATATCCTTCAATATTTTTTTCACCCACAAGAATTTATTTCTTTTAAAACTTTAGAATTCAATAATTCTTGATTCAACCATTCAATTTCTATAAGAATTTCTTCTAAGTGTAGATAATACTCTTGAACTTTATCACAAAAAAAATCAATTATAGATTCACTTTTAATCATTTGATATCTTAAAAATCCTAACAAGTGCTTAAAACCCTAGTTTAGAGACATGTGAGCATTATTTTCTTCATATATGACAAATCCAAAATTCTAATGCTATAAAACTTTTGTACATAGTCTTGAAAAAATAACATATATACTTTTAAAAATTTTGAGTCAAAAGTTTATCAAATTACCTAAGATATAGCTCAAAACATAACCACAAGTTAAGAGGGGTTACTTATTGCCTTTTGATTACAAGCACTAACTTCAATTCCTAATATGTCCTTCATTCTAACTTAGATTTTATCAAGCCATATATAAAAAATTTAGCTAAGAAAGTGTTCTTTTTAATTCCAATTGCTGATCTTCTTTTGCTTTTTGTACGTAAAAGTTATGTCTAAAAAAGTGACAATAGATACAATTTTGACACCTTAACTTTGAGTGCCTATATCTCCTTCATAAAAAGTCCACATCACACAAAATTTGTACCAAAATCATATCCAAAAATCCAAACTTGCTAACCTTAGCCTTTGATGTTCCAATTCTCTCAAAAAAAAACAAATCCTAATAACTAATAAGTCCTCAAGCAACCTCCTTGAAGTCCATTGGATATGAATTTTGGCCAATAGGAATAGAGACTTCTATCATTCATTTCCATTCATCCACATGGATGCCCTAAGTACTCCTTTTCATACTAAAAACTCATTTCCATTCTTTTTCCTAATAAGATTTATATAATATGTGTTCTAAATTCCAAATAAATAAGTAAACAAGATCTCAAGGGTTATCAATGCCTAATAAAGGTGACTTAAGATATATAAAAGTTATTATCAATATCAAATCAACCTCAAAAGTTATTACAAAAAAAAAAAAAAAAAAAAAAAATTGTGTAAATTTTAATAATAATCTTTTTTTTAAACAAATTCTTTCTAAATATATAACCTAAACATATCTTATAACTAATAAAAGTCCATTGATATGGCCTTCATCTAATCATATAGTAAATTATATATTAAATTTATATATACAATATTTTTATATGGTAGTTGAACCATGATACGACAACGTATATATGGTATTGAAGAAATTATAAAAAAGTGGATTATATGCCAAATTGAAAAAGTGCTCTTTCTATCAACCATCAATTAAATTTTTAAAATATATTGCCTCTAAAAATGAGATTTTTGTAGATCCAAAGAAGATACAAATTTTTATAGAGTGGAAACAATTATCATCAATAAAAAATGTAGAATATTTTTTAAAATTTATAAATTTTAATAGAATCTTCATCAAGGATTATTTTAAGATTGTAGCTCTATTAACATGACTTATAGGAAAGAAAAAATTTATTTGGGGTGACAAGGCTGAAGAAATATTCAAGAAGCTAAAAAAATCTTTTTTATTTTAGCTCTTATATTTATTCATACAAATCCAAAAAAACCATTCATTTTGAAAATAGATGCTTCAAATTTTGCACTTGGATTTGTGCTCTTTCAAATTAATGATGATGGTCAATTTCACTAGGTAATATTCCACTCTTAAAAAAATTTAGTTACAGAAATCAATTGTAAGATTATGACAAGAAACTATTGGCAATTGTCAATACTTTTGAAAAATAGAGCCATTTACTAGAGGGAGCTTAATATAAGATCACAATATATGTTAATCACAAAAATTTGGAATATTTTATTAATGTCCAAATTTTAAACTACTATTAAATATAATAGAATATATCATTATCTTGATTTGATTTTGTAATTACATATCATCTAAAAAAACTTTAAAGAAAATCAGATATCCTTTCTTGATGTTCATATCTTGTACCAAGAATAAGAGACATTATATTAGATTAGCAAAAATCAATCATATTAAAATTGTTCAATTTACAATTGAAGACATTGATAATATTTACTTATACAAATATAACTTTCAAGCCAGAAATCCAAAAAACAATGAAGACAGATCCATTTGTGGATAGTATTTAGCAACATTTAAAAAATGCAAAGGTAAAAGAAAATAATAAATTCAAGTTTAAGGATGGATTGTTGTATTTCAAGAATTTTTTATATATTCTTCTAAGCCTTGCAAGACTGCAAGTTCTTTAAGCATGACATGACCTTCCAACAATTGGACATTTTAGCTTCAATAAGACCTTGAAATTAATATCAAAAGATTATTGGTGGCATCAAATATAAAAATTGATGAAGGAGTTTATCCAATCATGTGAAATTTGTGTCCAAGTAAAGGCTCTAAGATACCAACCATATAGACTTTTCTAATTACTTCTACTTCTTAAAGATCCATGATAATTATTATCCATGGATTTCATTACAAATCTTTTGATTTTTTATGGCAAAGATTCAATTTTTATTATAATAGACCATTTTATCAAGATGGCACATTTCATCCCGTACAACAAGATTATTTCTAGAGAAGAAACAGCCAAGCTTTTTATTAATAATATTTATCGATTACATGGCCTTCCAAGTGACATTATTTTGGACTAAAGACCATAATTTGTATTAAATTTTTGGAAATGACTATTTCAACTTTTGAAGATCAAGATCAACTTTTATCAACTTATCATCTTCAAATTGATGGTCAAATAGAATAAGTAAATCAAATTTTAGAACAATATCTTTATTGCAATATAAATTACCAACAAGATGATTGGATGGATCTCCTACCATTGATTGAGTTTGCATATAATAACATCGAACATTCTTCAATAAAGTAAATTCTATTCTTTCCAAATTATGAACACCATCGTAGATTAGATCCATTTCAAATTGAAGATGTGGAAAATCTTGTTGTAAAAAACTTAACTACCTACTTGAAGGCCATCCATGAAGAATTAAAACTTCAACTATAAATAGTTCAAGATCAATATAAGACTATATAGACATCCATCACAAGAGCCAATCAAAGTTCAAGGTAGGAGATTGTGTTTGGCTACTACGACAAAATATACAAATAGATCAATTATTATAATAATTAAATTACCAAAGATTTAAGAAATATATAATTCAATATCAAGTAAATTTAATAAGTTTCCATCTTGAATTACCAAGTAGCATATACATTCATCTAATCTTCTATATCTTACTTTTAAAAATCTATCATAAATCAAGTATTGTTAAAAGAGCTCTTCCACTACCAATCCGAGTTGAAATCAATCAGAAGCTTAAATACAAAGTGGACAAAATATTGAATTTGTATATAAGACATGGACAATTGGAATACTTCATTTATTGAAAAGACTATGGAATTAGCAAAAGAGTATGAGAACCTTTAGATAACCTTAGAAATATATTTAAAAAATTTTACAAATTCTATTAATAATATCCTAGAAAACTTAAATTCAATTGCCATTGAAGAATTTGTAGACACTAACACCTCTTGGCTTCAAAATGATGTTTTCTTATTAATGATAGAAGACCAATATAAAAGGGAGAGAGCCACGCCAAGACCTTCACTTGTATATAGCCATTATTTTTAAAACAGAATAGATCATACTAGAAGCTTGCTAATTATCATGTCAAATCTTTGCATTTTGAGGAACTTACAAGAATAAGAATAAAAGACCTTTTTGCCATATAAGTGCCTAATAAAGTATTGTGACTTTCACAATCCGCTAGGTTCAAAGAACATAGAGAATATAAAGAAGGAGTATTCTAATACCAAATAAGGCTATGTTTGGAGTCTTTGGAGATACGACCTCATCACAAAAATCTTGATTCAAATATCCAAGCTTTGATGATATTCGTTGAGGTTGAAAGGGTGATTCTAATTGGGCCAAAAATTATATTTGGAAGACATTTTAAAAGTCATAACAAAGAGTAGATTCTTGGATGAGACATTGATATAGTAAAAATTATATTTAGAGGCCATCGATGCCATCTCAAAGATCTTATAAAATTGATTATCAACAAACAAATGACAAAATATGTTGCTTCTTTATTTCAACAAATTTTAGATTTCCTACACATGTGATTTGCTCATCAAAATACTTGGGCTCTTTATAAAACTCATTCCTAGAAGGAAAAATGATATCATGGACATGTTCCACATTATCACTTTCTAGAACCTTCTAAAACCTTCCATAGTCTTTTAGAATCTTTTTTAATCTCTAAAACCTTTTAGAATCTTTTTTAGTTTTCTAGAACCTTTTTCAATCTTTTAGAATTTTTTTCAACCTTCTAAAATATTTTAAGATATTTTTAGAAGCTTCTATAGATGCTTTATAGATTTCTAAAAACTTCCTAGTTTCTTTTGTAGTTAGAATCTTCCATAGATGTTTCTATCAAGCTGAAAAAGCTTCTGTAGAAGGTTTAATAGGATATAGACCTTATAATATAAATAGGAGGCAAGACCAAGGTACATCTCAGTCTTGCCAACACAAGTCTTAGAATAATCCAAAGTTTTGCCTTGTTTCTTGATATCAATCTAGTTCTTATTCTTGTCAACCATCTAATTCTTATTCTTTTCAAGCATCTAGTTCTTTGTCTTTGAAATCAATCTAGTTTTGTATTCTTTTCCTTGTCGATTCACTAATCCATTGTCTTGCATCCCTAATACTATATTCTCTTATTTATTTTATTTTATTTTTTGACTAAAATAACATTGTTTCAATTTTATTCATAATTATAGTTGATGCAAAATTCTTCAAAATAGAAGTTGTCAACTTATTTATTTTGGTAGAAGTTAACAACATTAAGTTGTGTTGCAAATCGGCATTGAAACAAGATAATACCATCTATAGGTTTTTACAATTGATTACTAAACCTTGATCAAATTCATAGAAAATTGAACTAAATTCCAAACTACTAAATTGTGGACATATATATGTCTAGAATATTATAATTTAGATAAAAGATTCTATAATAAGAGGTCCAAATTTTGAATTAGGAATAATAAGTCTTTCTTGTTCCTTTCTTCTTTCAATTTTGTACATTTGAACCTGGATGATATTGTTGACAAAATATCTTTCTAGTCAATGTAAAATCTAAAGTTAATAATTGCTAATAATATTAGAGGATATAGAGTAACAATAAAATGGAATACTTAAATTTTGCTAAGCAACATGATAATTTATGAAACCTCAAATAACTAGTACTAAGAATGGAAAGTATGTATCACCAGTCACACTCTTAATCCACCTCAAAATTCGGATGTTACTAGGATCTTCGTCCCAGTGAAAGAGCTTCGTCGTTAGTAGGTAAGCAGAAGAGGTTTGAGAACAGAAAACAAGCTTGCCGCATGTCGCACAAGCTCCAATCTCAACTGGGCGGTGAGAATCAGAGGACCGCATTGTCAAGGCCTCAACACAAATGCTCGCCCACCCTGATGGCAGACCAGCGCATATGCGGAGCAGCTGCTCTGGAGCCCTCCACTAAGGCCAATGATCCTACGATCATCCGTCGGACACGAGAAATTTATTCGCAGCTCGTTTTGATGGGGCGCTGTGGTTTTTGGGTTTTGAAATGGGACCCGGTGGAGATACGTTTCTGCCAAGTTATGTTGCAATTTTGGTGTTGGGTGGCGACTTACAATAACACATGTCACTTGAAGGGAAGTTTCGTGCCAGGGATTGTGGAGCGGCTATGGAATGACCCCCTTGCTAACGCACTGCTTGTGGATTCGGCCAATGACAATAGAAAAAATACCGTCCACGCCCGATTATTCAATGTTTTCACTCATCGGCAAGATGTCCCGCTGACCGAGACACGACTTCAACATCTTGAACCACGAAGAAAAAATGGGTTTTACCTGAACACGGCGAATATACCGCTCGTTTATGCCCCGGTGTCTTGTCGAATGAGGAGAGCGTGTGTCGGGAATTTGATTCCATGCGCAATTTTCTCCGCTCTCCCGGAAAACACACACCTTCAACAAATCACACAACCACAGCTGCTACAGCAAACCTTCAACCAGGCAACCTTATCTAATTCCTTGAAAGATTAAAATTTCCTTGTACACGTGCTGTGGATCGGGTCGGCACAAAGTGTACACGATTCCGACACAACACTCCGTGCGAGTGGCCAACAGCGAAACAGCATATTCAACGAGAATCGTACCGTCGAAGCAAACCATAGTGGTTTGTAGTGTTCTAATCTAACACTTCTTTGTTACAAAACGTGGATCAGTGTTGGGTTGATTATAAAGAACTTTTTTTTATTAGTAATAAAACAGGATATTCCCTGAAACCCCACTTCTGAAACATCGTGGTACCCCTCCTTGGACTGGACTGATTGGGCCCCTTGATCCCAACCCTAAGGCATGTTTGGTTATATGTATACATATTATATTATATTTTATATGCATGGCACCTGTGCATCTGAAAACTGTTCAACTGATTAAGCACTGACGGCATGCTTCCTTTTGCACTGGGCCCCTACAATGGCCAAAGATTGACCCCCATCCCCCTGACGAAGTTAGCCCTGTGAGAGAGACACCCACCCCCAATTTTGCAGAACAGGTACCGAGCTTGCACTCTGACCTTTTTTACTTCATCCGTCTGTCATTCATGTGTCTACTAACATAGATGTTGAGTAGTGGCCTCAGATTTTGTTAGCAGTACAACCAATTGTTGGGAGTTCCTAAAATATTGGTAAGAGGTGTTAAGAGTTTGGGGTTTGCAAAAAAAAAAAAAAATACAAAATCATTTATGAGCAATTAGACAAGGTTGAAAGTTTAGGGTTTATTAAAATATTTTGATACAAGTAGCCATTCGGATTTTCTATTCATCTAATATTAGGTACCAATTGGTATCTATTTTGCAAGAGTCCACACACCTTCTCCTTTAAAAGAACAACTTGTGAGCTTGTATCTTAGGGATGCCCCTTCCATATATATTTGATATTTTATAGAAGCATGTTAATGATTTCTTAACAAAACAAGTAATAGACATTAGATTTCAAACTTTATAAGAATTGAAGTTATTATTAGGGACATACACTTTGGAGGTTCACAGAACCTTCTAGAATATTTTAGAAGCTTCTCAAGTTAGTGAAAGTTGGTTGAGAAGCTTCTTAGTTGGTGAAAGTCGGTTGAGAAGTTTCCTAATTAGTGGAAGGAGCTCAAAAAGCTTCCCAATTGATAGAAGCTACTTGAGAAGCTTCTTAGTTTGATGGTAGCTGTTTAGGATGCATCCTAGATAGGAATATATATAGGGATCGAGACTAAAGAATTCTTCAGTCTCGATAACACATCTCTTGGAGTTCTAACTCATCTTTCTTGGTGTTGTTTGTGTACTCATTTGTTTAATTCAAGTTCTTGTTAGAAACCTTGTCCTCGTTTCAAGTCTCTTATTTTGTATTCTTATATCTTTGATAATTATAGTAAAAAAAATCTAAATATAAATTATTTCTAATTATAATCACTATTATTATTATATTTAAATTTTATACACTCTATTATATTACTATTTTGATATATTCTTAAATTTTTTAAAATTAAAATTGTAATACATATAACTTGAATATAGCTTGAATAATCATTAAGTGAATATTGTTTACTTTAACTTTAGAAATATAAAATGTATTATGATTATATATAAGAGAATGGTAATATACATATGTTAATAGATTTTTATTCTATAAAGAATAAATTATATATATATATATATATATATATATATATATTACTTATTTATAAAATAATCTTAATGCTAAACAAAGATTTAAGCATGAACAAATAAAATAAATTAAATGGGCTAAAGATAGGAAGTATTATAGATATTCTTTTTACTTCTTAAATAAATGAATTACCACAAAAATATAATAAAAATATTTATAATATAAATACAAATTTTTTTATTTAATAATAATTTTTTAGATTTAAAATTTATATTCTTAGTTTTTTTAATAAAAAAAAATTCATATGTATAAAAATTTTAATAATAAATTTTTTTCTATATTTATTAAAAAAAATAAAAAAATAAAATTTTATAATTGATTGTGAGCTTTAAAAATATTTGTAAAAACTAATGATATGACAAGGACATTATTATGGTTATTTGTAATTAATGTAATTTAAAAAAAAGAAGGCTATTAAAAAAATATTATATTCTTAATTTATAATATGAATTTTATAAAAACTTATATTTTTTATACTTTCTAAAGTCTAATATTTAAAACATTTACATATATAATATGATATACATATATTTTATAAAAATATATTTATCTAATATATAAGGGTATTAATGTTTCTTTTATATAATAAGAGATCAAAATACAAAACTTAATTTCAGAAAGTATGTACGTAAAATAAAAATATATGAATAAAATATTAAAAATATGTAATTTGTATGCATTATAAAAAAATTTATGTTTAATAAATTATGTTAGTAAAAAAATTGTAACACAATTAATTTTGAAAAATGATTTTCTTCTTTAAAGTTTAAAGTATTATTTTACAACTTATAGGAAGTTATAAAAATATAAATATACATTTTAAGTTTTTTTAATATATATATATATATATATATATATATATATATATATATATTAGTTTTTTTATATTTATTTTTCTTGGAATTTTTATATTTTTTCTTATTTTTTAATTACTCTAAAGTACTTAAAAAAAATTATTTTTTAATTTAACAACTAATTTTTTTTTTCAATTTTTAATTTTTAAAAATTTCCTTAAATAAATAAAAAATATTAATAATTAAATATTTATAGATAGATTTAAATTTTCTATTACATTCAAAATAAAATAAAATAAAAACCAAAAATGATATTAAAATTAGTGGTGGTGGATTAAAAATACACTAAAATATATATATATATATATTTTTTAAAAACTAAAAATAATAATTTGAATAAGTACTTATGATATTAAATTAATTTGTAAACAAGTTATTGGTGCTAATTTTAAAAAATAATTTCTTTTAAATCTAAATTTTAATATATATAATAAAAAATATATCTATGATACTTTCTATCTTTAGCCTATTTAATTTACTTTATTTGTTCATGCTCAAATCTTTGATTAGCATTAAGATTACTTCATAAATAAGTAATATATATATATATATATATATATATATATATAATTTATTCCTTATAGAATAAAAATCTATTAACATATGTATATTATTATTTTCTTTTATATAATCACAATATATTTTATATTTCTATACTTAAAATAAAAAATATTTTCTTAATGATCATTCAAGCTATATTCAAGCTACATGTACAACAATTTTTTAATTAGTAAGTCAATACTTTATTAATCCTCTTTTTGCCTTTAAAACTGCCTCCACACAACATGGCATGCTATTTACAAGGTTGAAAATGACTTCTTGAATGATTTCTTTTTACTCCTCCTCCACCTTCCCTTACAACACTAACATTCTAATTGGTTGTGTTGGTCAAGCATTCAAACAACATTTAAAATTCTTCCACAAGTATTTTAGTATGTAAAAGTCTAGAGATTGTAC
The DNA here is from genome assembly GCA_036785485.1 of Physcomitrellopsis africana. NCBI lineage: Eukaryota > Viridiplantae > Streptophyta > Bryopsida > Funariales > Funariaceae > Physcomitrellopsis > Physcomitrellopsis africana. The sequence goes on along the minus strand of JAWRVF010000219.1, from coordinate 43,350 downwards.
TTGCCATTGTAATACTTGTAAACCAAGTCCGTCAAAGTACTCCTTTGCCTTTTAAAAAGTTTTATTTGGATCATTATCTTGCTTCAAAATCACATCATTGACACCCAAGTTGTAATAATCTATAGTCTTGATGAATTTTTTATACAAAATCTTGTAATACAATGTGTACATTTATATTTTCTTTAATCTTTGTGAGATAACATATGCTTTAGGTGGTCATTCAATTCCATACTATAAGCAAACCACCATTGTAGTTGATGGTTGCCTGACAAATATGATTAGAGAATACTTCTCTTTTTTGCTTCCAACACCAAATCTATCCATCCGATATTATATAATAATACAACCATTAGGTGAAAGAGGAAAGGAATGATTATATTATTAAGGAACTCAAATGAAAATATTTTAATAAATTATCTTAAAAATATAGATAATAGACAAAGAAATAGTAAAAATTAAAAAAATACTAATATTACCTTTTTATAGAAGAGGCTTCTATTTACTTTGTATAATCATAAATAAGACAAAATAAAATAGATTAGAAAAATAAATAATATACTCTTCTTTAAAAAAGAATTAAAAATAGATTTTGACAAAATTTAATTCAAAATTTCAAGAATTGATACTTAAAGGGGACTAATTGTGAACATGGATTGAAATCAAATCCTGACATAGAAAATCGTGTGCCTATGGCAAATAGAGAGTTTTTTAGCAAATCAAAGAATATAATTTGAAAGCAAACTTTAGAAAGTTTTTTTAAGCATTAGTTTTGAATGATTTGGATAGATATTGACTTTGTAAGAGCTTTACAAAATCAAGGTTGATTTGAATGACTCTGGTTATTATGAAATAAAAAAGAATTTATATTTTTGAGTATTTTGTGAGTTTGATTATAGATCTATGGTTAAAATTTTGTGGATTTATAATTGTAGTTGTACTAAATGCATGTTATAAGTTTAAATTTGATCAAATGATTTAATTGAAGATTATTGAAGTTCAAGTAGGTCAAGGTCTTAAAAATTGGGTTTTGAGGGTCTATGAGGATTTTTAAGATATCTAATAATCTACTCATTGGATTGAGGTAAGAATTATTTATATAGATGGTAGACTTGATTTTCTACTTATTTGTGAATTTTGGAAGCAATTGAATGTTTCAAAAAGAAGATATTGGCATTAGGAGATTGACATTAAGGTTGGAGAATAAGGCCAGCGTACACCTAAGTAGAGTTTTGGATTTATCTTCTATTTGGTGAATTGGATTTTCTTCAAAAAATTTATACATATTTTCAATTTGGTTATTGAAAGGTGAGCAAATTTTGAATCAAAATTAATAATTCAATCATTAGCTATTGAGGTTTCAATCTACTATAAGATTTATTAGGATTTGATTAGAATTTTATTAAAATTTATTAGGATTCATTTAGGATTTGATTAGGATTTTATAAGGATTTATTTAGGATTTAGGATTTGTTAAAATTTGATTAAGATTTGATTAAGGTTTGTTAAAATTCATTTAGAATTTGACTAGGGTTTCATAAGGATTTGTTTAGAATTTAGGAGTTGGTTAGGATTTCATTAGGATTTATTTAAGATTTAGGATTTGTTTAAGATTTGATTAAGATTTATTAAAGATTTAGGATTTGACTAGGATTTTACTAAGATTTGACTAGGATTTATTTAGGATTTGATTGGGATTTGATTAGAATTTGATTAAAATTTGATTAGAATTTGATTAGAATTTCTATTATTGATATTCTTAAATATTTTTATATTAATATTTCTATAGAAATTTTTTATTATTTCTTTATAAATTTTTTAAAAATTCTTTAAGATTTCTTTATCTTTTTTTAAAAAAATTGTTAAAAATTTAATTGAATTTCTTTAATGGTTGAGCATACTTGTTAATCTTTATTTGTAATTTATATATAATTTTATTAGAGGTGTTAAAACTTATTGTTACAATTTTCTTTTTATCTTCCACAGCTAGATGCCTAATACATTCTTAAGCAAGATTTTACGTAATACAATACCGACATCAATTCATATTATATTATAACATGACTATAGGATAAAAAAGCAAAATAAGACCTATATTATTAAAAAAAACTTAAGTAAAGACTAAGTTATAAAATTCTTTTAAAAATGATAAGCAAAAGATAGAAGAAAGTAGAAAAATTGTGACTATACTACTTTTTTTGTAAAATGGCTTCTATTTACTTTGTAGGGCCATAAATAAGGCAAAATAAGATAGATTAGCAAAAATAACACTATATGTATTTTTAAATAAAAATAATAAATATCCTTTCAGAAAAATTATTTTAAAAATACTTGAGAATAATATTCAAAGATAATTAGTTACAAACCAAAATCAAAATCAAATCCCAAGGCACAAAACCGCATGCCTATTGCAAATGAAGAGTTCTTTTATTGATTGAAGAATAGATTTTGAGAGAAAATTTGATAGAATTTTTCTTTAGCATTGATTTTGGTTGATTTGAGTAGATAATGACTTTGTAATAGCTTTACAAAGTCAAGGTTGTTTTAAACAACTCTGATTTTTATAAAATAAAAGTAGATTTATAATTTAAAAATTATATATTTTTTATAGTAAATGTATAGTATAAACTTTGTGAATTTGTAAAAACAAATATGTTGAATGTAATTTATATATTTGAACTTAATTAGATAATTAGATTAAAGGTTATTGAAATTCAAGTGGATTAGGGTCTTAAAAATTAGATTTAGAAGAACAATGAGGATTTTTATAATTTTGAATAATTTATTAATTGGATTTAAGTGATTTTTTGTAAGTTGATAGTTGACTTAATTTTTAATATTTATAAAAAATTTGAAAGCAAGTAAATGATTAAAAAAAAATCTTTTGAGGTTAGAAGATTGACATTATAGTTTAAAAAAAAAGAAAAGAAGAAGAAGACAATTAATTTCCAAGTAGATTAGGTGTTTTTTCTTCCAATTTATAAGTTTAATTCTTTTTAAATTTTATGTGCTTGTTTTTAATAAGAAAATTAAAATATATAAAAAAATTAAATTAAGATCAATAATTAATTTAATAATTATCAAGGATTTAAATGTCATATAAAATTTGATTAAGATTGGTTAAATTTTGATTAAAATTTATTTATAATTTTTTAAAGATTTGATTAGGATTTAATTAAGATTTATAAGAATTTATTTAAGATTAGATTAAGATTCAATTAGGATTTATTGAGGATTTTTTTAGGATTTTAAAAAAAAATCTTTAAAATTCTTTATGATTTCTTTAAAAAAATTGAGTTTTTTTTTTAAAAAAAAATAAAGATTTATTTAGAATTTGATTAGGAATTCTTATGGTTTGGTTGGAATTTATTTAGAATTTCATTAGGATTGTTAGATTCTTGGTTAGTTGTAATATTTAACTTTACCTTCTACAACTAAGTGCCTAATGCATTTTCAGTCAAGATGATACGTAATACAATATTAGTTTTTCTTGGTCTTATTGGACCATACAACTTTCCACTCGTCTTCAATAATTCAATGCTTGTGTTGGTTGGCAAAGTCCAAGTGCGCTTGATGATAACAATGTAATAGCAATTACTTCTTGGTCTTTGGCACTGCTCAATATTCGTTTACTTTGAATAAATTGTGTATTATATTTATACAAACCACCATGTTGGCTTCACAAGCAAGGCTTGCAAAAGCTTTAACAATAACATCTACCTTGTTTGTTGTGATATTGCACAAGACTTTCTATTTATTAGCATTAAACAAAACTTGCAGTTGATCTATTTGTGATAATAAAGTACTTTGAGATACGCTTTTGGCAAATGCAACAAACTGTTGCACATCAAATATTGAATTGAGTTGACACCTTACATATTAAAAGTCCTTGTTTCAATACTTGTACAATTGTATTATTTTTGCCTTGTATAACAATATGCATAGTGATTATCACAAATATCAATAATTATTAATATATTTATTTAAATAAATATAAATAAGTAGAAATAAATAAAAATAGATTAAATTATTAATATATTGTTAAAAAATAATTTAAAAGCTTGGTAGATGTGGATTTGACTTTATATATATTAATAAGTGATTTATAGATTGAAAACTTGGCTAACAAGTTGGCTATATATTATACATGTTGGCTATTTAAATTATAAGTTGGCCATGTGGCACATATGTTAGAAACTTGCCCTACAAATTAGACATGTATCTTGCAAGTTGAATACATGTCATATGACTTATAAGACATTGTCATATAGTTTTTAATTAGATAATATATATGGAGGCAAGAGTGAGGCCTTTCTCACTCTTGTCAATGCTTTTCTTATATTTTAGTCTTAGTTCAAGACTCTCTAGTTTCTTTGTATTTGACAACAGTCATATTAGTTTCAATCTTATATCTATCTTTAATTTGTCTACTTTCTTTCTTTTGGTGGTACAAGAGTGTATTATTTCTTCAAAGTTTCATTGTGATTCATGTCTTTAATAGTCACAATGAGATAGTCTAAGTAAGTGCAATTGAACTGTTAGACCAATATAGATGTATATATGTGTAAATAGAAGAATACAACAACGCCTTACAAAGTTAAAGAAACAAGAGAAGTGCAACAATGAGTAAAGTGATGCAATGATGAATAACAATGGAGGTCTCAATTGTGTTTGTAATAAGTAACAAGTAAAGAGTCAAAAAATTGTCTCAATATTTGGCAAACTTTTCATCTACAAACATGTTTTTAAAAAAACCCTCTACAATAAAGACCCTTGAATTATATACTATTAACTTTGCTTATTGAATCAAATATCTATTTATTGCTCTATTTCAAGAAAAAGATAAACTAAATTAAATTCAAAAATATTAAAATAATTTTTTAAATTATTATATATTTTTAGTATATAATTTTTTTATCCTCTTATGAATTATGTATATTATTCTTCTACATATAAAATATATTGAGTAAATATCAAATTTTGAATTAATTTTTAAAAATATTCTTATAAAAATATTATAGTATTAAGAATATTATGGTGTTAAAAATGAAGATTTAAAAATAATAATTTAATAATTGATTGTAAAAATATATATAATTTTAAAGATAATATATATAAATATGTGAGTATTATATGAAATAATCAAATTTAAAATGAATAAAGAATATATTAATAATATTTAAAAAGTGAAGAAATTTATAAAAAAAAATAATATTAATTCTAACTATTCTAATATAGATCTTAAATATATAATGGATAGTTTTAGAAAATTTATGAAATAAAATATATATATATATATATATATATATATATATATATATATAACTTTATCTTTAAATATAAAAAAATAAAAATAATATTGTAATAAAATATTTTATTTAGTTTATCTTAATCAATTTTGTATTGTGATTTTTAATAAATTTTTTATAATTAAAATATATGTTATTTCCATTTTAGATAAATTTTTAGTTAAATTATTGAATTATTATTATTTATACCTATTTAATTTTTTATAATAATTATAGATTTTTTAAATAATACTATTAATGATTATATATATATATATATATATATATATATATTATTAATTATCACTTTAATATTTATAATACTATATTATTTATTACTCTTTATTATTATATATATTATTATTTTAGTTATTTTAAGTATATATTTTATTATTATTTTTTATATATTGATATATTTTAAATATAGAATATAGTTTTGTAATGATTATATTAGATTTGGCTAAAAATCATAATATATATAAATATTATTAATAAAATATAAATATTATTAATAAAATATAAATATTATTAATAAAATATAAATACTTTATATAAAATATATTACTTTATAATTATTACTAAATAATCTAATTATTAATATATAAGTATTAATAATTTTATATTAATCAAAATATTTTTGAATGATATAATTTTTATTTTATATATATATATATATATATATATATTAAATTTTTATATTTATATTTGTATTATTATATGTACATTCTTATTTTCATATTTTATGAAACCCATCAAAAGATACTATTAGTATATTAAACAAATATCTAAACAAATGAATTTTGAATTTTGAAAAAAATAGTAGAATTCCTAACCTCGATAGGCAAGCAAGTGGGTGAGATAGGGCAAGAATCAAACACAACAAGCAAGGGATAAAATAGGGCAAGGAATGGATAGCATCCCAAAACCTTCTAGAAGGACAATGCTGATTCACTACTTGACAAGCTTAGCACCTAATTTATTTTCCCTATCCACGTGCGCACACCAGGTACACCCTAAAAGGTCGAACTGGAAAGCATTCTACTTTTGAAAGCAGAAAGTCGACCTGGAAACCCGACATCTCGTCGTAACCAATGAACAAGAGCCTCTGTCTACAAATGTACACAAATGTGCAGAGAGAAAGAGAGGCGCAGTGGCATCGTGATCTACGCCCATGCGGTGCAATTCATGGCTGAGCGTGGGTTGCAGCAAAACCCACGACGTCCCCGCAGGATTTCTGTTGTTGCATGCATCGAAATAGAACAGACGCGCCATGGCGAGATCCTTGAACGATGTTCCATGCCAAGTATGGGCGGTACCTAGGGTTCCTCAGCAACTAAGTGACAGGGATTTCAAGTTAAGTGTCGGGAGAAATTCGTTCGGGGGCCTTCGGATATTGCCCCCTGTGAGCTGAACGCTGAACCACTAACATATTTTTATCCGAACAGTGTGGATTCATAACAAACTCTTTCATTGCTGGGTTGCATTATCGGATCTGGAGAGCCACAGTCCAGCTATGTCTCCGATCCCACGACGGATGACGACGATCGACTAGATTGACGCACACTAGGTGGCGGCTACAGATTCCCCGCTGATCAGCAGGACTGGTCAGCCAGCTTTCCTTGCACGGAATCTACCAAGGAGTATCCCTTCAAATAATAGGCAAGGAATCAGCATCCTGGAAGTATGCCTTCAAAATATCCCTCCCCTCTCTCGTTCCGGAACCAGACAATAATTCTGGTCTAGTGCGGATGCGTTCTCTTTGTGCTTCCAGCCACAATCTCGTACGTCCTTCGGCAAAAGAACAACACATCCACTGTTTCAATGCCAACAGGACAAAACTTGCGCGGAATTTTTGGCATCGCTCTGTAAGGTCCCATGCGAACTGGCCGAGGCAAACTGACCGACACTGCGCCTGATGGAGCCAGTCGACGCATTGGACTTCGTTGAGCGCGCCTCGCCAGGACGGTTTGGCGATCGAATGCGCTGGTTGACCCCACCGCACAAACGGTGCCTTACCCTCCACCTCTTCCAGCTCTCTGGCTGGCTATCTGGCTGTCTGTTTGTCTACCATCGCATCCGGCCTTACTCAATCAATCACGCGATGTCAGGCTCTGAAGCGTTCCTACTGTGGCCGTTGTCGTCAAGCTGTCCTTCAACCATCTCGCAGCTACCGATGCGTTTCCTTCCGCGGCTTCAATTAAACGAGAACTAGGAAGATCCAGTTCGGAAATGCGTCACTTGGATAAGTCGGAGTGCCGAGAGATAAGTGCTCCACATCCTTTGGATCCGAGCGAGAGAAAAGTTCCATGTTTGCACTGGCGCAACTTCAGCCATCCCTCGCAGCAAACAGGGATTACACGAGGATGCACCCAGGGAATGACACAGAAATGCAGATAGCATTCAAAGTACACAATTACAGTGGGCAGTTTATATATTTATATATATATATATTTATTACAAATACAGTTTGTGCATCAAGGTTACAATAGGGACTAACAGCAAGTGCGTAAAAGAACTCCCTTTTGTTTATTTGACTGGAGGACCTCATGGCATGAGAAGTTGAGCAACATAATGGGTGAAAGAACATCCCAATGTCTTTGTGAAAAGAACACACAGTTTTTACCACGCTAAGAGCATTTGAGCATATGGGAGACGAGACAAGCATATGAGAATATCTGTTGGTGAGAATTTTTTTGCACTAGGTATGTACAGAATTACGTTAGCTTTTTTCGTAGAAATAGATTATTTGTTCAACCATGTAATTATTGCATATCTTATTAGTGGTAAATTCCATAATATATATTTTTTTGCAGTAGATGGTACAGCCAAGGATAGACAACTTGAGCACAATCAAACAAAGAAATAATATTGGAAGCGGTTACTTTCATTTGAAAGCAAAGTTGGAAGAAATGGTTAGGCAAATGATACTTTTAATACTATACTAGATATTAGCTAGAATATATATATATATATATATATATATATATTTTAAACATGGGATCCTAATTTTAATTCCAGGGCTATTTAGAATCTAAATACTATTGAGAGATTAAGTTCAATCAAGATTCTAATTAAAATAATATAAAAAGATATTTGTAATGAATTAATAAAATTATTCCAATAGATGGCAATTAATCTTGGATAAGTTTTAGAAATAAGTCATTAGAATAAGTATTCATTATATTCCAAATTATTTTTAGGATTAAATTTAGATAATGAGTAGAAGATTGATATACAAGTTATAAATCTTATTATAAATAAAAAAATCCATTTTTATAGACTATAATAATCTTCAAATAAGGTATAGATTATTCTTAGATATTAATTATCAAATTAAAAATTCTAAAAGGTTGCATGAGTTAAAACAAGAATTTTATACAAAGGCAAAAAAAACTTTAAAAAAATGTGTCAAGTACAAAAATAAAAGATGATTTATTCTAAAATAATATAACATAGTAACAAAGAATACGAGTATTAAAAAATATATATATTAATAAAAATATAATAAAAGATGATAGTTTTATTTTAGAAAAATTCATAAAAAAATAATAAAGCATCAAGTACAAAAAATAAAGACTAAGGGCATGTTAAGCATGACAATAATAAAGTACATAATATAATAATAATTAGTTTTTGTAAATAAGATATTCCTTTAGATAATAAAAGGAAATTTAGTCTAAATTTTAGAGCAATCATTGTAACAAACTATAGCCCACAACTTAGAAAAAAGACATAATAAAGAAATAATCAATTATCTACATTAGTTAATAAAAATCTCAAAGTATCAAGGGCTTGATTATATATATATATATATATATATATAGATTTATAAAATAAAAATCTACTAGAATGACTTTTGGTAAATTAAAAAAATAAATAAAGAATTATAAGTAAAGATTAAAATACAAGAAAAGTATTGATAAAATTAAAAATATCCTTATTTTTGCCTCCATATATATTAGATAATAAAAAAGCCATGTAAAAGCTCTCTAATGACTAAAAGATTTATATGTTAAACATTTAAGTTATAAGACAATTCTATAATAGCTTTATAAAAGTAAGAAACTACTATGAAAAGTTTTTTATAGCTATTTGATATATTTAGAAGAAATAATAGATCTAATTCTTATTTATAATGATAGTAGTTTTTTCAACAATTGTACCACTTTAAATAACTCATGCAAGCGGATTAACTAGGAAATTAAAAGTTGTTCTTTTAGAGAAGTTTGATGGTACTAGATTGAAGTTTTAAGGATTTATCAACCAAGTAAATTTTTTTATTCAACTCCAATTGCTTAGTTATCTAATCTAAATATCTTAAGTCAAAGTTTGTTAGAATTTTATTAAATATATCGGCTCTTTATTAGTTCTTATTATTTTTAAAATAATAAGATTCTATATTAGATGACTTAAATATATTTTTGATAAAATTTTAATCTTTACATGGAAAACATGATATAATTTATATATCAATCAATAACATCCAAATTTTATAGTTAGAAAATTAATCTAAATCAATATATACATTATAATTTTGATAATTAACAATTGATGTCAAATAAAATGATATTATACTCATCAATCAATTTTTTTATAGATTATAACATAATGTAAAGAAATTATTGCTCAACTTGCTTAATCTTTAAGCTTTGAATTGAACTATTAATTTTGCTATCAAATACAATAACCAAATTTTTTAAATTTTAATAAAAAAATTATATAATAGCATCTCAATGCTTCTATATTTTTGTTGCAAATACTTTTATCAATCAAAATATACAATCAAACATAGAAGACATGTAGATTAATGCTATATGTTCAAATTTCTTATAATACAAGAGAAATTTTAATGCCAATAAGAAAGAATATATCTATTTTATGAAGAACCAAAACACATTGCTTACTATTGTCCTAAAAAGTGGTGAAATCACAAGACTATTGAAGAAAGAGAAGTTAGAAGCCACAATACTTAGCATTAATAAGGTTGCACATAAAAAGAAGTATGGAATAAAATAACTCTTACTTCCAACTTCTTTTACTTATAGGTGGTGGTTGTTGCCCTAATAAACAACTTCCATCTTTTTTTCTCTTACATTCATCCAACCTACTATTAAGACATCCTTTCACATCTTACATGTTATTAAGATATCTTTTGATATATTTTTTATATTCTTATCTACTCTCAAGGCTATTGTCCTTGTGGCTCATCCACAAAATAGTCCTTCTACATTCCAAGAACCAATTCTTTGACCATTAGTAACTTATCTAAGATAATATCTATTATATAATAATTTATTATATTTATACTATTAGTTCTTCAACACTTCTATTTTGCTATTGATCAAAGGCTTTTATATCCAATATCTTTGTCAACATGTAATGCCTATCTTTATTAATGCTTTTGTAAGCAAATTAGCAAGTTTGTCTTTCATTGCACAATACTTCATCTTAATCACTCCTATTTCAATCTTCTCCCTTATAAAGTGATGTTGAATGTCAATATGTATGATTCTTGAATAATGCTTTGAATTCTTTACAAAAGCAAGGAATCCTTGATTATCACAATTAATTGTAGTTGCTTCAACTTGTATAAGTCTAATGTCCTTCAAAACTTATCTTAACCAAATTGCCTCTATTACAATATGATTTGCTGCTATATACTCTATGTCTATTGTGGACCTTGTAATTATTATTGTCTCTTGTAATTCCATGAAATTGCTCCCATTCCAATAAAAAAATATATAGGTCGTTAATGATCTTCTATCATTTGCATCTCAAACAAAGTGTTGCTTGCTTTTTTGAACAAATCCTTAAGGCTGATCCTCACAATTATCTTTTTCTAATTCTCCATCCAAAAAAGCCATCTTCACATCAATTTGATGCATCTTCAAATCCATTTCTACTCCAATTGCCACAATGGTTCTAATGGTAGTAAATTAAGCTATAGGATCATGTAAAATCAACACTAGCAATACCACCAACTTATGAATATTTTTTAGCAATTAATCTTATCTTATATCTAATAATTTTATCTATTGCATCCCTCTTGGTTATCAACACCTACTAATAACCAATTGAAGATCAATTCGATGAAAGTTGAATCATTTCACATATTCCATTGTCCATAAGAGATTTATACTCTTCTTCTATGGCTTTCTCCGGCTTCATAGCATCCATGGACTTCATTGTATCATATAATATCAATGGATTAATAAAAAGTATAATATTAGCATATTCTTTACTTATTTGAAAAAAGATAAAATTCTTCTATAATTAATTAAATTATTTTTTTTTTAAAAAAAAATATCTCATTTTGTTTGAAGAAGAAAATTCACCTTATTGCATTCTATGCTTTCTTCTGATTTTCTTTTATTTATTTATTTATTTATTTATTTATTTTATTTTTTTTCATTCAAAGATTTATACTCATTATCATTATTAATATAATCTTTAATATCTTCATTTCTTTCATTCTTCATTTTAAAAATTATAAAAGCCTTCATTTCATCTATCTTCTTTGGCTTTTTTTCTTTATTCATACTTCCACCATCTTTATTGTCTTTATTATCTTTATTATCTTTTTTTACTAAATTTAAAGATATGTCTATAAATACACTATTACTTCTACTTGGACACATCTCTAAGTACTCACAAGTATTCTTATGCTCCAAAAATTCAACATCATGACTTTTAATGATCTTTTTGGTGTCCAAACATATTAATCTATATATCTTGATATCTTCACAACATCCTAAGAATATATACTTTGTACCTTTTGCATCAAGTTTAGACCTCATACAATTTGATATCTTTACATATACAATACATTTAAAGGTCTTCATATGTGAAATGCAAGGTTGTCTCTCATTCCAAGCTTTTTATAGTGTCATTGATGCAAAAACACTTGTTGGACACCTATTCCTTATATATACTGCATTCACTATAGCTTCCACTCAAAGTTCATAACCAAAGTTTTGAACATAAAGTATGTTCCTTGCCATCTTTATAATGATTTGATTTGCCTTTTCAGCAACATTATTTTGTTGTGAAGTGTATGTCACGAACATAAGATTTATTCCAGTAATTATTTAATTAATATAGATTAATAAAAGTAGATAAAATAAATTAATTTGATAATATCTTAGAAAGAAGCTTCTTAGACAGTATATAAATGCAAAATCATCTTTATATATGTCTATAGGTGATTGGTAGGTTAGAAACTTGGTCAACAAACTAACCACGTGTCGAACATATTAGTAGCTTGTAGAACAAGCTAGCCATGTGTCGCACATGTTGGTAGCTTGTGGAACAAGCCAAGTATATGGCGCACATGTGAAAAACTTGTCTTACAAGTTTGACACATGTCTTGCAAATTAGACATGTGTAAGAGGTCTTATAAAATATCGTCACGTAGCTCTTAGATAGATAATATAAATAGAGAGAAGAGTGAAGCCTTCTTCACTCTTGTCAATTTCTTTCTTGCTTCTAGTCTAATTTCAAGAGTCTATAGTTTTCTTGTCTTGTGGCAATAGCCATTCTAGTTTCTTTTAATATACATACTTTCTTACTTCTATTTTGTTATATTTCTTAATAGAAGTTTCATATATTTATTTGCTTTCATCGAGTTCTTGTCCTTGACAAATTGACAAGAGTATACATATAATATCAGAGCTTTGTCTTTTCTTGATTAAGAGTGGATTATCCCTTTCTCTTGATAAGACATAAGCATATTTGAAGTTGTGGAGTACCTACTTGTAAATTGATATTGTTTCTAGAATTTTTTCTTTTGAATGTATTATTTTGCATTTCTTGAAGTGAGAGTAGATACCTTCTTTCTTATTATATTATCATAGTAGAGCTTATGGAAATGAAGAGTGCAATGGTACAAATGCAAGAGCAAATGAAAGAGCTAATGCTTGCAATGTATTAACTTAGTTTACCACTACAAAGAGCAATAACATTAGCAGGAAGTGAAGATATAAAAATGGTTGGAGCTATATCAATATCTACACCAAATCATACTACTTCACCTATGATAGAGCATCGTTCAAATATTAGAGAATCAAAAATTAATTTGCTAGAAAAGTTTGATGGCATAAGATCTAAGTTTCAAGGATTCGTCAATCAGGTACAACTGGTGATTGAACTTCAACCTCAGAGTTATCCTATGCAAGGATTTCAAATTAGATTTATTGGAACGTTACTTTCAAGTTCTGCTTTATCATAATTTTTATCTTTTTTTGAATGACATGATCTAATATTGGATAATTTAGAGGTATTTTTAGAAAAATTTTGATATATATATGGAGAACATGATGCAATCCGTGTTGCAACCAACAAGATTCGTATCTTATAACAAGACAATCGATTAGTGTCGTTATACGCTTCACAATTTTGACATCTAGCAATTGATATCAAGCGGGATGATGCTACACTCATTAGCCAATTTTTTTATAGATTACAATATGAGGTAAAAAATTTAATGCTCAATTTATCCGATCCTCAAACATTGAATCAAAAATTGATTTTGTTGTAAAGTGTGATAATTCATTTTTTGAGTTTCTATCCAAAAATTATACAAGGAAGCCTCAACATTATTATTCAATGGCAATATCAACATCCTCACAAAACATACATTTGAAAGTAGAAGACATATAAATTGATGTGGTATGTTTTAAACCTCTTATTGAAGAAGAAAAGATTCAGCGTCGTCAAGGAGGATTATGTTTATATTGTGGAGAACCTAAATACACTGCTCAACATTGTTCAAAGAAATGGCATAACTACAAATTGAGAAGTACAGTTGTCAAAGAAGACAACATGTTGGAAAATAAATTTGTCTAGCTACAATAAGGACCGTTGTCGTGTTGTGGTTCGGCTACCATGTGAAAAAATTATACACATATATTTAATATATAATTTACTATACAAAAGTAATCAAGGATCGGCGATTAGGGTTGAAAAGAGTACTTTCTTGGCTACACTTTATATGTATAGCTCGATGAATTCTAAGCTAGGATGAAGGAGTTATTGGGAGTTGAAGTCAGCACTAACAAATTTAAGGGAAGTAAGTGATCCGCTTACATAGTGGTTGTGTTTTGAGCCATATCTTGAGCAATTTGATAAATTTTTGGCTCAAAAATTTTAAAAGTGTATATAATTATATCACAAGACTACGAGCAAAAATTTTGTGGCATTAGGATTTTGAATTTGTGAGATATAAGGAAAATAGTACTCAGGTGTCTCTGAGCTAGGGTTTTAAGCAGCTACTAGGATTTTTGAGATATCGGACGATTAAAAATAAATTTATGGTTGATTATTTTTTGTAGAAAAACTTAAGAAGATTATCTAAACTTTGAAGTAAATATTATAGAAACTAAATAGTTGGATTAAGAGTTATTAAACTCTAAAGTTCAGCAAGAAATAAATCCTTGCAGGTGAATAAAGTTTTGAAGGGTTTTTGTGGAAATTTGAACCTTTTTTGTACAAACCTACTTGAATACAAGAGGATTTATATACATAACTTTTATTTTGTGAAATTATTATATTATTTTTCCTTTTTATTGAGGACAAATCACTTGTTATATTTTTGCCATCAAATTTCAAGTAAACTCTCTACAATCAGGTATCCAATATATTCCCAGATAGAAGACCACGCCATACGATACCATGCAGTTGGAACCTTATACAATTCTTAGTGAAGGTTCTATTCTCTTTTCAGAATCCTCTCCTTATTTTATAATAGATATATATATTTAAGACCAAAAAACTATAAAGCCTCTGCCTTATTAGATTTAGGAGCCTCAACATGCTTTTTAGATGAACAATTTGTTAAGAATTGTAAAATATCTTTAGTACAAAAAACTAAATCCATACATGTAAAAGGTATAGATGGTCGTCCATTGTCTTTTGGAGATGTCACTCATAAAACCCATCCTATAAAAGTAACAATAGATGGTCATAATAGCTACGTAACCTTTAACATAAATAAATCTCCATCTAATCCAATTATTTTAGGTTTATTATGGCTAAAAAAATATAACCCTCAAATAGATTGGAATTCTTGTAGACTTGATTTTTCTCAAAATATTATTAAACATCCTGTCGACCAAGTGAAAAGCTATAAGTCTAATATAATAGAATCCGTACTTATATGTGCAAAAGCTTTTGTACACGTAGCAAAAGAAGGATCAACTTTTGCTATTTATGCCACATCCGTTTGTGATGGTGGAAAGACTTTAAGTGGCATTCCAAGCCAATATCTGGATTATCAAGATGTTTTTGAAAAAAATAATGTAAATATTCTTCCGGAGCATCGTCCGTATGATTGTTCAATTAACCTCAAAGAGGGCGCTCAACCTCTATTTGGACCAATCTACAACTTATCACAAAATGAATTGGTTGAACTCAAAGAATACATTGATGAAAATTTAGCCAAGAATTTTATATCTTATTCGAAATCTCCAGCAGGAGCTCTTATCTTATTTGTAAAGAAAAAAGATGGATCATTACGCATGTGTATAGATTATCAAGGGCTCAAGAAGATTACCATCAAGAATAAATACCTTCTACCATTGATATCTAGATTTTTGGATCAATTGAATCAAGCTAAGATTTATATAAAAATAGATCTACAATGAGCATACAATCTAGTCCGCATCAAAGAAGGAGATGAATGGAAGACTACTTTTCGAACAAGGTATGGATATTTTGAATATAATGTTATGCCTTTTGGACTAATAAATACACTAGTTATTTTTCATCATCTCATGAATGATATTTTTCATGAGTTTTGATGATGATTTTGTTGTTTGTTACTTAGACAACATTTTAATCTACTCTAAGGACTTAAAAGGACATGAATTACATGTTCGTCATGTATTATAAAAATTTAAAGATATTGGATTATATGCCAAGATGGAAAAGTGTGTATTTCACACTACTCAAGTTGATTTCTTAGAATACATCATTTTGAATGATGGTCTTATAATGGATCTTAAAAAAGTCTAGACCCTCATAGATTGGAAGATTCCAAGAACAATAAAGGACATGCAATATTTTTTGGGATTTATCAATTACTACCAAATCTTTATCAAGAACTTTTCTCAAGTTGCAACTCCACTTACACATGTAACTTGTAAAGACAAATTCGAGTAGAGTAAAGAAGCAGAAGTATCATTTGAAGCATTGAAAATAGTTTTTACTTCCGTACCAATTTTGTATCGCGTCGACTTTTTCAAGGTATTTTTTATGAAAACAAATGCATTAGACTTTGCTTTAGGTGTAGTATTATCACAAATGGGAGCAGATGACAAACTTCACCCAATAGCTTTGTATTCCAAGAAATTTTTAGCAATAGAGATCAATTATAAAATCCATGATAAAGAACTTCTTACAATTGTAGATTCTTTTCAAGAATGGCATCATTATTTAGAAGGCGCTTGTAGTCTAATCATTGTAT
The DNA here is from genome assembly GCA_036785485.1 of Physcomitrellopsis africana. NCBI lineage: Eukaryota > Viridiplantae > Streptophyta > Bryopsida > Funariales > Funariaceae > Physcomitrellopsis > Physcomitrellopsis africana. The sequence continues at coordinate 26,604 of JAWRVF010000219.1, read as the reverse complement.
ATACAAATCACAAGAATCTCAAATACTTTATGTCAACATGTGTGTTAAATCGTCGTCAAGCTCATTGGAGTATGTCTTTCTCAAGATTCAAGTTCATTATCACTTATTGACCAGAAAAACAACAAAGTCTATCCAATGCTCTTTTTAGACGATCCTATCTTGCACCAAACGAAGAAAATGCAACTTTTGATCAACAAATAATAATCCTTTTGAAATTGGAGCAATTTCATATTTGAGCGATAAAATCAACATTAACTATTGATTTAACGTTTCTCAAGTAAATCCAATTAAGTATGCCCTCATATCCTCTTGTTCATGATATTAAGAATAATTCTTTTAAATCTCATGATACTTCAAAATTCGAGTTCAGAGACAATTTACTTTATTTTGAAGGATATTTATACATCCCAGAAGGTAAAGCATCACTACGTGCTCTTGAAGCTCGTCACAACTTCTCCGCAACTGGACATTTTGGATACAATAAGACCTAGGAACTAATTTCAAGAGATTTTTGGTGGCCTCAAATGCAGAAGATTGTTAAAGAATTTGTGCACTCGTGTGATATTTGTTCAAAATCAAAAACTCCTCGTCATCGACCTTACAGACTTCTCCAACCATTACCTATACCAAAACAACTTTGGTTTTCTATTTCTATGGATTTCATTACAAATCTTCCAAACTCATTTTCATATGATTCTATATTCGTGATCGTAGATCATTTCACCAAGATGGCACATTTTATACCATGTACAAAATCTATCACAGTTGAAGAAACAGCTAAACTCTTCTTTAACACATCTATGGCTATCATTGATTACCAAGGGATATTATATTAGATAGAGGGACTCAATTTGTGTCAAGATTTTGGAGAACGCTTTTTAAGATTTTAAAGGTAGACATAAAGCTATCTTTAGCTTTCCATCCTCAAACTGATGGACAAATAGAGCATATAAACCAAGTCTTGGAACAATATTTGAGGTATATCATCAACTATCAATAAGATGATTGGATAACTCTCTTACCATTAGCAGAGTTTGCTTATAATAATACGATAAATTCTTCTACATAACAAATACCTTTCTTTGCCAATTATGGTTACCATCTATGATTTGATACTTTTGATTTTTCAAAAGTTGATAATCTAGCAACAGAAGATTTGGCAAATCTCTTGTCAGAGTTACACGCAATAATGAAGGTGTAATTAAAAGAAGCTCAAGAATGACAAAAAATAAATACATATGTGTATCACAAGGAACAACCACAATTCAACGTGGAAGACAAGATATGATTACTTAGTCACAATATCAAGACTATTCATCCTTCTGATAAGTTGGACTATCATAGGCTTGGACCTTTTCCTATTTCTAAACAAATCAATCCAATTGCATATCGATTATACCTATTGGAATCTATGAAGATCCATCATGTATTCCACGTATCTCTTCTTGAACCATAGAAGATAGTGACATACCAAGAAGAAGATAAGTGCCACCTCCTCCTATAGACGTGGACAATAATGAAGAATTTGAAGTGGAAAAAGTCTTAGATTTGAGGCAACGCCAAAATAAGTTGGAATATCTTGTTCATTAGCGCGGAGATGATATCAATAAATATACATAGGAACCAACAAAGAATCTTGTAAATGCAGCAAGGAAAGTAGAGGCTTTTTATCAACAACATCGATCAAAACCAAGATGAGGACCTTCTCTATAAAAGAAAAATGATCTGGACAAGATAACATTCTACTTTCTATCCTTATTTGTAGCATCTTTGTATTTGTGACGTTAAGGAGATGGAGAACCAACAACCAGTGAATTCAACTCAAGGGCCATTGTTTGTTAATTTACTAGAGAAGGCATTATAACTATCACAACCTTCAAGACGATGGAATAGAGATGAAGTCCCTCAAGAATGACATGTTCTTCCTTGGATTGATGGCAAAATATAATGTATTTAGTATCACGATCTTAGAAGAGACTTTCAATACTTAGTGATACTTTTAGAAGTAGGAACTACTCTTGATGATATTCATAATGTTTTCTTTGAAGGAAGTTATGAAGGCCTCAATAATGATCAAATAACAGGGTGGTCTTCTTGCCCTGGTATGGGATATTATCGATGGCTGAAAGGACCTATCAACTATCTTTGAAGGGAACAAAGATCAAAGTATGTGGCAAGCTCAATTCAACATATGTTGGACTTCCTCAACATATAATCACCGCTCCTCGTGGAACTTGTCCCTAGAAGGGGGGATAATATCATAGACATAAGATTTATTTCAATAATTATCTAATTAATATAGATTAATAGAAGTAGGTAAAATAAAATAATTTGATAATATCTTAGAAAGAAGCTTCTTAGAAGCTTTATAGATGCAAAATCACCTTTATATATGTCTATAGGTGATTGGTAGGTTAGAAACTTGGTCAACAAGCTAACCACGTGTCACACATATTGGTAGCTTGTAGAACAAGCTAGCCATGTGTCGCACATATTAATAGCTTGCAGAACAAGCCAAGTACATGGCGCACATGTGCGAAACTTATCTTACAAGTTTGACACGTGTCTTGCAAATTAGACATGTGTAGGAGGTCCTATAAAATACCACCATGTATCTCTTAGATAGATAGTATAAATAGAGAGAAGAATGAAACCTTCTTCACTCTTGTCAATTCTTTTCTTGATTCTAGTCTAGTTTCAAGAGTCTATAGTTTTTTTGTCTTGTGGCAATAGCCATTCTACTTTCTTTTAATATATATACTTCCTTACTTCTATTTTGTTATACTTCTTAATAGAAGTTTCATATATATTTTTTCTTTCATCAATTTTTTGTCTTTGACAATGTATAGAATTGTCATTTGTCTAGTAATTCTTTCATTCTTCAAATAAACATCAAATTATTTAGATATGTACTTACTTTCATTATCCATATGTAATATCTTGATCTTATAGTAACTTTTTTTTTGAACAAGTATTTTAAACTCCTTAAACTTTCAAAAGCAGTCACTTTTGGCTTTAAAAATGTATATTCAAATCTTTCTTAAGAAATTATCAATGAAAGTGAGAAAATACCTTGTTCCTCCAATACTTGTGGTCTTCATAGATTTATATATATTAGAATGGACAATTTCTAATAATTTTGTAGCATGTATTGTTACACCACTTAGAAATGAGGCCCTTTATTGTTTGCCTTATATACATCCTTTACATACAAATTGTATTGCATTTTGGCTTGTTTTGCCAAGATCTAAATCACTTCTTATAGAATTAAGCTTTATCATGTTTTTCATATTTAAATGGCAAAGATAACAATGCTATATATTTAACTTATTTTGATTTGATATAAACTTAGGAAATGCAGCTACTTCCACTCCATTGATCTTTTTATAATTGAAGTAGTATAAATTCCCTTCTCTAGAACCCTTGGCAATCATATTTTCATTCAATGTTCTCACAAAACACCCATTTATATTGAATTAAATTATAAAATCTTCCATTATAAGTTTATTCACCGAAAGTAGGTTTTGCTTCATTTTGGACATATAAGAGACGTCTTTGAATCTGATCCTATTGGTTTGTCCATTTACAATCACTTCTACTATAATAGAACCAATTCCAATGGCTTCACATATGCTACTATCCGCCAAGACTATATTTAATGATGGAATAGCCTCATAAGTGTCAAATGAATATTTATAAAATGTCATATATTTAGAACAACCTGAATTTATAATCCATGTTGCCATGGCAACCATAGAGATCTTATTCATTGCCATGATTGCATAATCTCATCCTCCACATTCATCTTACATACTATTTGTATTCTCCTTCTCCATCTTTTTACTTTTGTAACAATTTTGAACAAAATGTCCTACTTTGCCACAAATGAAGCAAATTTTGATATTATCTCATTGATTTGAATAGTTGCCCTTGCCTTGACATGAGTAGAGTGCTAAATCTTTATTTTAAGGCTCTTTTTCTTTCTTCTTGGTCACTTCATGGACAAACTTAGCCATCATATTGTCCATTATAAGTTCCTTTAACTTGATGGATTCCAAAGCTACAATAAGATAGTTGTAGAATTCTGACAAGCTCATGAGTAGAATCATGATAATATCTGCATCTTTTAAGGGCTTGTCTACAATTACAAGTTGGTTTGCAAGTGCCTTCACTTTGTTGATGTATGCCATGAGGTCGTTACCTTCTTCTATTTTGCAAGTTAAGAATTTTCTTCTTATGTAGATGATATTGAATAAGTTCTTATTGTCATAGATGCTACAAAGAATCTTCTATGCTTCCACTAGTCTTTTGTAAGAAATAATGTGGAAAAAATTGGCTTCATCAATATTGGTTGCAATCAATCCAAAAGCCTTTTTTTCATGACGTTTATATTCCTTCTTCTCTTTTATATCAGCATGCATGCTTGAAGGCTCTTTACTTTTATCTACAATATTCCAAAGATCTAAAGAAGCCAACAAAAGCACCATTTTTATCTTCCAATAGTAGAAATTCTCACTTCTAAACTTCTCAATTACTCTCAAGCCTTCACCTTTATTTGAAGCCATATGTAAGAGAGAGATATATGAAAAAAAAGATCAAGAGAAATAATCCTAAAGCTTTCAAAATCAACAAGAAGATATTATTGCCTTACAAACTTAAAATGCCCTCTTTGTGAATAAAATTATTATTTTCACTCTCAAAACACTCTCAACTTCACTTCTAGGACTTTTTACAAGTTCTATGAATTATATAAACATCTCAAACTAGATTTGCTACTCTTTTATGACTTTTATGCTCACAAATCACCTCTAAACACCATAAGAGGTCTTTTAAGTACCTTAAGCTTCTTTAATACATGAAACTACAAAATTAGTCAACCAAAGATCTAACTCAGCAAAAAAATATAATTTTAGTATTCTATAACATCACTTTAAGGTATAAATAAAATTCCAAATCCAAAATACACTTAATAACAAGTAAGAAAAAAACAAGATCTAGATTTAGATATGAATCTAAAAGTTAGGAACTTCTAAACATTAATGTCAACAATAACAACATATTCCACACAACAACAAAGACTTTATACAACTTCAAAATTCACAAGCAAATGTGAATGGGCCTATAATTTATTGAAGAAAAAAAAATTAAAAGCTATAACACTTGGTATTAATAAGATTGCACACAAAGAAAAGTGTAGAGTAAGATAACTCTTACTTCCAACTTCCTTTACTTATAGGTGGTGGTTGCTACCCTAATGCACAACTTCCATCCTTTCTTTCTTACATTTATCTAACCTACCATTAAAACATTCTTTTACATCTCACATACCATTAACATCTTTTGGCATATTTTTTAACATCTTTAACATCTTTTGGCATATTTAACATCTTTAACATAAAAAATATGCCAAAAAAACATCTTTAACATCTTTAACATCTTTAACATCTTTTGGCATATTTTTTATACTCTTATCTACTCTCAAGATTGTTGTCCTTGTGGCTCATGCATAGGATAGTCCTTTTACATCCTAAAAACCAACCCTTTGACCATTAGCAACTTATTTAAGGTAATATCTATTATATAGTTATTTATTATATTTTTATTATTAGTTCTTTAATAAAGATAAGGAATATAATTTTTTTTAAAAAAATAATATGTTGAAAAACAAGTTTGTCCAACAATATTAGAGATTGTGCATATAGATTCTTATACCACATCATTTTATAAATGTCCTATATTCTTTGTTGAACCTTTTGCTTTTTTTTTAATATAAGTCTATTTAAGATCTAAAAATCTTATTGTTTCTATCTTTATCTTGTTAGATTTTGGTGCCTTAGCTTATTTTTTTGATAAAAAAATTATTAATTGTTATAAGATATTATTAATACAAATTATCAAACTTATACATATAGAAGTTATAAATAAATAATCTTTATTTTTAAGAGATGTCACCTACAAAACTATACTTATACAAATAATTCTAAATAATAATAAAAATATATATATATTTAATATTATAAAAAAATTAATTAATTTTTTATTTTAGAATTATTATAGTTAAAATAATATAATTTTTAGATAGATTAGGTATTTTTTAGTCTTGAATGTCTTATAAGTTTTTTTAAAATAAAATAAAACTTAAAAACTTAAATAAAATCATCTCACATCTTTAATACTTCTCTTACAAGCCTTTCACATGGCTTATATATTATCTAATATATAGAAGTAATATAGAAGGTAGTGTCAATCTTATCCAAACTTCTTAACTATTCCAATTTTATCTCAAAACATTCTATTCTTTTATTACATAACAACAACCATTAGAATCCTTTGTTATTCAAGAACTACATCCATCTTTTTCTTTAGCCTTTGTTTCACATGTGTTGTGGTTTTGTTATTGTGCAAGTATATATATAAATTATTTTTAATGTATAGATCGCGACATCGACGGAATGAAACACACTCCAACTGTGGTGCACATTTGTAACGCCGAGGCTGCAAAGTCCAAGCTGCCCGAGGATGGACTTCACCGAGAAAGAAACACGAAGCAGCCATGGCCGATGTGGCAAAATCAAAAACAATAAAACAAAAACACAGAAGAAGAAGCTGAGCATGGGCGCTGCGTCTGGAATCGCTCCAGGAGCTCTGGTGGTGGAACTAAAATTACAAGGAACGGGGGGGGGGGGAAAGCACCCATGGATGCCATAGGAGTCAAGCACCACACAGTCTTGCAAAAGTCGCGATTGATTCCGGAAAGGAACGCACAGCCCCCGATTTCAAGGCACCGCCGGAATTAGACAGTCGGAAAGGCAAGGTGAAGAAGGAGAGAGTGAGCAGCAGCAGCAGCAAACGGAGCAAACGGAGGATGGGAGGAGGAGGGAGGATCGCGTCCCTCGTTTGCCGGCATCGATTGCGAAGTCCCCCCCCTCCGTCCCTTCATGTCGTTTTTATTTATTTTTTGTTTTTGCTTTTTATTTTTTGTCTTCAAAGAGGCTCCTTCGCTGCGTGATCGTTGCGTGAGGGCTACAGTCCTGCACGTGAATTGCCACACTACTGCTGACCTTGATCTAGAATGCAAGCGCTGAATGGACGCCGACCTCGAGCGTGTACTTGTCAAAGGTAATGCCTCCGCGTTGAAGCGTGGGAGATTCGACATGAATTTGTGTGCGTAGATACACTTTCCATCGTTATACAACTAGAGAGTTCTAGTGTATGTGTGTGTGTGTGTGGGTGGGTGGGTGGGTTTTTAATTTTTATTTTTGGGTTTCTCTGTTCGTAGGGGATGTTTCTGCAAATGCTTCAGTTGTGAGAGTTCAGGTTATTGATCCGAATGTTCTAGGAATCAATGAAAGGTGGCTCTTATCCTCTCCTTCGAGTTTCAACTACCTCGCAGTAATAATTCATGCAAGCTGCATGTAGGCTTTATATTCGGAACATTCATTCAATACAGTTTGTTTTGTTATTTTTTCCTCTTCGGTTTTACGGCTCGCTGTCGCTTCCGGATTTGTCTCTTTTCCCACCATTCTTTTTATAAAAATGCTGACAAGTTGAACTGTAATGTCCAATGGAAAGAGCTACACTCTGTGCAAAAGAATTAGGTTGAGCAGGATCCAGCAACGACACTTGGATTGAGTTTTCTTTCTAGAAGAGTCGTTTCTGCGCAGGCCCATTTCGCCCGAGCACACAGTGTTCATGCAATCCATCCTCTGACACCACCCACCATTTTCAAATGAGCAAATCATAGGGCAATTGCTGAGGGGATCCCTGAGCTAAAAGATGTCTTCACATGGCTGCCAGATGACGATGACGATGCAGGAAGAGACTCTCTCAAATCAGAAATCGCTGAAAATCGCTAGAGAACCGAAATGTCAAAAACCTCTAAAGTGTCAGAACTCAAAAATCCATATACAGTGTGGGGAACGCAGTGGCCCCCGAATTTTTTCGAATTTTCTCCGTGGCCGCTCTCAAAACCTCCAGATGCAGACGGCACCGAGATGGTCACTCAAATCACGGATCCCCACTCTGCCCACCAACACAGCTTCTACGAAAACAGGACGACGCCATTTCCTCTCCTGGAGAACGACAACACTGCAATGAATGAGGGAGGACCTAGTCCACGCATAAGCCACTCTCCCCTTCTCAAATCCACAAGTCTCTTGCCGCGACGACTTTTTCCAGGGCGGCTACGCCGTCCCATCTCACACTCTGGATTCTTCCGATTATAAACAAAAAAACATTTCCCCTTTCTTACAAAGATTGATATATTTATAAACACAAGGAAATCGGCGACGAGGCGTTGGTTTCAAGCTGATGGGTACCTAAGTGCGGTGAGGGTAGCAGTGGAGAAGCACGCCACCTCGCACCGCCTCTTGTCAGATCAACGACTCACTCCCACAAATGGGACCTGAGCATGGCTGCCCCAAGCGGGCAGGGCTAGCATGCTCTCTCTCTATCTCTCTGTCAGTGGTGGACCCCGCCATCGGGCAGTTCCGGGCATTATCGGCCTCAACTTTTTCTTTTACTTTCTGTTTTTTTAACACTATTGAAGTAAACTCTATGGCGGGTTTTGTAGACAAGCCCCCAGACTCAGTCCAATGGATGAATATTGTCCAATGAAACCTTATCCATGGTATTGATTCTAGAATATAAAATTTTATTTTAGCTATCATCTGCCTATTGTCTATATAATAAGTGGGCAGCAATTGGGAGGTATTTTTTAAAAAATAATAAATAGTCATATTTTTCAAGAAAAAGACATATATAAGCAAGGCTCTAGTACATGGTAGATGTGGTTCTCCATATCCAAGAGGTGGTTGGTTCTAAATTGGGTGGTGATGCCTATTTGAAGATGGTCCATTGTTACTCTACCAAGTTATCACTTATATTGTTTTAAAGCATTGTATCTTTCTTGGGGTAATCTTCATTTTTGCTATGATTATCAGTCTTGAATTAATGACAATCAAATTAAGTGAGTGAATTGAATTTTGTTGGACTTATCCAAACTCTTTCTTTAGATGAATATCAATTTAAAAAAATCATTATTCCAATGTTATATTTAGAACTTAATTTTTAGTGGTCCATCAAGTATTATTAAAAATTTATACTTGGAATTTGAATTGTCCACCTTCTTGGTGATATTTTATAATCTTAGGTACAACTTGGCCAAATATTGTAGAACCACTCCAAAATTCAACTCCTAGATGAATATTGCCCAACAAATCAATATTTATAATTTATCTAGTCTAGGTAGAAGGTTTTGCCCTTTGCTTGTTGCTTAGACAAATGTATGTAGTAAATATAAGGAATGTATATATATATATATATATATATTATGAATATTCTAATGCTAAAAAGAGTTTTATTAGCTAGAGAAGCTTTGGTAAATGGCAAGGGTAGATCTACAAAGTGAAAAGATTCTTGATATGATTTTGTACAGTTAGACTTTCAAGTACCATATATTTTTTAATTTAATTTTTTTAATCAAATACCATTAAAGTTTTTAAAGATATTATATTTTTTTAAATTATCTATTTTTTCTTTAAACAAGTACTATCATCTTTGGGCTATGCACTATCCAATTAAAGATGCACATTAATAAATTTTAGACTTATTCAAGCTCTTTATTTGGATGAATATTAATTTTATATTAATAAATAATTTTTTATAATTAAAAATTAATTAATTAATTAATTTTTTATTAATTCTCCAATACAAGACTTTAAATAACATATCATTTGAATTGTAAAATGAATATCACAATACTATCTTGTGGTAGTTTTTTAAATAATGAAAGCATAAGCTAATATATTGTTTGCTTCATAAACTTTAAAAATAAAATTATTTATTATAGATAATATTGAATAATTTATGTGTCTTAAATTAAAATAAATAAATAATATTAAAAAATAAAATAAAATAAAATAAAATTTAAATTAGTTCAAAATTAATTAGTTCATACAGATACATTTTTTCAAACATAAATAAAAATATTCATTACATGCTTACAATGAAAATAAGATTTCTTTAAAATACATTTAATCTTAAACTTGTAGAGTTTTTACATTCATTTATGTAAATTAGAAATGATATTATCAACATTTTTCCAACATTTTTCCAACATTTTTTTCAATTATGCATATACTAAAAAAAATTTTAAAAACTAAAATAATCATGTGAATCGTTAGTTTTACACACAAACATTTAAATGCCACGAATAGTCAATCAACGACATGAGAAGCCCATGCATGGGGGAGAGACCCAAGAAGGAGCGGCCACGTCACCAACCTTGACAGCACACCCGGGCCAGGGTTCCAAGCGCACCTCCGAACAACTGGTTTTTTTCTCAGACTGCCCGAAAACAGGGAGAGAGAGGGAGAGAGGAAGACACGGGCACGGACATCAAGGGGCAGCAAAAAAGGCTGCGAGGGGGGGAGGGGAATAAAGCAGGCCCCGCAATGTCGCACAGAAAGGGCTTCGGCGATACGGATCGAGCATCACTCCGAGTCTGCGAGGTGCGAAATAAAATCAATCGTCAATCGCCACAAGGTTTCCTGGTCGCCCACCCCCTGGAAACTCGGGAACAATTCGGATGCGCGACGAGGGTAGTGCCGCAGAGCGCTCCGAATTCGACCCAGAAATTCTCCACTCCAATTCAATAAGCTGTGAAATGACTTCGAGGGATTCAGGCTCGCAGCGCCGCCGCAGGTTTTATAATAGATTAACGTGAGAAGGAATTCGATGTGTAGCGGAGAAGTAGGGCCATCCATCGCACGGCGGGGAACACGGCGGGGAGGGGTGTCGAGGTGAATGAGAGGCACACATAAAACCTGGGCAAACAATAGAAAAGGTGGGCGTGGGAGGAATGTGGTCGTCGTCGGTGTGTGACACAACGAGGAACGAAGGCAAGGGGATGACCTGCCACGGAATATTACGTTGTGAGGAGCTGGAAACATGTGTAGGAAAACGACAGGGGCGTGAGCAACAAGGCGAGACCACCGCTGGCATATTCCAGGTCCTCGCCATCCACCCGAGATTCGTCTTGTCGCCAAATCTCTCCATCCTCCCTCATCCCCCTCCTCCTATGACCACTTCGTCATTGCCACGCCGTTCCTGTACTGCCTCCACTCGCTGCTCAACGCCAACCCGTGCCGCTCTCTCTCTCTCGGGAGCGCGAGCGCGGTCGCCTTTGTCTGATCGGCTGCGGACAGACTCGTGTAAGTTCCAAGCTGATCGATCGATCGGTCACGAAGCTGTTGAAAGCTGGTTTTGGAATGTGCCATGAGGGCGTCTGCTTACGGCTAGGTTGTTGATCCCAATTGGCTGACTTCCGGTGTAGGATCCCACATGTGTAAGTCTTGGGTTTGCGGATTTTTCGGGCTTTGGTCGTTTAAAACTCGGCGGTCTGCGCGTGTTTGAAATTGCATCGAAGATTGGTTTTGCCTTGCGAGGCCAGTAAGAGCTCGTGGATTGTGGGTTCAAGGCCTTTGTTGCCCTTTTCGACTGCAGAAGTTTTCTTCCGTCGGTGATCGAGCTCGAGGTTGCATATCGTCGTTGCTGTGGTGTGCCCGTTGCTGGAATGTGCGGGAGAGGGTCTGCCGCACGTCGTTGGCGCACACCTTCAAACGTTTTAGCTTTGCTGATTCACATGAAATTTTGCACCCGCTACGGACCTGCTGTTGTATCCTAACTAGTGTCAGCACCTTGCAAGTGCTTTGTGTTTCACCAGTGCCTTTTCCAGGTAATGATTCTAGAGGTGCATGTGTAAGTTTATGAATATATGTTTGTCTGCGCTGTGAAGTTGTTCATTTGGATGAAGTGGTGGTTGGGTTTTGAGGATTAAGATGAAGTCGAAGTTTATTCGGATCTTTATGCTTTTGATATTCAGCAACTCTAATTTCCAAGTACATGTGCAAAGTGTGTCGGCAAGTGGGAGGTCCGGAGTTAGACTTAAGCGCGCGCGCGCGCGTCTCCCTTCTTAGTTACTTCCCTCGCACTCTTTCGATAGAACCGATACTTCGGAACTGTTCAATAGGTCCTTCAAATCACTTTGACTGGTCGGCTCCGTTCTTTCGTTCTATGACAGTGCTCAGGTTATGATACTTACGTTCGCGCTTCGAGAGCTCGAGTACTCTTCTGCAGGCTTTCAGTGCTCCGAGAGGATCCTCAAAATACCGAGAGAAAGGTCGAGTAGTAGAAGATGGCGTAACCATTAGTTTAGGCCTTAACAGTTGATTCAGTGGCTGGATACGGAACAGCTCTATAGGCTGAGTAGATTTGCAGTGGTGGTGGGGGAGTTCTACGAGCTTGTGAGTGCTTTGATAACTATTTGAACTCTTCACAGTTTGATTGCAAAGCGATGTGAAATTGATTTAGTCGAGCAGCAGGTTAATGTATTATCACCAGGACCCACCATGTTTCTACCTCTATTTCAAACCTTCTTGTAAAAAGCACAGATGGAAGCAATTCCGTTCAGGCCTTTCTGGAGAAGGCGATGTTCTCTTCGTGTTGGTAGCCCGAGGAAGATGTAGTTGCTAATACGCTTTGAGTGAAAGCGCTACATTTGGAGAAGTAGAAGCGAGGCAGCACTCATGCAACATGGAGTGTGTGGATATGTTAGACCTCAAATTATTTACACCTTGTTTTGAGGCTTTAATGCTGCACATAGTGTTCACTAAACTGAGTTTTAGGGTACGGTCCTTGACATAAACCTGGAAACTTGTGTCGCACGACTTAATTGAAGGTTAGCACACATTCCGATATGTTTTTGAAACTGTGATGCTTTGGTGGCGAATTTTGCAGGAAAAGTACAGTCTGGCGCTGGTCGAGGTCAGCACAAGGAAAAAGCTTTCTTCCGTGCTATTCAGATGTGGAGTCTTGGATTGGTATTATGCGAGTACCCTGGTCCCTGCCCTTGACATCATACGACTTGCACGCCACCCCGCGAATCAGTCGTGGATGATCTGTTTCGAGGTCGTACCGTAGAATATCAATATCAGAGATCGGATTGCGACGTTTCTCCACATTTCGACATGGTTTCCTAGGAGGACTGTGACAATCTTGCGTAACACGGTATCGACATACTGCAGTAATTTTAGTATTATTCGGCGTGAAGTCTCTTTTTCGAATTCTGCCATTCCCGAAACTAGTACTGCAACCCACCGAAAGGGTTAGCATTGTGGAGCTCAACTGGGGGAGCATTCAAGCCGTTTGTTGACCTGGTACTCTTCGTGACGGCATATGGTACATTTCAGGCGCTGTCATGGTCTTTATGTTACTCTGCTCTTTGCGTCCCTATTCCAGAGATTATTTGAGCAATACTTTCTACTTCAGTGTTTTAAGAGCCCTTCCAAAGACATCATAATAGCTCCCAGTAGCCAACCTGTTTTCAAGTTCGGCAAAAACTATGTGTTCTTGCATTTTGGGGAGGTGATCTCTTAGACTTTAATTTCGTAACGCTATTGCACTCTAGACCTGATTCCTGGGCCTTTGACTGGAACATCAAGTCTAATTGGCCATACTCTACGCTTTCCAGTATTCAGCTTAGAAAACCCCAATCCAAGGAAACTTTTGTTCGTGTGGGACCATCCGTTTCCGTTTCACTTTCGACCTCTATCTATAAAGTTAAATTATCCAATCGACAAATAATCTCTGGAATATTGGCAACTTCGAGGCAATCGAGATTCACAGCACACCAAGAGATTCCAGAGCTGAAGTATATAACAAGGACATTCAAGTGGGCCAATTGGACACTCGAATTCCACAAGTGGCCGGCATAGAACGAGAAAAATAACAGTCGTAAGTGTCAGCAGTGGCGATGTACCAGATGAAGAAGTATTCGAGCGTTGGGTTGGTTCCACATCGGCAGCACCAAGTGTCTCCTAATGCCTCCGCTCTGTCCTCTGGGGAAATGAGCCCCACAGACCCCAAGCCTCGACTGCGATGGACTCCCGAGCTGCACGAGCGCTTCGTGGACGCTGTCACTCAGCTCGGTGGCGCTGACAGTAAGTTCATCTCGTCCTTCACACCCATTTCTTTGCCCCTAATCCTCAATGTTCTCATATTGCCAGGCCTAAAAGAAAAATCTGGAGATTTGTATTTGTTTTAACGCTCTAGCAACGCAGGGTCTCTTCATGGCAATCCACGTGCCTCGTCGTATGTGCATGTGTGGCTCTTCAAACTTAGTTCATCATCATTCTTTAGAAAATAACCTTCACAACGAGAATTCAACGTTTTTAAATTGATGCTGGTGATCCGGATTGCTTTCAGATGATTTCTCTCACAAGTAATGTTATCTAATCCAAACCTTAGTTAAAGATTCTGCCATGTCCATCTTCTCCTTCAATCCTGAATGGCAACGTCAGGAAGTGGAGTAGATTCTGAGAACTGATGTCTCGACGACAAGCTCAAGTCATTAGCTGCTTTCAGATGAACAATGATCAATTTTTCTTGTTGGTTATCACGGTCACTCCATGTACAAGAATTTGAGTAGAAGCTATGTGACACGGAGTACAACGTTTCCTTCAATGCGGATGTCGTCAGTAGTACACTCGATACCTTACACGTGTGCCATCTCTGGTGATGGTATGACACCGTGAACCACGTGTTAATGACTCGAAGAAAGAGAGTACACAAAATCTAGGAACAGGATTTCGCCGATTACCATTATATGATGACATAATCATTCGCCTTTGATGTTGCTTACTAAGTTGGCAGTAAAATGTATGTCTTCGTGAGATTGGTTTTAGGTCATCAGACCTAACTCGTCTGTCATTGTTGAACATAATGGACAGAGGCCACACCGAAATCTGTAATGCGAGTCATGGGAGTGAAGGGTCTTACTCTTTACCATTTGAAGAGCCATCTTCAGGTAGGCTGCTCGCACTTACCGCGCATTTCATCAGCAGTAAATTATTAATATTATATTTTCCTCCTCTTTCGATCACACTGTGTTCATTCTATGGCATTCGTAATAGTAAACATTAATTTCGACTTTGGGCTTGCAGAAATACAGGCTTGGTAAACAGCTTCATAGAGACTCCCGTGTTCATGAAGCTAACAAGGACGCCAGTCATGGTAAAGAGAAAAAAGTCCACATTCTTTGTGCTGATTGGCGAAACACCCAATGTTCTCCATGGCAATTTTTCTATGATTTCCTCACCATGGAATGATGGTGTCTTTCGTATGCACTGTGCAGGGTCTTCAGACATGCAGGGAACGAGTAATGGTACATCGGATGGTACCCTGACTCCAACATCGCAGAATCCGCAAGAGTATGTCTTCTTTCGCACATTAATTTGGTTCTAGAATATTATTTTGAAGTTTAGAAAGACGAAGGATTTTTGCCCATGACCTAACAGAAGTATGACTGATGTCTGCAGCAATTTACAGATTCCTGAAGCTATGCGCTTGCAAATGGAAATCCAATGTCGACTTCATGAACAACTTGAGGTGATGGCCATGGCACTTTTAACATCTCACTATAGGAGCCATGAAGCATCACCCTATGCTCTTTCACTGAATTTTCAGCATATCAACATGCGTCCAAATTGCACCGCATGATTCTCATTGTGGTTTGTAAATGCAGGTTCAAAGGGAACTTCAGTTGCGAATAGAGGCGCAAGGAAAATACCTGCAGACCATCTTGGAAAAGGCGAAAGAAACGTTAGCTGGCCATACGTCGGCGTCTCCGCACTTGAAAGCCGCACACGCTGAGCTAACGGAATTGGCATCCAAGGTTATCAGTGATCCCGGCACATTTGAGGTCACTCTACCTCAACGTCTGGCTGGTTTGAACCCTCCTGAGCTATCCAATCATGCATCAGACTCGATGCAAGGTGTCAGCAACCGAGTACAGGACGTCACCTCGCCCGCGTTGCCACGGCTGCAATCCGGCCGCACGTCAGACACCTCGTCCCCGAAATCCCAGCTCACTGCCTTTCAGGAAGACAGTGGGGGTGTCTCTGGCGGGGGCGAGCAACCAACTGTGCCAGGTAACAAGGGCTGCTCACCTTCGAGTAGCTTCAAGCAACTGGTCGTGAGAAAGCCTTTCTTATGCCCTTCAAAGTCATCTCTTGTAGTATTCTTGGCATGGCACAGGGCCGTGGACTATATTGATTCCTGGATCTTGTGGGTATAAGAACATCGTGCCAAAGTCTTCACTCCGACTAGTTTTAAGGATCGCTGAATTTTGATTTAGGAGAAGTTCGAACATGAAGGATCTTTCTGACTTGGGTGATGAGACATGACTCTCTCATCCCCAGGCTCAAGAAATGTATACAATCACGCATGACCCTCACCAATGTAACGACTGAGCTGTGAGAGTCCGGTGCGCGGCTAGGGACCGACCGTTGTGTGAATAGATTAGGTGACGAAATATGGGGCGTTTGTGCACTTTGCATTGAATGTCATTTTTCGCAAGGTCCACTTTATGTTGTCTAACAGCAGCAGTAAAGTAGCGGTCGCTACAGCAATTCAAGTGATTGCAAGAAGTCGTGCAAGTTGCAAGGGCCCGGCTCATGAGACACAAGTCAGATGACAAGACAAGACACAAGACAAAAGTCTAATGACATGGATGGTTATGTTGGGGGATGGGGTGGTAAACAGGTGGCAACAGCAACACCAGCAACCAAATGCAACTCTCGGCTGGTGGCAACAGCAGCAGTAACAACGACGAGGACGACGACGATCATGGTCCTCGACTTGCGATTAGCGCGACAGAGTTCGGAGCATCAGCAGGGCCAGGTGTCCCCCTCGAGCGGCCAATTCCTCGTCGCGGCGCCATCCCCACCCGATTCACTGACTCCCAGAAGAATAACAACCACAGCAGATTCCATAGCAACGTTACCGCTGTAATCTTTCCGTTGCAACAGCGCATGTCCTCAACTGTGAATGCTGAAGGCGCCCTCGACTTGAACCATGGCGACCACCATCACTCCCACACAAATGGTTCCAACTCAAACGGGAACAGTATTCAGCCCGAGCGTGACGGTGACTTGGATCTCAACGCCGTGGGCTGGGAACGCTAAGTTTCGTCCTGTTTCCCATCTCGCTTGCTGTACTCGAAATTGTTGAAGAAGCATCCTCAGGTTTCTGATGCTTATTCATTCCACATAAATTCACAAATCCATTCATGTGTTCCATTCTTGTGGTCGTGAAGTCTTGCGGAGCTGTACTTCTAAGTACTTTCCTTGTAGCTTTAGGATGAATGAGGTTTTTAAGTATGCGATTGCTGCAGCGTCTTTTCGTCTAAATATCGTGGTATTATGCCCTAGTGTTAGATTTTAGCCTACTTTGGGATGATCGACATATGAAGGGAATTGGACCCACCAGTTTGCTCTGGATAATTGATGCATAATCTTCTCGATTGATGGTCCTCGTTTCAGCCATCTTCCTCCTCCGAGACTAGAAATCAAAAAGCTTGAGAATTGACCCCACCTTGGGGTATCTATCCTGAATGTCGTAAATGTACAGGTCTTGATGGAGTAGCTTGTGTTTTTGGAGCATAAAATTGCCAAACGAGCCAAGGTTCTTCGTTGTATCCTGTTTGTATCAAACGTTTGTAAAAATCAGGATTCGTATCAAACGTCGTCAGAAACTGCCGCTCTTTTCCTACGTCTTTCGATTACTGTCAATTATGTAATTCATTTTCATGCACAATTTATTACCTCTCCAGTTGATGGCATATAGTCGGTGTAACTCGATTATCATATTTACTTGAATTCCCAGCAGATTTTGGAAACACAAACAGTCAGACGACTTTGAACTATTTCAAGAAAGAGGGGCCGGCTTATGTAATTCCAACTGATATACACAACACGCATCAATCCTCATGAGGAATATAATAGGAATCCTCCAGATAGTTGAATATTGGTTAATCACCAGTAGACTGGTTGACTAGATCACTGACCAACATGTTCCCTTAGACCGATTAATATAAAAACCATTCACATCGTTGTCTTCATTAGGATACTTAATCTCTCTCTAACTACTTTTTAGACAGAAGTGTGTTGCTCCTTCTGGATAAGCTGATCTAAGATTCAAATATTATATTAAAAATTTTACATATTCTAGTAAAGTTGACACAAGCATGATGTCTGAGTGACTCGTTGGATGTCAGCCACTGTTGCCTATCGAGGCTTCAAAGGCACATTCTAACCATTTGTAACCTACTTTAGGTCCCTTGGCAAAGATAATTCAGCATCGGTTGGGTTAACATAATAAATCCAACTATGAACAGAGGGCTTAGTGCCTAGCGCTTGAGAAATAGTTGTTAATGGAGGGCATGATCTGTGGTCCATGCTGTAAAACAAAACCTCGAAGGCTGTGATTCTTGTACACTTCTCCCTCTTTGTAATTATCTAACACTCCTGCTTTACGATCCTGCTTCGAAATTCTGTAGAAAATCACACACTTTAGTCCATGTTCACGGCAAGCTACCAGGTTCACAAACACGAGCGTACCATTGAGGCACAAACTGAACTGACCTGGAAATAAACGACAAAAATAAGTCTATTGACTCAAAAAGAAAGAAAGAAAAAAAAAAAAAAAAAAAAAAAGGAAAGAAAAAAACCGAATCCAGTTGCTTACCTGACATCAGGATTGACGGCAACACTACGGGCCATGACAAATCCACCCATGGACACAGCCGTTGCGACGGCTAAAAACAGTGGATAGATCTGCATCCCAAAGAACAAACCAATTCATCCCGACACTCCTTGTGAAGTTCACAGCAGACGTGCCCTAAACTCAAACCTTTAATCCAGAGCCATCTACGCCAACACTCCACACATCGCAACGCAAGAACCAAGTTCGGAGTCTGAACAAGTTCATGCAACCCGAACACAGAAAAACAACCCGAAGAAGTCTCGCAACACACAGTACTCTACCCGAGAAAATAACAATGTTACCTCGGGCTTGATCCATTGCTTGTAGAAAGGGATTTTTGCCGCCATGACGACCTGTCTGCAAACCCGACCTGAAGCAGAAGCAGAAGCAGCAGCACGAACAACTTCCTCTCCTGGTTCAAACGAGCTGGATATTGTGGTAAGTGGGGGCGATTATAGAAGGTCTAGAATGTGCACTGGTGTGGATGACGAGATCTGGGTGTTGTGCAGAAGACATATATACATGAATAGTATTTCTAGATGGGAGCAATTCATGAATTCATGGGATGACTGTGCGAATCGCTCCGGCTGCGCTCTCTTCAAGCCCCATGCTGATGCTGCAAGGGCAGGGCAGGGCAGGGCTATGGACAAACTTGACCGGGGCCGCTGCGATGACGTGGGACATGCATCGACAAATGTTGAGCCCACCTCGGGTTTCCTTTCTCCAGTCTGAGTCAGGGTAGAAGTTGATGCTCCGAAGTGGGAGTTGACCTCCATCGGGCTAAGACCCCGTGTACACTGCCCACCCCTGTCTCCTCCTCCGCGGACCCACTCATACCGTCCCTGTGGCCGATCATCCCATGACCGTCTCTGACGTGGCGACATTGATCCACGTGTCTGGATGTTTGGTGGCGTCACTGCAAACTCACTTTTTTAAACAGTTTGGATGAGATTTCGTTTGTGGTAGTTTACTACCCTGGATTTTTTATGTTTTAATTTAATTTAATATATTTTGTTTTCCACTTTCTAATTTATTTTATTTTATTTTATTTTTCATTTATTTACTTGATTCTTTTCATTTATTTTTTGTGTATATATACAATGTTTCTTTTATTAATTAATATCATTTGTTGCAAAAAAAAAATATTAATTATCAAAGATTATTAATTGTTAAAAGTGACATGTTGAAAGTAGGAAATCATCCTTGCTAGGGTCCTACAATCTAGGTTACTTGCTTCCACCATTGGTATATTGTGGTTAGGTTATCATATGAAAAATAATATATATATATATATATATATATATATATATAATGTACTATGTAGCATGGTGAGAGCCATGTCAATAGATTTTACTTGATTTTAGAATGTAATTAGATTACTACTTTGAAAGGAATATGTTTAAAAGTGCTACTATTGAAATTTATACAATCTCAAATCTATATTCAAATCTATATTCTGTGTCCGTGACAGTTTGTCAAGACTACTCTCACCTTGGATATCAGAGTTAGTTCTTTCTTGTTGGAGTGTGGATTACCCCTCTTCTTGAAGGTACACTAGTATTTTAGAAATTGCGGATTACCCTCCTCTAAACTGATATCTTTTTCTCATAATATTGGAGTCTTATTCTTCTTGGAGAGAGTGGATTATCCCTCTTCTTGAAGGTCTTAAGGCGTTTTAGAGGTTGCGGAGTACCCTCTTCTAAACCAATATTTCCTCCTTGTAGAAACAATTACTTCCTTCTCTTAGAATGGTTAGAGGTCAAGACATTAATATGAGTGAAAGTTTGGAGTCCAAGATGGACGCCATTATGAATGCTCTTGCTACGTTATCACAAAGAACTGTGATGATGGAAGGAGTCTTTGCAAGACTTCATAATGATGGAGCATCCGGAATAGCACAATCTGGGCTTCATCAACCTCGAGCTTCTGTACCAAAAGAAGCAGCTTTACCTGTGGTTCAACGAGAACTATTACTTCCACAACGAAAGGAACCTCGAATTAGCCTTCCAGACAAGTTTGATGGCACACGCTCCAAGTTTCGAGGTTTTATCAATCAAATCAAGTTAATAACAGCTCTACAATTCGAACGTTATCCGACGGAGGAATCACGCATTGGATTGGTTGGAACTTTGCTTACGAGACAAGCTCTATCGTGGTTTGCTCCTCTATTTGAAAAAGGATCACCAATTTTGAACAACTTTGAGACTTTTTTGGAGGCATTTGCAGAAGCATT
Source organism: Physcomitrellopsis africana (assembly GCA_036785485.1). Lineage (NCBI taxonomy): Eukaryota > Viridiplantae > Streptophyta > Bryopsida > Funariales > Funariaceae > Physcomitrellopsis > Physcomitrellopsis africana. Next base: position 5,768 of record JAWRVF010000219.1, on the reverse strand, counting down.
TGGCGAGCATGACAAGGCTTGGTGGGCTACAACAAAAATTCGATCACTACGACAAGGGACTCGCTCTGCATCAGTCTATGCATCGGATTTCAAGCAATTGGCATGCGACATCAATTGGGATGAAGAAGCATTGATGAGCCAATTCTATTGGGGTCTAAGGGATGACGTGAAGGATTTGTTATTATCTCTTCCTGATCCACAAATGCTCAACGAAGCCATTAGCCAAGCTGTAAAGTGCGATAATCGCCTATTTCAATGTTGCCAAGACCAACGCTCTAGACAATATACAAGTCATCGTGGCGCAATTATATCGGCAAGTAGCCTAAATTCACAAGCGGAGACAGAGGACATGCAGATTGATGCGGTACGTATCAAATCCCTTACTCGAGAAGAAACGGCGGCTGAGCTTGGCGTGAGTCGACCGCTTTTAATTGCGATGGAGAAGCCCTTAGAGTTGGAAGCTATTCGAAAAGAAAAATAGGCTGACATCAAGAATGAAATGCGGTTGTTTAGGAAAAGCGAGAATGTATTTACAATATAGGGCGATCTTGGTACAAATCAAAACCAGGGTTCTCTCTTTCTACTCAGCTTTTGCTTACATTTAACGAATTATTTGTCTTTTAGTGCGAAAAACTAAAAAAAACCTTAGCCTTAATGGGTGATTAGGGAGCATGCCTTCTTTAGACCAAGAATTTGCTAAGCGTCACAAAATTCCTCTAGTACAAAAATTCAAACCTGTTCACGTAGAAGTAATAGATGGGCGACCTTTATTATTTGGTAGTGTCACCCATAAATCAAAACCTATAGAAGTGACGTTTAAAAATCACAGTAGTAATATTGTTTTCAACATTATTAGCACCCTGTCAAATCCTATTATTCTTGGTCTTTCTTGGTTGGAAAAATATAATCCATTCATAGATTGGAGGTTGCAGAGGATAACATTTTCCATAGAACAACCTGAGGACAAGCTTGGAAGAAGACCCCAAACCAAAAAATCCTTGTTCATTGGAGCAAGAACGTTTGTAAGATCGTGCAAGGAAGGCACACCATTGGTCATTTATGCGGCTCCAACTAGTGGAGAGCAGATTTCAACAGCAAGAATATCGGAACAATACAAGGATTTTCAAGACGTGTTCCAAAAGAAGAATGCTGACATGCTACCAGAACATCGACCATATGATTGTGCCATAGAATTGCAAGAAGGAGCACAACCACCTTTTGGCCCAATCTACAACCTATCGCAGACGGAGTTGGCTGAGTTGCGAAAATACATTCACGAGAACCTAGCCAAGAACTTCATTTGTCATTCAAAATCGCCAGTTGGGGCACCAATCTTATTTGTGAAGAAGAAGGATGGCTCACTACGGATGTGCGTGGACTATCAAGGTCTCATCAAAGTGACAAAGAAGAATCGCTATCCATTATCTTTGATTTCTAATCTTCTGGAATAACTTGGACGTGCAAAGATCTTTACAAAGATTGATCTAAGGGGGGCTTACAACCTTCTGCGAATCAAAGAAGGAGACGAATGGAAGACAGCTTTTCATACAAGGTATGGTCATTTTGAATATAATGTCATGCCATTTGATCTTACCAATGCTCCGACGGTTTTTCAACACATGATGAATGATATTTTTTGAGAATATCTAGACGATTTTGTTGTCATTTATTTGGATGATATCTTGATATTTTTTGAGAATGAAGAAAAGCATGAGAAGCATGTTCGTTTGGTACTCAAAAAACTATGCGAGCGAGGACTCTATTCCAAGTTGGAGAAGTGCTTATTTCACCAAATTGAGATGGAGTTTTTAGGATTTGTTGCGACTACGAAAGGCCTGAAGATGGATCCCAAGAAGGTGGAAGCAATTGTGTCCTGGGAAGTTCCAAAGACGGTTAGAGATGTACAATGTTTTCTCGGCTTTGCTAACTTCTATCGGATCTTCATCAAGAATTATTCTCAAGTTGCTGCTCCACTCACTCGATTAACATGTAAGGATAAGCTAGAATGGGGATCTCTAGCGGAAAAAATATTTCAAAATCTTAAAACAGCATTTACTATGGCTCCAATCTTAATACACCCAAATTTTATAAAAGCTTTGTATTTGGAAACCGATGCTTTGGATTTTCCTCTAGGAGCCGTACTTTCACAGATGGGCATCGACAATAAGCTTCATCCAGTTGCATTCTATTCACGAAAGTTTTCTGCGGCTGAGATCAACTATGAGATTCATGATAAAGAACTCCTTGCTATAGTGGATTCTTTCCAAGAGTGGCGTCACTTCCTCGAAGGAGCTGCGCATCCGGTGACCGTATGTACGGATCACAAGAATCTAGAATATTTTATGTCTGCTCGGATTCTAAACCGTCGTCAAGCTTGATGGAATATGTCGCTATCTAGATTTGACTTCGTTATTACTTATCGGCCTGAAAAGTAGCAAGGACTATCTGATGCCTTATCAAGAAGATTATATCTTGCGCCGAAGATTGGAGAAGAAACGCTTGATCAATAGTGTACGACATTATTAAAGCCAGAGCAATTCAGGATTTGTGCTGCTGTGGTGCCAATTGATGCTGACTTCCTCAACCAGGTACGTGCTGCGACCATTGAAGATTCAATAGTCCTTGATATTAAGCAACATATCAATGATGACAAGTTCAAGGTTGAAGGAGATCTCTTATACTTTGAGGAGCGGCTATATATCCCAAAAGGGCCAGCACGACTTTGAGTCCTTCAATCTCGTCATGACTTTCCTACTGCGAGACATTTCAGATTCAACAAGACCTTGGAACTCATTTCCCGAGATTTTTGGTGGCTCCAAATGTGGAAGGATGTGAAGGATTTTGTCCTCTCTTGTGACATTTGTTCAAGATCCAAGAACCCTCGACATCGCCCTTATGGACTTCTACAGCCATTGCCCATTCCGTGTCGTCCATGGTCTTCAATTTCCATGGACTTTATTACAGATCTGCCGCCATCGAATTCATTTGACAGCATCTTTATTGTGGTGGATCGACTTACAAAGATGGCACATTTTATCCCTTGCAAGAAGACATCGTCAAGCAAAGATACAGCAAGGCTCTTCCTTGATAATGTGTATCGATATCATGGTCTACCAGATGATATCGTGTCGGATCAAGGAACCCAATTTGTATCAAAGTTTTGGAGATCTTTTTTTAAAATATTAAAGGTGGACATCAAGCTTTCTTTGGCATTCCATCCTCAAACGGACGGCCAAACAGAACGGGTGAATCAAGTTTTGGAACAGTATTTACGATGCAGCATCAACTATCAGCAAGATGATTGGACTGCATATCTATCGCTAGCCGAGTTTGCATATAACAACATCCTTCATGGGTCGACTTAGAAAACACCATTCTTTTCTAACTATGGGTACCATCCAAAGCTTGATCTATTGAGTCCGTCAGCGAATAACAACCCAGCAGCTGAAGGATTGGTGCAGCAGCTATCGGAGCTTGAAAGCACATTGAAGCTTCAATTGCAAATTGCCCAAGAGTCTTACAAAGCATCCGCGGATAAATTTCGGAATCACGCACCTAATTTCAAGATTGGAGATAAAATATGGCTGCTTTGACGGAATATCAAGACCAAGCGGCCATGTGATAAGTTGGACTACCAGAGATTGGGACCATTTGTTATCCAGAAGCAGATCAATCCTGTGGCGTACCGCTTAGAGTTACCAGCTGCTATGAAGGTACACCCTGTCTTTCATGTTTCTCTGTTAGAGCCTTATCGAGAATCGTCTTTTTCTGGAAGAGTGCAATGTCCGCCACCTAGTATAGAAATTGAAAACAATGAAGAATATGAGGTGGAAAGGATACTAGATTCACGGCGAAGATGGAATAAATTAGAATACTTTGTGCATTGGAGCGGCTACGATATTAATGAAAGAACATGGGAACCAGCCAAAAATCTTGCCAATGCATCTCAAAAGGTACGGGAATTCCATCGACGATATCCTAATAAACCAAAAGCTGGTCATTAACAAAGCGTGAAGATGAAGCCTTCTCTAGAGAAATGAATAAAAAAAGGATCCATGAATCATCTGCCTCGTGAACGACAGCTGGAGTATATTACAGAGACTATGCGACAAATTTTTGATTTCCTACGTTTGTGAGTATACATCTCAAATGGCTTCTCGGAGACCTCAAAGCTAAAGGAGGAGGTGATGTCAAGGACATACTTGTTAGAACCTTCTAGAACATTCTAGAAGTTTCCTAGAACTCTCTAGAACCTTCCAGAGCCTTCTAATATCTTCCTAGTGTCAAGGACATATTTGTTAGAACCTTCTAGAATATTCTAGAAGTTTCCTAGAACTCTCTAGAACCTTCCAGAGCCTTCTAATATCTTCCTAGTTAGTAGAAGTTGTTTGAGAAGCTCCCTAGTTGGAGGAAGCTGCTTGAGAAGCTTCCTAGGTAGGAGTATATATTGGAGTCGAGGCTGAAGAGTTCTTTAGTTTCGACAATACATCTCTTGGAGCTCTAGCTCACCTCTCTGGTGTTGTTTTTGTACTCATCTGATTAATCTAATTCCTGCCAGTTCTTCTTGAACTTCTTGTTTAGACTTCAAGTCTATATTCTGTGTCCATGATATTAATCCAGTTCTTGCCAGTTCTTCTTGAACTTCTTGTTTAGACTTCAAGTCTATATTTTGTGTCCGTGACAAAAGATCACTTTTTTAACTACATTATATATATATATGCTTGATAAAATCTAAATTGATATAAAAGTGATATTGAAAATTGAAGTCAATGCTTGCAATCTAAGGGTTGTAAGTGACCCTCTTAATTAATGGTTATGTTTTGAGCTATATCTCAAGCATTTTGAAAAGGTTTTTGCTCAAATTTTTTTAGAAGTGTATATTATTATATTTTAAATTACATAAAATATTTGATCAGATTTTAGTTTTGAATTTTTGAGATATAAAAAAAATTAATACTTGGATGTTTATAAATTAGGATTTAGAGTACCTACTAAGATTTTTGAGATATCACGCAATCAAGAGTAAATCTACAATTAATTTATTTTGTAGTAAAGTGTAAGGATATAAACTACATTTTTAAAACTTTTTTAAAAATTCAACAATTGAATCAAAAAGATATTTGATCCTAAAGTATAAAAAATAAAAAATAAAAAATAAAAATAAAAAAAACTTTTGCAGATAATTAAGGTGTTGAAGGGATTTTGTTACAATTTGATCATTTTATGCAAACTAAGGGGTTTTTTAAAGCCAAGACTTTATGGAGGTATAAAAAGTGGATATATGGAACTATGACAAAATTTTGATATAAAGATGAATATTTGAAAGAAGATTATAGACTTTCTTTGAAGTTATTGAGAATGTAATTTTCCAACAATTTGTTAGTTATGGATTTGGCATAACTAAGGATGTTAAAGAATTTATAGATGGCATACAAAATCTTATATATAAACTTATTTAAATATAAAAAGTTCTCATTAATAGAATATCTTTTAATATTAGTGTGCTTATTTGTCTTTTATATTAAAAACAAATCACTTCTTAGAGCTTGGTCAATAAATTAAAGATAAACTTTCTACAATTAGGTATCTAATATATTTTTAAATTAAAAATCACACCATATGACACCATGGCAACCATGTGGCCTTGCCTTGCCTAATAATATATAGCCATGTGGTCCTACCAATCATGTAGCTTATATTAATTATCTTTGTTAATTAATAAAAATTAATAAAAAATCAATTAATTATTAGAAGTCAAAGTGTATATA